>VYZM01020302.1:331906-466700 GCA_013398915.1 Dromas ardeola | reverse complement strand
GTAGTTCCTTGCCTTTCTTCAAGTGGGGAGCCCAGAACTGGACTCAATACTCCAGATGCGGCCTCACCAAGGCAGAGTAGAGGGGGAGGAGGACCTCCCTCGACCTGCTGGCCACGCTTTTTTCAATGCACCCCAGGAGACCATTGACCTTTTTGGCCACAAGGCAAATTGCTGGCTCATGGTCAACTTGTTGTTCAACAGGACTCCCAGGTCTCTCTCGACAGAGCTGCTTTCCAGCAGGTCAGCCCCCAACCTGTACTGGTGCATGGGGTTATTCCTCCCCCGGTGCAGCACCCTACACTTGCCCTTGTTGAACTTCATTAGGTTCCCCTCCACCCAACTCTCCAGCCTGTCCAGGTCTCTCTGTATGGCGGCACAGCCTTCTGGTGTGTCAGCCACCCCCCCCAGCTTTGTGTCATCAGCAAACCTGCTGAGGGTACACTCTGTCTCCTCATCCACGTCATTGATGAATATGTTAAATAAGACTGGACCCAGTTCTGACCCAAACATCAAAATCGTATTTCACAGACTAGTTCCCAAACTGTGAACTTGATGATGCCTATACAAACCTAGATGTGAGAACACAGCCAGGGCTACTCTCTGTCCTTGAAGACATCGTGGTGTTACGAGATCTAGCTGATATTTGTGAATGAATGATTGAAGTGCATAAAGGAAACAGAGTTCAATTTGTTCTACAAATACTTGAAAGGACCAGGGGTGAAATAACTTGATTGAAAATAGTAAGATACAGGATTTTTATTGAGAAATCTCCCTGGATGGTTGAGACTAGTCTACTGCAGAACTGGGTAGAACAAACAAGCAATAAATACTAATACTTAAAATAAGGAGAAGTTAGATACTAAGTTTTAAAATATCTGAGAAAATTTTGAGTTTTAACAAATATTTAAATTTGCTTATCGGCAACTCTCAAATTCATGTGTTCCAGGTATACTTTCCAAATTTTATCGTTTTATTTATTTACTAAAAGAATGAAATACAGTAATTGAGATAACACTTCAATAGTTTAGAGTGATGTTGGGAACTGTCTAGTCAGAAAAAAATCATACACGAAATGGAACAGTTCCCTAATGAATGTGGAATGACCTTTGGCCTATCAAGCTGTTAGTTCCCTAATGAACGTGGAATTACATTTGGCCTATCAAGCTGTTAATAAATCTATCAGACTTGTGTGTTTTTAAAAAAACATTGAAATGAACATGAAGGATTCTCAGCAGATGCGATGGCTTCCTTTTTAATTTCTTTATGTCAAAACCAGAATGCTAGCTCCCTGTGTTAAAAAACGGTATCAGTAGACCTTCTTCTTCTGTCTGCAAGAAGTTATAAAGGAAGGCTCTACCAGTGAAAATACAGGCATATTGTATTTGTCTCATACTCATACCTCTGAAAGCATCACATCTTTCATGATATCCAAGAGTCTGTGAAAGTTATGAACAGCATATGCATTCCTATCGAAACAGACTTTATGATTCTTTCTGTAGAATTAAGGCTTAAAAATTGTCATCTGTATAGTGAAATTAGAAAGCTTTTAAAATAAAAAAAAAAAAAATAATCACCAAACAAAAAGTTTTTTCCATTTGTTCACCTAGGCATAAGAATTAGAGCCATAGGTAAAACAGGGTGACTGACCGTGCAGCCAGAACTACAGGATATGTAGGGTGGTCATTTCCATCTTGGTCTTTACGAACTGTTTGCTACGCAGTGGTGCCTCAAGGACAGTTGTATCTGCATGTCTTCTGAGCAGGAAACAATTTTACAGCACTGCTTGGCAAACACGGATAAATTTGGCCCTGCTGAATAAGGATCCTCTGTATGGGAAACAAGTTCCCTTTTGTTCATGCATTGAAAGCGTAGATGGTGTGCGAACTGAAGTGTTCATTTTACAGAAAGTTTCATAATCCACCATTACAGACAAGGATTTTGGCAGACTTCTAATCATAAATTAATATGAAATCACAAATTAGTTAGAAAGCAGTTCTATCATATGTAATTAGCTGACTCTATTGTTTAATGACAGTGTAGAAAGTCTTGGGAAAAAACTTACTTAGGGAGAAAGTGTAAAAGCAATATTTTTCATTCAAAGTTGGTATGTCAGTTTTCAAAAAATCTTTTTTTTCCTTTCATTCTCCCTACATACTTCATTCATACAGAAGATCGCCTAAGATTAACCTTCTTTGCTTTTTTAGTTGAAATTTAAGGGTAAAATATGTTTTTGTACAAGGAGTCAAAACAAGACATATACCTTCTATATTAGGGCTCAGATAAGCATGCAAACATATGACATATGACATTGCCTCTATAAACTCCTCCAGGAAAGGTGGTGACTACCCTGGACACTTGATATCTTTAGTTTTATGGTGAGGAAGGCACTTAAGCATGGTCCTGTAGGCGCTGACACCTATTTGCCATTGGCAGCAGGAGCAAAATGAGTTCTTCAGGCCTGGCTGTAAGACTTCATCAGTTTTGTTCTAAGCAGATTCAAAGTGAACTTTGAAGGAATTGCTGGTAGCTCTTGTTCTAACAAAGCACAAAAAGCTTACACCTAGCTGTTTGGATACGCTGGAAGGTTTAATATTAAAGCAAGAGTTCCTATTTTCTTTCAAATACGGTTAAATATTATAATGTAATTGGATTGAACCTCCAGAAATTCTTCGTATTTGACGTCATTCCAGTAGGTTGGCTAAGCTCTTCAATCAAGTGTCGGACACTAACAGGTAGTTAAATTGTTACAGGTGTAACTTTGCAGAATTTTAACTGGGAAAGATACAAAAGCCCTGCTATAGTTCAGAGGAAATACCCTGTGGCAGACTTTTACACAAAACTAACAAATGGTCCCAGGTAGCAAAGCCTTCAAATAATTTTTAGCAATTATTTTCAGGAGTGAACGTGGTATAAGAAATTACAAATATCTGTATTTGTTTCTATGACTGCAGTGCATGCTTTGGTATGTGCTTTTGTTTGCAATAGTTTACCCATCTCTGATTTGAACCAAATGAGTTATTCAGAACTTGAGGAAGCCTCAACAGCCCATCATTCATCCAGTTAAGTTTTTAAAGAATCAGATTTTTAGCACTCACAGAATACCTGGTTTGCCAAAGAAAATGAGGGAGGTGGAAATCACAAGAAAATGCAAAATCAAAAGAAAATACAGAAAAAGAAAAAAAAAGAAGACATAAGTGCAGTGGCTTAAGAAGTTAGCACAATTGTGCAGTGGCTGGGGAAACCTGTGGAAAAGAACTACAGCCTGTAACATGTATAAAGCTTCCACTGTGTAAAGTTTTCACACTTTTGTGCAAATGAGCAGGCATGCCTGAGGGAGAATTTGTCATCTGTACTCAGTAAAAAAAAAAAAAAGAGAGGCCAGAGTAATATGGAGAGTCCTAGTAGACGGAGGTTAGAGATGAAGCTCTGCATTTTGGTGAGCAGACCTAAGAACACCAGCAGAGCAACAGCAGGGCCCTAGTGCTCTTCAGTTTTCAGTTCAGAAACCAGAACCGCTGATGCCGGCAGGCAGAACATACACAACACTACTCATTAATGCGCCAAGCAAGGAGGCCAACATCTAGATGGCTGCTGTATGGGAAAATGGAGTGCAGGAGACTGATATTCCCCTGATGATTCAAGGCGAAATGTTTGTTAGGATCCGAAATGCGCCACCAGCAGGTGCATGCAGAGCTTGAGAGTCCAATTGCAAAAGCTAATTTCATGCTTCCCGGAAGGATCTCCGTTCTCCTTGCAGGCTGATACGGAATACTGTACTGGCATTGATTGTCATGATTTGAAGATGCTCTCCCATATATGAATAGTATAAGAATCTCAGAAACCCATTGCTTTTGATTGAAAACACAAGGAAGGGAAGGCACATTAAAAAAGTAGCAAGTTAACAGAAAATTGGAAAAAAAGGACGATTAAAGGAAAAGGAATTTTTCTTTGGAAAACAGCTTAACCAAAGTCAAAGTCTGGATGAATCAAACAGCAACTCCACCTTGAACTTGGAACTTAAGAGGAATGACGAGTAAACGCAAACAATATCAAGTATATTCTTAGTAAGGAGCAGAAAAGGCAGGGAATGTGTATTGTACTGGACTGACTCAAGTTCCTAGGAACCAACAGGACTGCACAGAGAAAGATAAACACTTTACAGAGAACATTTATGGCTTCACAAGAGGGGAGGGAATAAATCTGCAGTACTGCTGATTACAATCATGGCTCGTGATGCAGCCGTAATACAGACAGATATGACCATAGGAGGCATCAGGAAAGATGCAGGGGTGGAGCAGTGTTAACATCCATACTCAAAGGCAATGATGCCGTGCACAACTTACATTATCCTGGTCAAGGATCCTTTGAGCCTGTAGCAAATGCACAAAAGCTCTATTAAGTAAACAGGTGAATCAACAGCCCGTTGTACAGGAAGCAACTGAAAGTGCTGGACACGTTGCACTTGCCAAAATGAAAGCTGAGAGGCAATATGGTTATTGTCTACAAACACATCAACAAGTGAACACCAAGGGGGGAAAAAGAACTCTTAAAATTATTAGCAGTGGAAGCACAAGAAAAAACATATTCAAAATGGCCAGGAAGAACCTTATCCTGGAAACGAGTAGGCTTAGAAGAGGGAAATCTGCAGTGACTAGTTTCCCTCTGCTGTATTTCCAAGACACTTTGCATAAACAGGCTTCCATAAGGGGTGGATATAAACCCTTTAAGGATTAAGTTTGCTTATTGATAATAGCAGATGAACCTGAACCACAGTTTACTGCCATGTGAACTCATATAACATACTCTTAACTAAAACAACGGTCTTGACTTTGAGAGAAATGAAGTCTGTCATCTTCTTTCCTTCCCAGCATGTTGCCTCCAAAGCAGGAAAGCATGAAAGGCTTTTCAGAGGTATTTTACCTGCAAAGTTTAAGTTGAACTTGGTCTCCAGTTCATGGTGTCAGCAAGTTAATTCACTTCTGCTGTTGATCATATGTTCTCTGGAGAAAGGAAAAATGTGAGCCCGTAGCCATACACCTACATGAGACCTTGTGTTAACTTGGCAGCTAATGCTTCATTTTCCCAACTAACTCGTTAGGAGCTGCCTCCCCAGCTCCCTCTTCCCAGATGACAATCCCAGGTAGCACCCATGTTCACCAGTGATCACTGTTTCAATCCTCCTGATCCATGCTAGGTCTCATAAGTAGGATGTCCCATGCTCCTGGTATGTGTTGCCTTTACTATGACATCCTAATCATTGAATTCATTAGTTTGTGTGAATCACACCAAAAGCTATTGAAAGTACAGCTTCAGAGGTTTCTCCTCTAAAAATGCAGCTGTTGAGAACTGTCTTTATAGTTTCCTTACTGCATGAAGCCAGAACTGGTTCTTCTGTCCAGACTCAGCCCCTTGATTTTTCAGGGATGTGTATCCTTCAAAGCCGTCAATAATCTGACCTTGACGGAGAAGCGGAATTGAAGTCCTGTTAAACTTCCTCCTATTAAACATTGTGCTGAAGTAATTTAGCTTCTGGAATAATGCTGTAGCTCTTCAGTCAGCATAAGCCACTACCCAAGGGATTATGTGAATACCTCCCAGCTCACAGTCACTGCCCTCTGTCCTTCCCAGCTCCATTTTCCCTTCTTTCCCATTTGATCCAGCACTCATGTTCAAATGGCCACAGTGTGAACCAGAGAAGGGAACTATTTTTTTTCTCCTTTTACTGTGATCTGTCTCACCTTGCAGCTGCTCTGCTCCTGGACCCAAGTGAAGGAGCAGCTAGAAATGGGCAACTGGGGCAGAAGAAAGGACAGAACTTCACCTTTTGGTATCTGTGTACTTGTTGACTATACACCCACAGGAGAAACAGTTCAGGTAGGTTTTTTTTATTTCTCAGACAGAAATGCTGCTCTCTATCTCTTATTCTCACTGTCTTTCTTTTTTTCCCCTGTTCTTTGTCACCATCTTCTCCCAGATTTTCCTGTCTCTTACCCACTTCTCTTTGCAAAGCCAACTTCTTTCTTTACTGCTGCTCCATTGTTTTTTGAAACTAGCAAAGTTTCAAGTTTAACAGCAATAAAGTGGCCAATTTTACCTCCCCATTATAAAACAGAAGTCAATAAAGTTGAATGAGTCTAGTTAAGAATGACTCAAATAACTGTAGCTGAATCATGTGATGTGTGAGAAAAAGCTAGAGGAGGGGTGCTTGTTCAACCCAGTGAGGGCAGGATGAGGTGGGGAAACTGAAGCAGCCTCCTGGTGGGATCTTAAGGAGAAGGAAGAGCCAATTTTTTCTCAGAAATGAAATGGAAAGGGGAAAAAAAAACCCCAATAGGTAAAAGTTGCAATAAGGAAGCATGGGAGTGGTGCTAGTCCTGGACAGAGGCTCAGGGAGACTATGCAATCTCCATCCTTTCAGATTTTCAAAATTTGTCAACTTCACCTAGCCTTGCCTGGAGCAGAAGGTGACTTCTTACTTGCATTAGGTGACTTCCACAGGTGCCTTCTGATCTAAGTCTTTCCTTTCTTTGAGCATAATTGCCATTATTTATCATGGCAACCATGAGATACAACAAGATATTTAACTCCTATTGCTCTTCTTTCTAACAGCAAGGTCTTCTCTAATAGTGTTTAGCATAATGATTTTGTCACGAAGACTGATGCCTATTGGTGCAGAGAGGTAGCTAGCAATATTTTTCCAAATTTATTGGAATTGCAGAACGCCACCTTTTATTTGTTTGAAATCATGTGATGTAAGAGTCTGCTGTCCACATTCATTAGCTGAAACATTTAAACAAATCTTAGGCATGTTACGATATGTTGTGTAACATTTCCATTAGTATCAAGCAGCATGTATATTATTTTTAAGCCAATCAGCTAGTTTATTATAAGCCAGCTCTCTTTGGAAACATTGCAGACTACCTCCCCTTTACAGTATGTTATTTGCTTAATGAAGACAGCTATATTTTAGAGGGAGAAAGTATCCAAAACTTGTATTTTTTCAAGACTTTTCACTATTTTCCACCTTTCTAGTTGGCTTGATCCTACCTGCTTGCAATGCAGTTTACTGAATTGCACAAGTACTGTTCAGACTTAACTGAAAAAGGGAATGCTGCTTCCTTTTATTCCTGTTCCTTGACTCTGCATGTTGCCAAAAGTTGGTATGGTCTCCTGTTCTCAAATTATTTAGTGTCTTCTTCCTTTGCAATTTGCTTTGTCTTCAGCTTCATTTAATCTCCTTTTCTGAATTTCTTCTTGGTCATTTCCTCAGGAAATGCTGAGGCCAGCAAAGACAATCTGCAAGTTATCAATGTAATGAAAAACACAACAGAAAACATGTTCTCACAAGAAAGTACTCCCAGGATATTTACAGGGTTTGGCTGTTGGAAACTTTGCTCTTTTCTTTGAATTCTCAGGTACAAAACACCTCAACACATGAAGAATTCTTTTCCCATAAACAGCTTTTTAACTCTGCTATTATTTTTCAGACTCGTGATGTTCAGCAAATGATACTGTTCAGTTGAAAACAAACATCAGTGTTTTTAAGAAGAAAATGGGAGCTGATTTGAAATTACTTGTTATTCTTAAATGTAGAGCGTCTGCACATAAACTGAAAGACTCCTATATAGATCTTAGATTGGGGGGCATAGGATTGTATGAAAAATTCAGTATTTTGATAATATTTCTCTCCCCTAAATCATGACATTGGTCAATACTTTTTGTTCGTTGCAGAAGATCGGATCAGTATCTATCTTTACTGTCTAAAAGATACCTGCAGAAGATTGCTGTCATCCAGTAACTGTTTAGGTTCCCATGAGCCAGTGTTCTCTAAAATCCTGCTTTGATGTAAGGCCAACTTTGAGAGCAAGGATATGGACCATTGTTTGCAAGCCATCCATCCACAGTGGAAGGAGATCAAATCATGCCATTTAAATACCCTATAGCTTGAAATGACATCCCTATTGTATCAAACTAATGAAAATACGAAATGCATTAAGACCAGTAAGTTATTTAGCATTTTTTTAATGGCTGCTCCCACCAGAGAAGCTTGCCATCATTACAGTCAATTGCATAAAACTGTTAAATTTATTGAGTTAATTAGGAAACTAGAGTGAAAAGGTAAAGCCCTGAGTACAATCTCATCACTAAAACTCCAACTAATACTCTAGATTTTGAAGTCACAACCAAGTGACAATTTTCTGAGTTATTAAAAACTACATTTCTATTTCTCCTGGTTCTGGAAACACAAAGGATGTGAAGAAATTAAGGAATTACATGCTAATCAAATTTGTGCATGTTGGGCACAGTACAAATGCACGCGCTCTTGTAAAAAACTGTCAGAAATGAAAGCTTTTTATTCTGATCTGTTTAAGACTTCTGAGCAAAAGTGTTAAAATACTGTTCAGCTTTGAATGAGCAAAAGATAGCATTTGTATTTCAAGCGGAGGAAAATCCTCTTCCATGACGAATAAAAGATGCAAAATTTTTTTTAAACAGAGATCTCTATGATGTAAAAGATAAATATGGATACTCTTTTGGGGATTGACAACACTTAGGGATTTGGGAATTGAGTTGCAGGCTATTAAAAAATCTGCTTTCAGCCAAGACTTGGGAAAATTTTTTTTTTGGCAACGTGTGTCTGTGATTGCAGAGGCATGTTGAGGAGCTGCTGGTTCCCATGTCTCTGGCTGTTCATTGCTGCCCCTGCCCCCCATCACCCTCTCCAGCATGCCAGCACACCTGTTCATGCAAAACAGAAACTCATTAGTGGCATGAGCCAGCTGAAAACTAACTAGTGAAGCAGCTCTGCTGCCAAGTGTGGTGATCTGGTGTCCTGGTTTGGCCTCAGAGGGCAACAAAGAACCACGAGCCGCTCGCTGGGGCTTCCCCAGTGCGGGAAAGGATGGGAAGAAAAAGGCAAAACTCGTGGGTTGAGACAAAGGCAGTTTAACAGAACAGCAAAGGGAACAAGAAAACAACAGCAATAACACGGATGGAGGGGTATACGAACATGATTACGGAACCGCCGCTCCCCGACCGGCCCCGGGACGCCCCCGCCCGCTCCAAGCGGCGACTTCCTGCCCCCTCCCCCGGCAGCTCAGAGTGGGCATGGCTCCCATGGGATGGAATACCTGTGTCCCTGCCGGAGCCTGGGGAGAATTAACCCTATCCCCGCCGGAACCAGGACATCTGGTTTCACAAATGGCTTTCCAGTGGCAACGCAAGCACAAGCTGCCACTACCACTGATCTGTACTAGCAGTTGTGGCGCCAGCACTCGCACAGCTCTTCCCAGGGGGAGGCTGGGGAATGGATCCTGCTCAGAATAACCTTTTTCCTTGAGCATTTTACAGCTGAATGAGTTCCCAGATGTGGGTCATGCTGACACTGACGAGACACGTGGAAATGAGTGGCTGGAGCACAGAGAGTCAGTCGTTGCTCGGACTGAGTGCCAGGGCACGTTCTCAGTGCTTCGTCGGTTTTGAGAGATCTCTTCAGGGGAACGACCTGAACACAGAGAAGATGTAACATGGTGAGACTGCTGTTTACTTTATGCTCAAGACCTTTTGTAAAATATAGTAGGAATAGATGGCTGTGGAGAACGTCGTCATGAGTACTACAGAAATACATATCCAGATGATATCAATACAAGCTGGAAGAAGTCTAAACAAACCAGAGAACATCTGTTAAATCCAATTTATTTAACATCCATTATCTCAATGTACAAAGTTGTAGACTTTAAACAGAATGGACACTGGAATCACCTCAAGCAGAGGCACGTAAAGAAGGAAGTGCCTGGGGAACAGCTTTACAGAGAGCACCCTCATGGCCTTTCTGGGTAATCAGCACACTTGTGAGTCTCCCTGAAAGGCCTCTACACTAATTCTTGTAGTGTAGGGGTTATCAAGGACTGCAGTGGATGGTTGCTCTTGAGGAAAGGGAGGCTGGGAAGGTGAGGAGGGGGAGCTGCCCTTTGTGTGAGCAAGGCGCAGCTATGCATGGAGCTCTGCCTTGGGCTGAGTCAGGAGCCAATGAAGAGTATATGGGTGAAGCAGGCAGACCAACCTGAGTGGTGTGGTGGGTGTCTGCTATAGACCTCCTGTTCAAGAAGAACAAGTAGATGAGTTCTTCTTCAGACAGATGCAAGAAGCCTCACATTTGCAGGCCCAGGTTCTCTCGGGGGACATGAACCACCCAGATACCTGCTGGACGACCAACACAGCAGGGCACAGGCAATTTTGAGATGCCTGGAGTGAGCCCAGCAAAGGGCTATGAAGATCATCAAGGGGTTGTAGCACCTGACTCACGAGGCTGAGAATGCTGGGAGTGTTAATCTTGGAGAAAAGAGGGCTCAAGGGGGTCTTATCGATGTGTATAAATACCTGAAGGGAGAGAAGGAAGACAATGGAATGCAGCTCTTCTCAGTGGTGCGCAGTGAAAGGGCAAGAGGCAAAGGACACAAACTGTAACAGATGAAATTCCACCGGAACGCAACAAAACACTGTAATGCTCTGAGGATGATCAAACACTGCCACAGGCTGCCTAGAGACACTGATGCTGCTCTGGGCAGGAGGGTTGAACAAGAGGCTCTTCCAGCTTCATTTATTCTGTGAGTCTGTGGTGTGGTTCTTCAGACCCACAGGTACCATTGTTAAGTCCAGTTTCGAAAAAATAGGAAAAACTGCCCTAGTGATTCTTGGAGGAAAGGAGATATTATTTTGCAATTATGAAGCCTACTGGAAAAAGATAAAGCTATAGCTTGTCTCTCAAAATGATCTCCTAGTCTCTGTGAAAGACTAGTTTAGGGGGCGGTTCTTCCAAAAATTATCACGATTCACTTGCTGAAAAAGCAGAGCTTTGCATCATTTTTTTAAACATAGAGAAAATGTGTTAGTTTCTATGTTACTCTCTGCAGAATTGCAGAGAGGGGTGTGCTATGAACATGGGATGATTAGCAGTGGGTGAGGAGCTTTTGTATATCTGCCTGATGGGGGCTGGTTTTGGATCCTCCAAGTCATCTCACAAAGGTCACTTGCTCATTTGGTTTTTACCAAAAAAGAATATAGACTAACCTCTGGATGTCCATGAATGTTACTTATCTTTGATTAAAAACCGGCCTTGAACTCAGCATGGTTTGAAGTGCCATACAAGTTTGCGCTGAGTCTCTCTAGTTACTTCTCTTTGTAAGACAACTCCTTGAATCAAAGTATACAAAAACCAGGTGCGAGCACAAATCCCAGAAGCCACCAAAGTGAGCAGATGGGCTAAGTCAGTGGGAAGGGAAGTGAAGTGAATTCAGAGGACTACCATTTCATCATCAATACAGCTGCCCATAGAAACCTCTTCTTAAATTTTTTTATTATTATCATAATAACCTACTTCTTTAAGTCCATATTAACAATGAGTAACACAAACCATGCTATCAGTACGCTGCTTCAGGTTTGGCAGCATGTCTAGTGGGTAATAAAAGTGTGGAGCTGGCAAGATAAACACACCTGATGTCCTGACCTAACCTGCAGGAGCTCACAGCTGCAGTCCACACCAACGTGCATCCAGATGCTCCCTTCCACCTCCAGCTCAAACCACTCCGCAGGCAGGTCGGATACCCCACCTCCCACTGAAAGGAGGAGGCTGTAGACTGCAAGGCAGCTGGCATGTGCTTTATTGAAGGCTGTGAATGTCTTTTTGTAAAAAAGTAACCCTTGGTATGCATCGGGAGTGTTTACTACGTATTTTGTGAAATATGGGCTTGTTATTACCTTTAGAAAGAGGTGCCTTTCTCCCTATCTGCTTTGCTGATTGACGTCCCTTATCCCTGCATTTTGTCTCTTACGTTCCCTCCCTCTCTTTCGTGCTCGTGTATTTCTTCCTTTGTTCTCTTTCCTCTCATGTGAATTTCATCTGCTCTCTTCTTGCAGCAACCACCACTTATGGAGACAGCTGTGTTTCTGCCTCCTTGTTTCCGCTGGTTCAAAGTGCTCAGGGGCAGGCGCACCACACCAGACCTACCTGATTCTCATGATAAAACAACCCAAATGCACCTGAAAGGTGTGTTTCTGGGCACAGACCAGAACTGGGGACTGTCCAGATTTCTGGGACTCTGACAAACCTGTTACTTCCCGGTGCCTCAACCCTGCAGTGGCAAAAGGAGAGAGGTTGTATTTCTGGACTCCCGCAAGTTGGTTATGTATCACAGGTGATGGGGAGCGGGCCGTTTGTGTACATACGTACTCAGCACGGGTCCCCTGTCCAACAAGCCTCCTTTTTCACACCTTAATTTTAATTCTGCTATATCCCGTCATTCACACATTATCACCGAATGAAACATAGTCTTTTCAAAAAACATTTGTTGCTGTTTAGTTCTTTTTTCTGGGGGAGCGCCTGACTGGAAGAGAAATAAATAAATTTTGTGTTGTTACTTTCTTGTAGTGCAACTTTAATGATTCCCTCCCCCTCCCCCAGCTGTGCAATAACAAAGCCAGGCTTTGGACTGTGCAACTCGTGATCTCACTGTGGGAGATATTTCCTTTGATGTGACTTAAAACATCTCGAGCTGCTAGTGACAACTTTAATGTTAAGGCTCTGCTGTGCTCTGTTTACATATTTATCTGATGAAAGTAAGTCATCTTTCAGTGTTGAAGGCAAACCACCATATCTAGTGCAGTCTAATTACTCATCGGTATGCAGGATATAGCTTTGTAAACCAAACTCCCCTCTCCCAACAGATTTCTCATTTTAATTAAGATTTTGTTCTTAACAATGTGGAAATTAAACTAAATGCTCCAGGTCAAGGCAAAAAAAAAAGGAGACAGTTTTACTGTGCCTCAAGCCATGGCTTTGGAAAAACATGATCATGGGAGTATTTTATCTTCTTCAGTGAGTGAAATAAATTAAGAATGAAATTGTTTCATATTGTTTATAGAAGCGTATGTCCATTTTAAGGGTATCAGCTCACTTTCCTAGTCATCACTTCTTAAATAGTAACCTGAAAAGATTATAATATTCTTAACAAAAATAAAAACTACTGAAAACTTTTCAGTCTCTACCTTCCCCGCTAACCTGAAATTGTCCTTTCTCAACACATATTTCCATATAGTGCTGGCAGCTTTCCACCCTGTGTGGTTTCCCACCTGATAACTCTGCCCTTATGGAAATAGTGTGAGGCACTGCACAGACATGAGGTGAAAAAAATACCCATGAGCATAAGAGATGGCAGACTAAATACAGGATGAAAGACTTTAGCTGCATGTAGTTCATAACAGAGAATGACACGATCACAGTCCAAGAGCTGCATTTATAGCCAATAGTCCTAAAATACAGGTTATCTAAGTTGGAGCTCTCTTCCACTTTCTTACTCTCTGGGATTGCAGAAAAGCACATGCCATGTACAGAAAGCAAAGCTGACAATGTTACTGCCCAGGAGGAGTATTTTTAACTGAGGTTGAATCCATGATATTGTATTAGTTGTGGATGCCCCACCCCTGGAGGTGTTCAAGGCCAGGCTGGATGGGCCTTTGAGCACCCTGGTCTAGTGGGAGGTCTCCCTGCCTGTGGCAGGGCGGTTGGATCTAGATGATCTTTAAGGTCCCTTCTAACCTGAACCATTCTGTGAGCCTACGATTATTGGTAGCAGTACAATGCAGAATTTGCACTAAAAAAATATCAGTGTTCATTAGCTGCAAAGGAAAATGAATACTCAAGTCACACAGAGAAGGCAAGTGGGTGGGGTGGAAGATGAAGTGAGCTGGAGGCTGGCCTTAGGAATGATTTATATAGCAAGATATAGAATAGCCCAAAAAAAACAGGATAAAGAGAGAAATTCCACATGCTAATTAAATAAAATGGAAAAGAATAAAGCTAGGATACAAAAGGTCTGAATTTTGCTTTCCCTTTAGTTCACAATAATTAGGCAGATGATGTTTGGGTTATGTAAGTTGTACATATTGGTTTGAGAAATCTTAGTATATGACTATTACAAAATGTGTCCATGACCAAGATTTTTGGCTACATGGTAGATTTTTTTTTTTTTCCCCCTCTGTGGATGACTTTTTTAGTCCATTTTAGCTGGTCAAGGTCCTGTTTGTGCTCTGTTGGCTAAGTTCCTCCATGTGAAAAGAGACAGATGTTAGCAATACATTAAAAGTATACAATTCATCGTATTGGTGTTACTTAGGATATGCATAAGGATGCTGTTTTTCAAATCTCTGAAATGCAAGGAAAGGCTCATGTTAACTAAGCAGGCTTTGGCTCACGCCCTTTATAATAGTCCTCTTGAAAAATTCCCTGTATTACAAACTCCAGGTCCACATAGGATCTAGTCTCCACTAACATCCTTGTAACAGAAAAGATGAAAAATCAATTTGCTGTCCTTGGATGCCTGCAGAGCCTTGGGACTGGAGCTGACCAATGCTGCAGTTGAATCTCACCAGCTTTTATCCCACCCACTTGGTACAAACTGAATCTGAAATGAGATTTTGGAGAAAGCTGTGAGTTGGGTTATGCGACTTCACACTACTGGTTGGGGGTAGACATAATAGTGAACTATTTATTCGAATAAGAAAAAGACCCTAAGGTATTCCCAAAAAGGACCTCATGAATGAGAAGAAACAGATAATAGGCCCATGAATTGCAAACTATATCTCAAGTTAATTGTCAGATGGAAAGGCCAGGTGGTGGTGGAGGAGCTCCCTTTGCCCATTGTTGTTGAGATATGGACCAGCTGGGCGTGAAAGTGCTCACCACACCATCCAGCAGTAATGTCAGCAGCCAGAAAAATCTGTTTCTGGGACAGCTGCTGGACTTTGTTGGTTTTGGGTGTGTAAATAATGACACTTTTAGGTGCAGTTATGCCAAGAACCCTTTCAACTTCACGATACAAATCTTGTGGCCCTGTATGTGGGCCAAACACGAGCCAAGCAACTACAGACCCATTTTGAGAATGGGTGCTGTGTGAGAGAGAACATGCAGCTCATTCATATGATCAGCAGCCATGTGAAGGATCAATCCCTCATCAAAAAAATGACATGAGCACACATCATAAGCCAGAGAAGAGCGGTAAACATGCAACTCATCTGTTTCTCTTACAATGGTGGCGCTGGGGAGGTTGGATCTCTGTTCAAATTTCCCCCGCAGAGAATTTAGAAACAGTTATTTAATTTGGCATTTGGCAGGGTTTTTCTTAATATGTTCAGCCCACAAAAAGACATCTTCTTTCTGCCCGTAATTTGCAACATATTTAGCTTTTTTGTTATCATCTGTGCCCCAGGCTTGGTAGCCTGATGCTTCCTGCTTCTGGCAGAGGTGCAGTTTTATGTGATTTGAGAAGACGCTGCTACCCTTCCTTGCAAAAACTTTCCTGTAGGACTGTGCAGAGCCTTGTTCATTTCCCAGGAACACCAGGTGTCCACGTGGGCTCTTTCTTCATCACTAGGTGCAGGGGACCTGTCAGGTTTCAGCACAAGAGTAGCATAAGGGAAAAGATGGCTTGCTGTTGACTCTCAGGGGAAGAACAGACGATGAGGCGGGTAGATCTTCTCTTTGACCATCCCCAAACAGGTCGTCAGGGTGTTGAAATTCTCAAAAATGCTTTGGGGTGCACAAGAGGGTATGTTTTTGTTTTGTTGGTGAAGGGATAGAGGCTAGTAAAATCATAGTAATTTATATCTTCATTGGGGGCTGCTTTGTAAGGCAGACAAAATGCCACCTGGAGGGAGGAGCACTGCAATGTTAGGTTTGAGACACATAAATTGGCACGTGGATGTGCAAGGAGAGGGCATCATGGTATATGAAAAGGGAGCTCTGTGGTGATAAACTTCCACCTTTCCATTGCATTCTTTCTCAGAGCGCAAGATGGCTCATTACCATAATCTCATTCCTGGATGATCTGCAGTCCTCCCTCAAAATTTTTACATCATGCTGGCAATAGTAACTCAGTTCTTTTTGCAAGACAGAAATCTTCTCCTGACTAGTTGTGTACCATGCCGAGAAGAGCTTTTTCTCCTCAAGCATCATGCCATCCACTCCATAATATTCTAGTAGTTGAAGAGACCCCACATAACTTTGATTTTAAGTAGTGTTGAAAAAATGGGCAGACCCTGATACACAAAGCTTGGAGAATACTGGGGTAAAAAATTGAAAGAGTCAGTAAAATGTGTAATTAGGCTAGTGAATTCTATGCACATGAATTCACCACCTTGGAGGATAAACTGCACATTCATTTTTTCCTTCAGAAGCTGACTAGCAATGAAGTAGCTGCCGTAACCTTTGGTGTTACCTGCTAGGAAAGTGTAGCCCTGAAACTTTGTCCATAAACAGCCGAATTAAGTCTATGAGACGTGTGTCCTTTTAAATTACCATTCCCATTTGGATGTTTCCCTCTTTGCCCCTTTTTCTGCATCCCAGTGGGCACCCAATCCTAACTCCATGGCAAAAACGTAATTTGGGGTATGTGTCCTGCTTTCCTGCACACATCCCAGGTCATCGATAGTACAGCCCTGCTCTGCCTTTGGAGCTTTGATCACGGGCACAAAACACTGGTGCTGGTTTATGTTACAGATCTGTTCACAGGGTGGCCTGCACTTCCAGACTTTACGTTTGTGATGTTTCCATGCACAGGCCTCGCACTTTTCACGGAAAACCATAAGCATTCTGTAAAATCTGTAAGCGTTTCCCAGACCCACACAGGAGCCAGCAGCTGTCACACCTTACCCTTGTCACCTGCAGCGTTATGAGGGAAGCAGAGACAGCAATAGTATTTACAGGCCTGGCTGTGGTTATACAATGTATGACAAGGCTCACAGACGTTTCTTGCCCCAAACACCTTCCAGGCATCCTTAACACCATAATTATGTTCATCATGCAGAAGGTGGAAACGGGTCTTGGGATATCTCACACTGTCATTTGGCTTAAAAATTCCCCAATCCTTTTTCCCCTCAGGGAGGAGGATGGTGCCCCAGGAAAGTCCATGGGGCATGATGCTGCCTGGAGCAGCGTGGGGGCTTCCCTTCCCGATCTGCTTCTGGGCACACTGGTGGGGTGGCTGGTCCTGCAGGCAGGCATAGGGCAGCATGAAATCCCAAGGGACACAACATGGTTAAAAAAAGTGGTCACCCACCATAAAACGGTGGCTGAAGCTGTGTAGTGGACCTGGCGCAGTTAGCAGGAGGTTTGGGCACCTGCCCAAACAGCCTCTGGGGGTGGATGGAGCCCCAGAGGCTGCACTGTCCTGTCCTGAGCAGTGGCTCTGCTGGGCACCTCCATCCTGGTGCACAGCATCACTCCGGGGAGGGCCAGCTGTGTTGTCTGTGCCCGTGGCACAGCTAGCTGTCAAACTGGGAAATCCAGACCAAGTTATGGTGCATGGGCTGTATTTTGGTATTTCTGAAGAGCTGAAATAAGGGAAACATACCCTCACACCTGTATCGCTATAGAGGCATGCAGCATACGAATTGGCAGATAACCCCACAGTAATGTGGGACCTCAGATGAAAGTGTACCATTTTATTACCTGCGGATTCAACAGAAGTGCAATGAACCCTTGAAGTGCCCAGTGGTTTTTTCCCACCCTTCACCAAGAGATGACACTAGAGAGCTCCTTTTCTGAAGAATTTCTTTTTCTGAAGAATTTCAGGCAAGATCAGGTTAATTTATGGCATAGTGCGAGGGACAAGGCCTTCTCACCACGAATAGCCGCAGGACACTTTCAGCAAAAGGTAGACGTGCACATTGGTGAATTCCTAGTGTGAACAAACATCTCCATTAATAAGCTGGCAACAGTCATTTTTATTGTTCCCTTTGTTATTTTGGTACCATGATGTATTGTGCTTTCAGAGATCTGAAATGTATTTCCATTTCTTCCAAAAATAACAAAAAACCTCTGTCTGATACATATATGCCAGATAATTTGGGTATTTCTAGAAGGTAGTTATAATCATTTTTGCATTTCTAGAAGGCTGCTAAAGAAAGCCTCTGGGCAGTACTACTGTAGAAAATTTACCTCTGTGTTGTCATCTCTGAGCATACATATCAGTACTGGTGTGAAGCAACTCAGTGCAAACTCATTATGTATGATTTCTTCAGCAGACATCCACAGACATACATCAGTAAAACCTTGGCCTTCAAATAACCATAACATTTGGGAAAAAAAGTAGCACCAGAAGCTGAGCACAGCAGAAAGTTACTTGAAATTAGTTTCTTTTGTATCCAAAAGCATATACAGGTAATAGGTAGCATGCAATGGATATACATGTATTTGCAATTTTCCAAAACATGTATGCAAAATAAATCACATCATATTGTTATAAAAAAATTTATTTTGCTTACATGCCTCCTGTCTACACAGAGGTGACATTTGCCTGCAGTGGGATTGGCTTATACTCATGGGTTGCAAAAGCGTGCAGTAGCTGACAGGTTCTCTGCTATTTGTTTCCCCTATGTATGGGCAATCCATAAATCCTAACTCAGTCCTTACCAGAGTCCAGAAATCCTTTAGCAAAGCTCTTGAAATAACAAATAAAAATTCAACACCGTCATCCTTTCAACAAGTGAGGCTGCACAGTATTTACCAGCTCATGCAGAACTTACGGTTGCTTTGTCTTCAAGATTTGCTGTAAAGGAAGCTTGCTAGAACAACAACAAAAAAAATGCTAGTTATAACTCCTTAGATACTTAATTCAAACCAAGTTGCTCAGATGCCAGTAAGCACCAGCAGCTGCAAGGGCAATCTGCGGCAGAGGCAGTACTGATTGTATTTTCCAACACTGCACGCCCCCCACAAGCACAGCTACATTTTTTAATTTCTCCCAGATGTAGGAGCTCAGCAATAGTGTCTCGCTGTTGCTTTCCTACAATCTCCTGCCACCCCAGGGTTTTGCTGCCTGGGATGTCAGTCCCAGCTGTGGTAGGACACAGCTGCATAACCTTTTCTCTGCCAGACAGGCGGTGAGGCAGGACTGTAGCAGCTCAGGGATTCAGGCACCTGCCTGCCCATCCTGCCTGACCAGCGTGGTGAGCACTCCAGTGCTCAGCTTAATAGCTCGTTACAGCCTACCTGCTTCTCACAGGCATGAGCCAATAAAACGGTTGCCTGGGACTTCTACGTTGTATGTAGCTACCTGCAGAATCTCCTTGTGCCTGACTGATGATTCCTGACCAAACCGAACCAAACCAAACGAGGAGTCGTAACATCTCCTGCGATAACACCTCCAACATAAAACCTCTCCATTTCTGTCCCACAAACTGGGACTTGGCTTGACCCCTTTCAACCAGCCTCCCTGGTACGACACCATAGTAACCCTATGATTCCTACAGCCTGTCCCGATGTCCTGGCCTGGGTTACTGAGATAGAACAGAGCTGCCTGGGGGACCAGGGGCTGCAGTGCACATAACAATTTGCTGGCAACAGCGGATGGTTGTTAATTACTGAAAAAACAGTTGCTCTGTAGCTGCCCTGAAGAGACGCTCCATGGCTCAGCTGAATGCCTGCACACAGGTGGCCACTGCTTGGAGGTGCCAGCTTGAACACTGTGAGGCACCGGAGCTGCAGGGCTCAGAAATAACATTAGAGAGACAGATGGGAGCTGCCACTGACTACACCACGCTGATTTAGGTCATGCAGCACATGCCTGCACACCGATTCACGGACCTCTGAAGCGGAGTGCAGATTTGGAAGGTTTGTCTTGGACATAGAATTGAAGTAAAATGGCTTTGCTGTGGATTCTTCCCCCTTCCACCGCATATGACATTACAGGGATCTTGTTTTGCTGTCTTAACACAAGTCTGAGCACCAAATATCCCTTTTCACATGGTAGGGTTAGTCCACAAGACTAACAGGAGTGGAGCTAGCTTTAATGAAATTTTTTTCCTCCAAATAATAAAAAATAATCACCAAAGCCAAAATTAGCTCACTGGGACAAGACAATAGAATAATTATGGCTTCAAAAACAGAAGAGTCTTTTGCCTTGAATACTGTGTAGATGCTCTATGGATTATGATGGAGAATGGCAAATTGAAAGATTTTCTGTAATCAGTACTATCATTTGTAAACTGCAAAGCACGAAACTGCTTCATTGACAGCAAACAGTGCAGGCTAGTGTAAACCTGTGCAGACTGTAATGTTGGTTTGGTTGCTCTTCCAGTGACATCCAGAGTATTTCTGAGCAGTTGGAAGTAAAGTGAAGTTTTCAAAAGATAGAGTTAGCATAATGTAGTTCTACATTTGATTACACTTGACATAAAATGAAAGCATTTAATGAACACTCTTTTTTGTTTGGGAACTTTTACCATACTTCATCGTTTAAACATTAGTTTTTCATGAAAAAAGGGTTTTCACGGGGGCACAATATTTGTATATATCTGTATATTTTCTCTCTCATCTATATCCATATGTATTAATGTATAATTATTTTTATATATTCATATATTATAACGGTATTTAAAAAACCAAAGCAAGCGTTTATGTTAACTTCCATTGCACAGCAGGAAATTCTCTTAGTATAGTATGTCCTTCACTCGGGGAACAATTTCCTATGTTCTTCCATAGGATCATCTTCTTCCCATGTCTATAAGCATTGTACCTTATCCTCTTCTACTGCAAACAAGAAATGTCACACCTCAGAAATGATCACGTGCATGATTTTTTTCCTCACTAAAGTGCCAGCAGCATCACAACTGCAACAATCATTACCTCATGAGTTTTGCCGGTAAGCTCCATCTCAGTTCCATCTTAATTCCCAAATTTTAATGAATTGTGTTCTTTTCAAATCACAACTAATAAAAGCTAAATCAAGGAAAATAAAATCTCACAGAAGTGAGAGCCTCCATAGGATGCATGGGGGAGCTCACATGCCTTTTATTTACTGTTTCCAGAATTGCAGTGATGAAACCCCTGAAGAGGCACAGACCTGCAAGTGCAGCAAGCCTAGCCCCTGGCTTTCTGAAAGAGCTGCATCCGGGCATCCCTCACAGGCACGATGGCCAGTGGGTCCCTGGGCAAAGCACCCCTGCCCCAGCCTCATCCTGCAGCCGGGAGCGCCCCCCCAAGGAGGGGAAGGATGCCCCTGACGCCTTGGCTTGGCCGGGATTGTGCCAGCCTCAGTGGCTAGCAACGTCGGTGCTCAGCCCTGCTCTCAGCCAAAGACAAGGACACTTGCAGCTGTGGTGTGAAATGGCCGGAGCAGGCATGTAGTTGCCTCCCAGCTTGATCTGTGTCTCTGCTTTGACAAGGGAGGGTGATTTATCTCCACAGTGTGTTCTCTGTCAGAGACAATTTTCTGCGGGGAAGCTGCAATGAGGAGTGCGTACATGCCGCCCTGTAAAGGGGTGCATGACACAAGGGTGTTTTTCAGAAATGAAAAATCAGTAGACATTTGCTCATACAGCTAGGCTGATACAGAGCAGTGATCTGCTTGGGAAAGACTGTTTTCCTTTTTCTCCCTCACAGCAAGGAGCTGCTTTACATCTGTATCTCCTGTGTAGGAGGCATGTATCAGGATACAGCTGTATCCCCAAATAGTCCCAGGTGGTTCCTGTGAGGGGATGCTTTATCCTGCGTCTGCTTCCAAAGGATTGCCCTGCCTGGATGGAGATCACAAAGATGCAAGTACCACAGCATCATGGTATTTGCATCACTGTCACCTCCACGGGCAGACCCTGTGAAGGGTGCAGCAGTTTAGTTGACCGCACGTCCCTGAGGACAGCTGCAAGCATCCACCCCGTCTCTTTGCAAGAAACAGTCCTCCTTAAGATCTGCCTTGTCTTGGTGCCCTCAAGGGCCAGATGTAATCTTGAGCCCTGGCTGGGAGCAAGGAGTGCAAAATATCCATGTCTAAGGTGCTTCTCATGTCGTACATGAGATCTCTTCTCTCTCACTCTTCTAGTGGCTCTCGCAGTAGCAATAACACTCTGGGATGCCGTAATTAGAAGGGCTGCAGAAGGCACTTTGTATCTTTTTTCATTAACTAGAAGCTCCATGGCATTGTTGTAGAGAAGCACAAATGAAGCAGAAGTTGTTCAGCGCTGACAGAGGAGGTAAGCTTGGACCTGCAGGGTCCAGTAGAGGGAAGGGAATACACATTGGGAATTTAACCCATGAAAGGAGCCACAAGATGGGGAAACTGGAAGTGTCTTGCCTGAGGAATAAAGAGAAGTCAGGTAGGGTTTTATGGCACAAAGGAAAGGCTTAGATTGGTGTGGAAGGGAACTGCTTCTCTGTTCGGCCCTCCTCATTTCAAGAATGGTCTTTTCTGAGCTTGCCAGGAAAGTGTCTCTTCTGAAGTTTGTATGCTTTCCAGGTGATGGGCCTACAGCCCTGGAGTTTAGCTGTGTTGAACTTCTGTGGCTCAATCCAGATGTGATTTTTTGCTCCAGAAAACTCAGAAATGCCGGTCTTTCACTGACACCTGTGGATATAAAACAGAATTGCACACAGGCTCTCATGCTCCGGAAGTCAGGAATTTCAGCTCCCAAACTTGCTGGATGAGAGTATCCTGCCTCTCAAAGACTGTTGCCTGAGGACTCAGTTCTATGCAAGTTTCATGATACTGCAGCAATAAAGGCAAAGTGGTATGTGTTAACCTGCAAGATTAATGTCAATCTTCCACTCTTTCCCGGGGGAGAACTCCCTGTAGGGATTTAGGCTTTTTGCTTTTTCCGAGTGCACACCTAGCCACGTGTTTTACAAGAGCAGAAGCAGGGCAAAGCAGCGTGCCCTGTAGTTGGCGTAGAAAGGCATGAAGCATTCCTGCCCATAAACATGCCGTCTTTGGCATACCTTTACTTGCTGATGAGGACAGAGGGATGGGAAGAGGGGACAGCACCTGGTTCCCTCTCTGCGTTGACACTTCAGTTACAAGCGCTGCCGAAATAGCTACAACACTGCTAACGCCCTGCCCTCGGCCTCCTTAGGCTAACACAGGCTCACACTTTAAGCACAGTCTGAGGCACAGACGTCATGATGTACCTCTGTGTGCAGCATAAACTCTTAAATGTTTGTTGTGCTGGTACTTACAGATGTGGAATACAGGATTTCTAAGAAAGTTACTGGCTTGTTGAAGGGAAGCTACTGTTTGGACGAAAACTTTGATATGGAACTAGGAAAAACTGATCTGAAACTAGGATGATTTCAGTGCCATGTATGCATATTTTAATAAGGCCTGTCATGCATGGCCATGTGGATGGAGATGCTAATAAGAGTTAATGTATAGGTAGCAATACAATCATTATTAAAGGGGAAGGGGAAGCGGAAGGGGAAGAGGAAGGGGAAGGGGAAAGGGAAGGGGATGGGAAAGGGAAAGGGAAAGGGAAAAGAATCAGCTTCCATCATACTGTCTCTCCTACCACTAAGGGCCACCCCTGGCCATGGACTTGCTGAAATAAATAAGTGAGCAGGTACATTAATCACCAATATGAGTAATCATCACTTATGGCTTATTGTGTTTTGCTATACCTGTATATAGCATGTAATCATTAGGAAACATTTCTCGTTTCCTTGCCTCTGTCCTCGGCAGTCATCTTGGTTGTCTAAGTAAAATAACAGCTCTTGTGAGATCAGTTTTGCTCCTGATGCAAAGCTCTGCACTAAGATTAGCTCCAGCTGAAGCCAAACCTAGGAAGAGGGTGGCAGTCATTTGGCAATCATTTGGGGTCAGATTGATTAACTGCAGGACTACCTGTCTCAGGGGCACCCTCTCCCTGTCTTCATGCAGTGATTTGTGTGCTTTGGTCAAGGTTTGATATGTAAACTCTTTATTGCAAAGTTTTGCAGTGCAATGGGTTTCGAACGAGCTGGTTGCTATCCCTAAGGCATGTGGTGGGGTTTCTGCTACACAGCTGGACAAACTAACTTTTCTAAACCATTTTCAAAGTGGTGAAGTGACCTTTGTGGTCTTTTGGAAAGAAGTGATCTACAGCACTACTACAGGATAAGAGGAGAAGAAAGCCACAGTTCTTTTGCACTGTTTGCTTAATGGTGGGGCCTTGCTACCTTACCAACAGAGAGCCATGCACCCCCATGGCTTTCAACAGATGAGGGTCTGTGAGCAGCCCTCTGGCAAGGAAAGCTTGGGAGAGGGAAAAACTCTAGGTAGTAGGACTCTCTTTGCTTGCAATTGTCGTAATAGACCCTGATCACACACTTTGTTGATTTGGTTTATTTTTTTTTAAGCCTTCTTCAGGACCTTAAAATAGATACAGACCTCTCTTTCAGGAACTCTTCCTATTTGGCAATGTTGGCACCCTTTTCTGCATGCTGTTCCAGTGTTATATCAGTAACTCCCACTGAAGGGAAGTAGTAACCTGCTAATATAATTCTGCCACGACTACTGAAAATACCAGGTATTAAATTAAGTGTTCAGAATAAAGCCATTCATATGTTGCACTGCTATGAGATAATTTGGACACCTCCCCAGTACTTTATAAATACGTGCTGTATTTACACTTTTGTGCTTATATTGATAACCTATTACCAAAATGACAGTAATCACCCTGACTACCGAACATGTTAGAAACCACAACAGAAGGCACAGTTAGAGCAAGGAGTGACATCTTTCACCTTACATAAAGACTCCTATGTGTGGGTTTACAAGCCTATGCTGTGGAAACCATAATTAATCTTTTTGAGTACATGTGGTTTTTAATAAAATCTTTGTACATGGGTAGTATTGTCCTAGTACACATTTCATCCAGTTCTTGCCAGACAGTTCTCCTCTGAAGTGAAGAAGAGTAATCCGTCACCAGAGGGGCAGTAAAGAGAAACAAAGACAAAAGAAGGAGGAGCACAGCCAGAGAGCTGTGGAGATGGGGGAGCTCCCTGTCCTCAGCCCCAGGCTGAGCTCTGAGCATGGTAAGAGCAAGAAGCAAGTTTAGGTCCTGAGTTGTTACAGGTTGAAGATGGTATTTTTCTTCCTTGGAATCTAGCAGCTGCCAAATCTAGCCAGCGAGACAGCAATTTTTCTTAAAAATCAAACAATCCCTCCCAAATTTAAAAAAAAGAAAAAGATCTACATGTTGTCTTACCCCAGCCCTGCAGTTTGTCTTGTGGCTGTTGACTGAAGAGCCGACAACAGAGAGACTAAGCCCTGCCGTCTCCAGATGCTGCTGATGTGCCTTTGCCACAAAGAGGTTGGGCACGTGCTGATGGGACATTGCATAAATCACAAATGACACTCACTTCATTGCATCTCAGGGGAGGCTGCAGAAGGTGGCTTGGGAATCAAGTCAGAAAAATGCCCTGGGGCAATTTGGGGAACCAGAGGGAGGTGTTGGAGCCACGGCTGACTTCAGGCTGGATAACACCAGGGTTCTGTGATCAAATCCCTGCTCAAGGCACTTCCATTTGTTGCTCCAGACCTCTCCACAGATGGACATTTCACAGCTTCTTCAGGCAGCCTGTCCCCATGTTTGACCAAATTGCTGTAATAAGGGCCAGCCAGAGGAGAAGCAGAAATTTCCTCTGCTGCAGAGCTTAGGTTAGAGACCAATCTCAAGCTCAAACTGAGGCCAAATCCCAAAGTGACCTAACTCTGTGGGTTTCTGAGACCAGCATCGAATTTGGCCTAATTCTTCTTTTGATCTTTCTCAAGATCTCTTCATGTCTTAAGAAAAAATACTGACCCACTGGCATGACTGTTACTTAACTGGACGCTTGTACCGCAAAACACGAGTAGATGGTGACACTGGAAAGCAAGTATTTTTCAAAGGTTACCAACGCTATTGTTTGTGCTGCACTGTTGTGTAGTGGGCAGCATTGATACTTACCTGTGGTTTTAACAGATCTTAAGTGAAGAGCTACAAATGAGATAAGGGTGAAATATGCCCGTATTGGGAAAACTGCTGGTACTTAATTTTGCCCATCTTGTGCCAAAGAGGGTATAGGTGTGTATTACTGTCATCCCAAGAGTCTATTTCCTTCACAAAGAAAAATATAACTAATTAGTCAGGGGTGTGAGGGTGGGAAGCCCCTGATGTAGGTGCAATAGGGGAACATGGCTGTTCCTCATGACTCCCAGGAGCGTGTTGGTCCACAAAGCCAGCCTGGACCCGTGCAAACTGGGGAGGGGAAGGGAGGGCTCCCTGCACCTGGTGATTTTTAATGTGCTCAACCACTTGTGTGATCAGCAAAGGGCACAGAGAATGCAAACAGAAAGGCTTTGGATCACAGCTGTTCCAAACGTGGTTTAATCAGTTTTTTCATCTCCTCTTGAAAATGATGACTGCTAGTAATACTGCTAGGTTTTTTTTTTCTTTTTTTTTTTCTTTTAAGGAATGACAGTGGAGACATCTGAAAAAGCGGGAGGAATCTGATCCCCGTGGCATTTGCCACACAGGCAGCAGCGCGCGCACCTGATACAGAGAAGCTGCAGCTCTCGTGTGTTCTCGGTTAAACACGGGTAGAGGCCCATGTTCATCACCCAATGTTAAAAATTAGTGGGATTTCTTTTGAAGGCGGTGCTGAGCCATTGATGGCTCTGAGTGCAAGATGAGGGGTTTTTTTCATGTGTGTTTTTTCATATGTGTCTAGTAATACAACTATGTCTTCATGAACTCCTTGTTTAAGATCTGACAGCCTGCGTAATACTATATGGCAAGTCCAAGAAAGACAGTCCTTTGTCCAAAAGGCTTTTTAATTAAGTTCACAGGATTTTTTTTCTCGGTGTGTTTTCCCACTGAGGCATGCAAAAGCAGGACTAGATCAGTACTGGTGCAGAAAAAGCACAAGCTGTGCTGAAAATCCCCAGAGCGTTGCAAGAGTCCTGTTTTCCCGTCTGCAGCCACATGTCCTTGGCCTGGCAGCCTCACGGTGTCGCCGTGTCCCCAGAGAAACTCACTGTTTCCTGTGTTTGGCCAAGCTGGAAGCAGCACAAATCACGGTGTGTTGCGCTCTCCCTGTTTTGCTGATCCCGATGTGGGGTCAGAATAGGAATCGTGGCTCTAGAGGAAAACAGATGACGTTTAAAATCAAACTTCCTGAAAGTTAGCAGTAATCAGAAGCTGGGGTTGAAAATGCAGGTTTAGGTGGATGAAAATGTGTTTCCTCTCACACCTCAGCCAGCACTTCACCCGACTGAGCATGATGCGCGGGATAACGCATCCGAATTTGCCTGTCCTGGGTGGTGAGACTGAGAGAAACAAGTCCAGCTGGGAAGTAAAAAGCCTAAAGGGGCTGTTCCCAGGTACCTACTGGGGGTTACAGAGGAGATGGGAGCCAGAGTCTTTTCCAAGATCTAAAGGTAAAAGGACACAATTTGCGCCAAGGGAAATTCTGAGCAGATATTATGAAAGAGTTCCTCATCGTGACAGTCATTAGACTGAAGCAGGCTGTTGAGAGGTGCTGTGGGGTCTCTGTCCTCACAGATATACAGGGTCTGACTGGGTGAGCCCATGAACAACCTCATCCAATTTTGGTAACAACTCTGTTTTGAGCGGGACATTAGATTAGAGACCTCCAGGCTTTTCTTCCAATCTATGAGACAAATACTTTTTCTATCAGGTAAATAGATAAGTTATGATAAATTATTCTATGAGATCTTTAGAGTCCCAGAGATGATCTTACTTTTCAGAGGTGAAAAGAAATCAGCCAGCTATAACAGAACATAGGAAAGCATGTTTGATCACACTCCTCTCAGGCAAAGGCTTAAGGGAAGCGTGTTTTATCTCTTGCATACTCTATCCCTAAATATTCCTTTCATGTCAAATTCTTGTAAATAAAGCAGTATGTTGTATTTGTGAGGTGACTGCAATGACTGTTGCTATGTTTAATGGTGCACAAAATAGCATGATATATTGTAATTATCTATCCTAAACAAATATGTGAGCCCTGCAATAATAATTGATGGCCAATATGTTATTTTATTTTATCCATTTTTATATAAAGATACACATCCTTGATAAGCTGAGCAAGAAACCAAGAAATTGTGCATCTAATATTGTATCCTATGTGCAAATCCTTTGCTACCATGCTTCTGTGCCACTTCTAAAAGCACCTGTGATACTAGAAGTAGTTTCAGAGAGATAGTCCCTTCCTAATGGGGCTGTCAATGGCACTGCAGTGTCTCGTTGCAATGGTGACCTATTAGGATCCTTTTTTCATTTGGCTTTCATTACATGTGCCAAATGAAGCTGTCATTGCAGTGTACACTTGTGCCTGTAATGTGGTGATCTAGCATAAATATGTATGTATTGCGGCCTCTAAGGGTTAGGAATCAGTATTCATTTTCCCTTTGGGCTGTGGTAAATCTGCAAGAATATGGTCTGAGCCTGGTGACTCCCTTCGCGTTAGTCACGCCTGGTGCTTCTTGTCTGAGCAGGATGAGCAGGAGCTGCCCCCAGGCTATGTAGCAGCAGCCCCAGCTACCCCGGGACAAGGCACATAAGAAGTGAAGGTGTTAGCATCCCCTGGTAACCTCCTTTCAGGGTCGCGCACTGTGGGCACTAGATGATGAATATTATCTCCCTATGGAGAAATGGTGAGGCTTGGGAAAGCCAGTGTTGCCGCGTGACAGACAGCTGTGCCACTTGCTAGGCACAGGCAGCAATGCAAACAAGGGGTCAGGCTCAGTGCATCAACTTAAAATCTCAACTTCAACATTTAATTAACATTTCCAAAGTTTCTTGGATCCTTATGAGACTTTTCTCGTTCTGTTGAGCATCAGCCAGTATTGTTATTGGGCAGATGCCAGAGTCCTTGGCTTTAAAGTCTGTAAGCCTGAGCCACATTCATTTTTTCCCAAGTTTTATGTCGTGATCTCTGATAACAAATATCCTATTCATTTCTGAGATGGAAATAGCAAGTCTTTACAGAACTCCTCAGATTTTGACACAGAATCATAGAATCGTAGAATGGTTTGGGTTGGAAGGAACCTTAAAGATTATATAGTTCCAACCCCCTGCCAGGGGCAGGGACACCCCCACTACCCAGGTTGCTCAAAGCCCCATCCAGCCTGGCCTTGAACACCTCCAGGGATGGGGCATCCACAAGTTCTCTGGGCAACTTGTTCCAGTGTCTCACCATCTTCACAGTACAGAATTTCTGCCTGATATCTAATCTGAACCTACCCTCTTTCAGTTTAAAACCATTATCCCTTGTCCTGTCACTACAGTCCCTGATGAGGAATCCCTCTGCATCTTTCCTGTAGGCCCCCTTTAGGTACTGGAAGGCTGCTATAAGGTCTCCCCAGAGCCTTCTCTCCTCCAGGCTGAACAACCCCAGCCTGTCTCTCAGCCTGTCTTCACAGGGGAGGTGCTCCAGCCATCAGATCATCTTCTTGGCCCTCCTCTGGACTTGCTCCAAAAAGTCCACGTCCTTCTTGTGCTGAGGACTCCAGAGCTGGATGCAGTACTCCAGGTCGGGTCTCACGAGAGCAGAGGGGGAGAATCACCTCCCTCGACATGCTGGCCATACTTTATCCATGCATGTGTGTGTCTGTGCACGTACCCCGCAGCCAATCTGCTTGAAACTCAAATCCAAGAACTGCACCAAGATTTGAAATCAGTGTTTGTAATATTTTTTTTTTTTTTAGTAGAGATAGAAAATATCCTTATGAGAAGGCATTAAATAACACATCTATGGTTGATTGCTGGGAAGGGTGTCTCACAGTGTGACGAATGGGAAAAAGAAAATGGTGGTGTGATGGTAAGTAGAATATAGGGATCAAAAAAAAAATCAATAGAGTGGTGACTGGCACTAAGCAGTAAGACTTTAGAAAGGCTTGGGGTGAATGCCACTAGAAATCTCCCTAATGAACACAATACCCAGGTCTGAATAGAAAAGGCTACAGGGCAGAAAGCCAAAAAGAGTGCTTGGAGGGGCTGCCCTAGTGGTTTATTGCTACATCTGACATCAGGCAAGCCAGAGTCTTGCACTCCTAGTTAGAGGAGTGAAAAACACCAGAGAGGTAACACGCTTGCTTAGAGATCCTTGCTAAAAGAACACTACTTAAGGGGAAAGTCACAGGTATTCTTTATTGCCATATTCCGTATGCCAAATATGGCATATTTCATTTGGTAAAGACAAGTGCAGTTTCATTGCCTCCTCTGATTTCTTTTGGAAGTATCTGTTAGAAGCATGATTTATAAAAGACAAATGTCTGAAGGAACAATGAGGTAACGCAGATACTTTGTGAAGTTTTAATTTATTGTAGAAATTTAGTTTGTTGTTATTCTCCTCATTCCCACTCCATTTTTTAATTCAGACACTGAAACCATGCAATTGGAGCAACTCGCATGGCCTTGTCTGCTCCTGCTTGCTCAAGGCACTGCTTGTCTCATCTCAGGTGCAGGGACACCAGAGGGAGGTGGACACATGGCCCTGCTTTTCTCACACACTGTTCCTAGGGGGGAAAGTCATAGATAGTGACCATGGAAACTTTTCTCAGGTTAGTGCATTCCTTCCCAGTCCTTGTCAGGAGATGTTTGTTATGGGCTTACTTGAAGTGTATCATTAAAGCCCGAACATCCAAACAAAAACAACCCTTTCCTAAATAAGAACATGCCTTACTAAAGCAGCCATGCTTCAGCTAGCAGCAGCATCTTGGTGAAGTGTTTCACCTGCATCAACAGAGGGCACGATTCCCATAGAAATCACTTTGACTGTTTAAATGGGGCCCAGGCAATTCTTAACTTCTAGTGCTCTGAGCCTTCGGGTCTTAAAGAGAAAAGCATCTGCTGCTGCTGCTCCCCCACCTGGGTGTCCAGGTGGTTTTGGGTGGGCATTCTGTATTTCGCAAGGGGATTTGTGCATGTATTAGCATAAATGGGCATTATCCAGGCTAATTTCCCACGAGCTGGTGAGGTAATAGGTCTCTCGCTTTTTTAAAACTGATTGTTGGAAGCTGGCGCCAAAAATCCTTTTAAATGTAGCCCATCGAAACTACACAACCACCTCTTTCCTTTCCTGGTGGTTGCTGTGCCTGTGTTCCTTATGGAAGCATTGACAAAGCATTGCTTTTATAAACTTCAGCCTTAGTTCAGTATGTTGCTTGATTTTAGACTGATCCTTCTGCTTCAGTAGTTATTTGATAGTCGTCAGGGCTCATGGTTTGCTGTTATAATCCTTGTGGTTGCCTACCCCCCAGCAGATCTCACCATCTGTTTTAGTTCTGCTGCCTGGGGCACTGAAGTTCCTTCTTTCTCTCTCTCTCTCTCACTTTCTTTCTCTTTTTGTAAAAATTTCATCATCTCCTTCACTTCTCCAGTCAAGAAGGAGGAAATTCTGATTTCAGAAGCAGGATGGGTCTTGCCAACCTTTGTAGCTTCAGCTTGCAGCAGAGCACCTTCAGCCTTGCTGGCATCACATGAGAAATCCCCCAGACCAGCATGCTCCATGGTCTCTGGGGGATTCAGCTCTGGGTTTGGAATCTTTATTTAGGTCCCTCTCCCATTGTAAAACAACAGTTGTGCTGTGGGCACAACAAGAAGCAGCTGATTGCCACCTGGCTGTTACTGAGCTTGAGGCAGGTGGGGACCTAGAGCAGAGGTGGGGAGGGGGGTGGGTTTCTTTTCCCTCTCCCCATCCTATTGCTCAAGGTGGACAATAAACAGAGAGAGGTGCAGGAACAGCAGAGCTCAGCCCTGCTGCCTGTGTTTTGGAGAAGCTATAGAGAAACTGTTTAGCACTGGATGGCAGCTGGAAATGTGCAAGATGCAAGAGTAAATGTATCATTGCCTGCACCAGCTCCTGGCAAGGAGTATGCTTTCTAAAAGGACCGCAGCAGCAGAGTCCTTTTTTAATGCTTCTGAGGACAATCCAAAAGGATGCGGTGTTCTGCATATGGGTAGTGACAGCGTGCGACAGCCTGGCAAACTCTGAAGAGCTATTATCCAAAGAGACTCAGCAGGGTAGTAGGGACTGGGGGCCAGCTGTGGCTTTCAGCAATTGCTTTTGGCTTGGACATCTGGCTATGGCCACTGGCAGTGCAAAACAGAGGCTATGTGTCACCAAGATGTGGCATGGATAGGGTCTGCGATGAGAGTCTCATTCTGAAAACGCACATCTGAAAATAAAGGAACAATCCTGTAAAGGCTTTCCTCTTGCTTTTGCTTTCTTTTGCTCTTTCTGGATAGAGTAGGGAGTGTCTCTAATCTTTGAGTTTATTACTCAAAACTCTAAGCAAAAAATAATAGCTCAAAAGACAGCGAGAAAAAGCAAGAGCTGCTTGCCTGGTATTACAGGCTGCTCTGTACCTCAGTGGGAAACAACCATGTCTCACAGCTCCCAGTTCCTGACTTGGGTACTGCTGAAATAGAAATATCCTAAAACATAATGTTTAGACATTGAAGCACTTAATGCTTTCAACCTTGCACCAGCTTCCCCACTCTCCCCTTACACTATGGCTCTCCTTGAACAGGCAGCTGTGATGGAGAATGTCGCACTTGGATCCAATTAATGTGCCCTTGAGAGCCTTTAAAAGGCAGATCCTCAGTTGGTATAGGTCAACGTGGCTTGCAGGAGCTGACATTTTGAGATTCACTCTCCACTGAGACTAATTAGATAGTGCATGGGAGTGAGTTCGCATTTTTTTTTTTTTGCATGGAGTGAGGTCTGGGCTGCTTTTAGTAAGAGGAAGCTGGGGAAGAAGCTGATGGCTGGAAACAGCAGGCTGGTCTGGCCAAGCACTCTCTCACCCCTTTTGGCTTCTGCAGGGTGCTCAGAAATGAAGCTTCCCAAGTAAAGCAATCATGAATGTTTCCACTTTTCTTGCTCCAAGGCTCGCTATGGGCTCAGAGGCTTCTTAACCAGCTTGTGAGAGGAAGGATAAACCACATGTTCTGCACGAGTCCTCTCTCTCCTCGGTGTCTCCTACTTTGCTACGGTGGCCAGAGAAGAGGAAAGCTAAAACTCCCTCACTACCCAGAAGCCGTATGAAATCAGGAAAGAGATGAAGTCTCCAAGTCAGGAATTTCACAGGGTAGCTGACAGGCTGACCAAAGCCAGGCTCAAGTGAAGTCTGAACATTAAGAAGCTTTTAGAGAGAGAAATCTTGGGTTGGCAGGAAAAATACATTTTAAAAATCAAGCACTAATACAGTTATCTATTTTAAGCTTGTTGTGCATGTAGGAAGAAAGAAAGAAACATTAGCATCTGAGATATTGATGTATTCATAGCTGTTTTTATTCTAACTGCTGTAACAGCTGGTGATGGACGATGCCATTTTAATGAGGAATATCCTTCCGTAGAAAAGTGGTGGTTTTCTTCGATGTTTATTGTCCTTTGGGCTTTGAGTTACTTGAGGTCTCTTGTGTTGCATGTTATATTCTTTTCTGGTTTGGTTGGCATTTTGCTGAGTCACAGCTTTGTTTTTAATTTCCCGGTGACTCAGGAGATGGCAGCAGTTGTGTGGGCATATGCACTGCAGTGCCGGGTGGTAGCGCAGGTCAAAATACAAGGGGCACAGCAGCAACAAAAGAACAGCTTGTGCTTGGCTGTACTGTTTGGATTTGGCTATGGTGATCTTCACATTACTGGGTTGTAGGGAATAACAATAGAGGAGAAAAGCCCCCAACATCAAAGGCCCTCCTCCCTTTGCTGCAGAAAGGTATTTTATCTGTAAAAATTCAATTTTCAGTTAGGTGCAGCAGAAACCTCTGAGGAAAACAAATTGATTTATTGATATACTGTGCTTCTGCCAGGGAAGGAACATCTTTTCTACAATGTCATTACATCAAAAGCAAAAAACGAAGGCCTAAATTTCTGCTTTAGCTTCAGAGAAAGCAAATAAGGCAACAGTGACATCAGTTGTGGTCTTTGCCAAGCTGATTGCTGATAAATGAGGAGAGATGTTCTAATGTCATGCCTAAGTAATTCTCTCAAGCATCATATGTCCATGATTTTTATTTAAGTGAAGAAGTCTGTAGGAACATGGTCATTGCAGACTTGCTGACTCAAGTCCTCCATGTCCGAAAGTGAGTTGCCAAATTAAATTCTGACTAAGCTATTTGAAGACATCCCCTTCAGGGACATATTCTGAAAATTCACTCTGGGAAAAAGATGAGTGACTGTGGCTGTGATTGCTGTGGCAATGAACGTCACTGCTGGCCCACTGGAAGCAATCTCATGGAGGGTGGGGAAAAAAGCCTGTCATAGTAAGGTTTACATAGGAAAATGTGTCTATAAAATTCACAAATGAATGAACTGTGTCCACGGGCAACAAGCAGTGTTGTATCAGAAAGAGCAGAGCACTTTCTGTCCTGCACAGCAGATGTGGAGTGCAATGTTCTCCTCTTGATTTTGACCGTGAGTGCGCCGTTTTGCATTTGGAAAGATAACAGGTAAAGCAAAATTTGTGGAAACACTCAAGAAGTAACATTTGCAGAAGGTAAAATCTTACTGATTCTCCCATCTGGGAGAAAGATTGAGGTGCTGGCTGACCAGCCCAGAAGCCAAGAAGCCAGATCCACAGCTGTAATTTAGAGTCTATTGAGCTCTCTTTGAGGTAAACATAGGGCAGTATTTTCTCCCAGTTCTTGTTCTTGGGACCCAGTTATTGCCCAGTACAGTGTCTTCGGCTGCTGTCACTGTGCACCTAGTGCAGCATCTTCCATTTCAAAGTGAGGTATTTATTCCATGGGGTTTAGGAGGAAAGAGGGAACACGCCACCTGAGCATAACTGATGCAATAAAGGTCTGTATGGACCTGGAGATGCTCTGAGGCAACAGTTTGCAGGTATCCCAGCTACCCCAGGCCCACCCCAGGCAGGGTGTGAAAGGGAGAGGAGAAATGCATTCACAGCTGAGGGAGCATGTTGTTAGTGGAGCGTGTGGGTTTGCAGTCTGCCCTGGGGAGGAAAGACCATGTCCCCCGGCTGCAGAAAAGGGGTACCTGATGCTTCAGGGGGAAGGAAAGGGATCATGGCCTGACCTCTTCACTTTGGAGAGGGGATTTCATGTTCCTGCTGTGGACCGATTGAATTCAGACTACGTCTGCCCTGAGTGCTGTATAAGGCAGGTGATACAGCACCAGAGAAGAGGATGGTTTGTCAACCATGTTGAGTGTAGTGGGATGAATGCGTATATTTTATGTCATTGGTTCTAAGATGAATTCTTAACTCTTCTGTAGTGTCTGTTCCAAAGTACATCTTACCAAAGCATACTTTCTGCTGTCCAAAATGAAAGCTCAGTCACTGTAATTTTCAGATTATTATTTAAAATGGTACTTGTATGGCTACAAATAGTACAAAGATCTTAAAGTTGCATGCATGAACACCACTGTGTTTCTCAGCCTACAGTATTATTGATATAAACAAATGCTGTCTAGCCTATTGGCAAGCTTGAGACCTTGAATTGCCAGCATCATTTTCTGCAAAATAAAAAATAGGAGAGAATAGAGCAAGATTAGCCTGTTTCAATTGCTGTTTCAGTTTCATAATCTGCAATCAGGTCTGAGATCAAATGTAAGATGGAACGAAATCACTTTCCACTTCCCTGCTTGACTATAGGGTGTTTCCAGACAAATACTTTCTTGACTATAGAACAAATTGTATAGTTTGCTGAAGCAAACTCTGGACTCCAACTTTTGCTTCAAGGAATGTATTGTTTGTGTGTGTTAATGCATGTAAAATCAGATTTTTCTAACCGGCCTGATATTCAGAAGTAAATTATAATGGCACAAAAATTCATAATGGAGTTCTCCTGTCTCAACACACACACATACACACACACACACACACACACACATATCCTTGTATGATTTATTTTTCAATTCTGTAATAAGAAATAGCTGGGAAAAAAACTTGGTTAATTCCAGACTTTCAGATAACTGTGCCCATAGAGACAATTACGTGCACCTGAGCCAAGTCTCCAGTTTTATCCTCGGCTGAAAGAGGGAGTACTATATTGCAGGCAACATGTGAAATTTTTGTGTTATCAAAAGGTATCATGCAGCTCTGTGCAAATCTTGAAAAAAAATTACTTTATCACCAAGGGAATGACTATGAATAGCATTATAATCCACTCTTTCTGCTTTAGTCACTTTGCCATCTTCTGCATTTTCACATTTCTTAGCAAGAACCCATTCACAAGCTTTGCTAGAAGCTAGGCTGGAATGTCTTTTATGATCTGCTCCATTTGCATGGTGCCTTATATTTGACAAGTTACAGTAAAGCCTCACGGCAGTTATTGTTATCTTCATAGATCTGTGCAGAATCGCTTCTCTGCTCCTTCCAGGAAATGTATTATCTCCTTTAAAGGGGTTGGTTTGAACTGCTATGGCCTATTAGTGACTGTCACACTCAAGATGTACATGCAGATTAACTTGATCACTTGAAAATATATAAATAGAACTTATGTCTAACCTTAGGTCATTCTCACTCTGTCTTCTTTCTACATCCAGCATACCAGACTAATACTAGCTCAATGCAAGCAGTATTTAGTTTGAGATAAATGTATGAGATATAACTGAGATGCCCGAGATGCCAAAAGGTGGAATTATATAGGTTAGTCCTCAAGGATTTATTTTAGACAGGCAGGAACTATTTGGAAAATACTTTTCAGATGTTGGGGTGTTGTTTTTTTTTTTTTTTATTTAAGCTATTTCTATACAAAGTATGCCCTCAGTTACTTGTGACCTCAGCACTGTCCTTGGCTGAACCTCACCAGAGACCTCCACACAAACTGGAAGCCAGCCCCTTCTGCCCCCAATTTGTCTTTGCAGCCCAGTATGGTGTCCCGCTCTTACAGTGAACCCCTGTGGCTCCGGCTCTTCTCTGCTCTCTGGCTGCTGCACCTGGGCAAACATTTGCACCAACCTCTGGGAAGGTCTCTTCCCAAAAGCTGCTGGAAGCAGCTGGCCGCAGCAGCATTCATAGTCCTGCCTGGCACCCTTCTCTCTGAGTCATTTCAACTGAGTGCCCACGTCCACAAGCCCCTGGTACTCGCATTGCCACCAGTGACCCATCCCAATAGTCGTCTTCTCTGCATACGTTTTCATCACGAGCATCACAGGTGCAAAAGCAGAGGTACCATGTTTTAATAGTCGAAAATCTCAAATCTGAAGTTTTCATTTCAGATGTGCAATTTAGCTCCGCTCTGGGAATCAATTTCTTATCAGTGATGGTTTTTCATCCTGAGAAATAAATCAAAGAAATAGGAGACAGTCACTCAAGATAAGGGACAATTCATTTGCCAATTGAAGCTTAGGACTTGCCACCAGCGTACTTCAACCTGACCCTTTGTCAGTTGATGGCAAATATATCCCTGTTTCCAAACTTAACTGCTATCAGTGCTGCTGTAGAAAACAACCTGCCTTTCAGGCTCCCCTTTATGGACATCATACAAAATGCACAGCCTCATGCAAGCAGAGCAAAGATTTAAACTCTTGATAACCAAGTTGTAAATACAGTCACAACAGATACGTGGCAAATAATAAAATGCAGTGCAGGTAATTCATTAATTTTCTCAAAGAAATTCCCTTCTCTCCCCTCTCCTCCAACACCCTCTAATGGTTTTGGGGGTGTCACGCCAGCAACCCCTGTTGCTGTGTTTTCCCCGCTATCACAGTGTGATGGAAGTTGGAACCTCCCCGAGGCAGATAATGGCAAAGCTGTTATGGACCCCAGCACCAGAAGGACCAGCACTGCAGCTGGGTAGTGCTCGGTATCACAACTGTACATGGCTTGTTGTCCAAACCAGCGCAACATCTGCACCACAGCACTAATGGGGGAAAAAATTACAGCTATGGTGTAGCCTTCAGGAATCAAGAGGAACTGAATGGCTTGAAATGTGTAAAATCCATATACTACCAGCTCAAGAGCAGAAACTGAAAATAAAGGTTCATTTTTTTAAAAAACTTATCTATAAATACTTCAGCCCAAGAAGGATAAGAACTGAGAGAAGTTTTACATTTTAAAAGTAATATTCATTTCTTTAAATAGACTTTTGGGATGTTTTACTTTGTGAAATTTAAAACCAGCTATGCTAAGCATGTAGTAAAATAAGTAAGCAATGTTTTCTGTGATAATTATGCCTGTACAGAAATAGCATTCTGCAAAAGTTAAAAGGTCTTCTAAATATTTGACATATGCAGAACATTAATTAATGCTTTATATGGTAGAAGTATTGAATGAAGCACTGGGAATGGTTCATGAAGGCTTTATACGGGGGCTTTATGCAGAGGACTATATATACAGCTTGAGCATTGCTGTGTGATTGGATACATTAATACAGGCATTCTGTTCTGGATGAACTAATCTGATCATTATCCATTTTTGCCAGTAGGATTTCATGGGTTCAGTGTTAAATTCTCAAGCATCAGAGAAAATGTGATTTTTTTAATTTTATTTTTATTATTATTTTCAAATTCCTGCAGAACTGAAGACTGAATCACAATGAATGCTCTCACACACTCCTTGTCATTCACATGGCCACGGCAAGCATCTTGTAAAAAAGACATCGATAATAACATGAGTTACCATGTGATTAGCTAGTTAAGCTACTAGAGTAGCTTCAGTTGAAATGGACGTTTCAGTGTTGACTAATATTTTGAAAATACTCTCCTTGTTAGGGAACCACATGCTGGGATGGACAACCTCTCAGGACAAAGGAAGGAGAATTTATTGGCTGAGTATATAGTAACGAATATGAAAAGGTTAAATACATTTAAAAAAAATCATTTTCTTTAAGCACACTTAATCTAAGTTGTGTTTGCATTCATTTTTAACATACTTGGTAGGAATAGGTTCTTGGGAATTGCCATAGTGGATGAGACATCCATCTAATCCATTATTCAGCGATGATTGAAGGATCTTTGAGATGCAGATGAAAAGATCCTGAAATGGACAATCATAAATTAACCTGTCCAGAAAAGAAGTTTCCTTATAATCCCATTTGATGAGAAGTTGGTGTGTGCACTGAATCACGAAAGCTTATAAGATTGCCAAACTCATGTCTCTCTAAATGAAATGTTTTACTGTAACTGCAGTTTTTATCTTTGTTCACAGTGTCATTCAGTTATTGTTTTGGATCCTGCAAAGCTCTTTCCTTTAATGGTGGAGGAACATGTAGCTCCTTGATAATGCCTTTTTCCAGTAATTTTCAAAGCTGTTCCAAACAAGGTCACTATAATTGAAATATTCTCCCTTTCAGACTTAAGCTTCTTAATGGGCTTGTTCTCTTTAATATCTTTATCAATGATCTGGACAACGGGATCAAGTGCACCCTCAGTAAGTTTGCAGATGACACCAAGTTGGGTGGGAGTGTTGATCTGCTTGAGGGTAGGGTCCCTCTACAGAGGGATCTGGACAGGCTGGATCGATGGGCTGAGGCCAGCTGTATGAGGCTCAACAAGGCCAAGTGCTGGGTCCTACACTTGGGTCACAACAACCCCATGCAGCGCTACAGGCTTGGGGAAGAGTGGCTGGAAAGCTGCCCAGTGGAAAAGGACCTGGGGTTGTTGGTTGACAGCCAGATGAATATGAGCCATCAGTGTGCCCAGGTGGCCAAGAAGGTCAACAGCATCCTGGCTTGTATAAGGAATAGTGTGGCCAGCAGGACTAGGGAAATGATCGTCCCCCTCTACTTGGCACTGGTGAGGCCCCACCTTAAATACTGTGTTCAGTTTTGGGTCCCTCACTACAAGAAAGACATTGAGGTGCTGGAGCGTGTTCAGAAAAGGGCAACAAAGCTGGTGAGGGGCCTAGAGCAAAAGTCTTATGAGGAGCGGCTGAGGGAACTGGGATTGTTTAGCCTGGAGAAAAGGAGGCTGAGAGGAGACCTTATCACTCTCTACAGCTACCTGAAAGGAGGTTGTAGCGAGGTGGGGTTTGGTCTCTTTTCCCAAATAACAACTGATAGGACAAGAGGAACCGGCCTCAAGTTGCATCAGGGGAGGCTTAGATTGGATGTTAGGAAAAATTTCTTCACCGAAAGGGTTGTCAAGCATTGGAACAGGCTGCCCAGGGAAGTGGTTGATCATCATCCCTGATGGTATTTAAAGGATGTGTAGACGTGGTGCTGAGGGACATGGTTTAGTGGTAACTTGGCAGTGCTTTGTCAGTGGTTGGAATTGATGATCTTAAAGGTCTCTTTCAACCAAGACAATTCTATGTTTCTAATGAGTTTCATGACCTAAACTCTTCTTAAGAAGTGGTCTCACAATTTAAAGTACACAATTCTTCATGTAAGCATGTGGGGGAATAAGCAGAAAATCTTGCTCTGCTTTCTTTTTAGCCTTCCTTTGGTTCTTTCTTATGACCTATCACTTGTTTTCAGTTATTCTTTCTGAGCTTTTCATCATGATCTTTTACAAAACATAGAGAATGAAATGAATGCCAAAGGTACTCGAAGAAGTATTAGAGTCCATCTGTTACGAGCATGTTTGGGTCTCTCTTGTGGATGATCCTGCTCTGTAATTGGCCCTTTTATAGTCTGAGGCCAGGTAGATCTGAGCAGTATCTCACTGTTTCTCCGCCTGGCCCCAGGACACCCTACGGCTGCAAACCGTGGGTCTGGCAAGTGTTCCCTGAGCTTCTGCACTTTGGGCTTTCCTGTTGTTTGGTGATAGCTGGACACAGAGCAGGAGTGTGTGTTATCCTCCCTATTCTGTGACCAGCTGATGAGCTTTCAGGTCTCTGCTCAGCTGGGCAACTCACAACCCCTTGGGCTTTGCACTGGCAACCCCATCTTCCGTCTCCGGCTCCAGCAGTTCCACTGGTCCACCAAGTGGAGGTCCCCAGAATCAGGGCAGAGACATCCAGGCTGTGGGGCTTTGAGATGGGCTGCTGTGGCTTCTCCCTGCTGGTCGTAAGCAGCACTGTTCAGCTCTGAAAATAGAGGTTATGCTCTGAACTACAGATGTGCAGGGATTGTGCCAACATATGGCAACAGTGGTGGAAAACTGTTTTTGAAATTATTAGATGAATGAATTTACTCCAGCAATCTGACTCTAAACCTTGCCATGACCAAAGCAATGATTTGGGCTCATCAGCCAGGTGAAACAGAGCAAACAGTCTCGAATGCCAAACAGTTGTTACAAACTCCTTGTGAGAACAAAGATCATTTGTAGAAATTACTTCATGAGTTATTTCTGAATAACACATATTTTAGGTCAGTCCTGGACTTCTTGTTGACAGCAGTAAAGAAAGGTGGTATTTGTGAACCACTTAGCTGTATGATTTAGGTGTTTCCAGCCTGAGGGTCTTCCCTGATACGTTGTTCTTCCTCCTGTTTTCCTGATATAATAAAACTTTGGTGACAGGTGTTAAACAATTATATATTCCCATCAAACATGGCTTCATATTTCTTAACTCCTCTGTGTTACTGAGCTGTATATTTAGTTTTTCACTATCTTCCTTGCCCTCAGTGAAAGTATAAGCTCTCACCTTACATTTTAAATTAAATCTGTAAGTGAAATGTTTTGCAGTACGTGGGATCAGGCGTGCTGCTGTGACAAGACGCAGGCTGTAGAGGGACCGCATTTACTAAAGGTGTGTGGGTCTTGGCTCAGTGAAGTGCTTAATTGTGTGGGACACTTTGAACCTGCTGGATGTGTTTGGCTGTGCCAAGCTGTGGCATCTGGGTGCTGCTGCTGGTCAGTACATGCACAGACCCATGGTGGGGCTCCAGAAATAAGCAGCAGGAGAGGAGATATCTTGCATTGCCCACGCTGGGGAGGCAGCAACTCCTGTACCCTGGCCAAGCCTGGCTCATCTCCAAACGTTCAGTGCAGGTGTCATTCCCTGCCCTTTGGATTGGTAGACACAAGCCATAAGCAGCGAGAAGGGCCGCTGGGGCAATGCATCACCCACGCTGGCACGAAGGCAGCATGCCTGATTATGCAGCGAATGTTCTTTCTTTTCCCTCCACCCCCTTGCCAGAGTCTCTGCATTAAAATAACAATAATGAGAGTATGCGACTGTTTTCCCATTGATAAAAGTGCTGAATTAGGCAAGCTATGAATGAAAGGGGCAGTGCTGCAAGAAGAAATCTTGTGAGGAATCAGTGCTCTGCCTTGATAGCAATCAGTTAACTTGTATTATATTTCTCCAGACAACTCTGCTCCAGCACTGCAATTCTGACTTAATATCTGGTGTCTAATGCTTTATTCATTTTGAATTTTTTCGCTCGCTTCAGTGCAAATGACCAGCTATCACTGGGGAAAAATAGAAAATTCCGTCTGTTGCCCCACACATTTCATTAACCTCCCCTTCGCCCTCTGACACTTCTGCCTCCAAAAAAATTCTTTCTGAGGCTTCATTGCTATGTCAGGCAATATTTTTTTTTCCCTTTTCTGGAGACAAAGGCATATTTTAATTATGACACTCCCAAAGTGTGTGTGCTCAAGTATGTCCAGCCAACAGATGCCAGGCACTGCGGCCCCACAGCATAACACAGTTTGGGAGATTGTTAAAATGTAGTAGTCAAGCCTAAATCAAGCAACTATCTGTGACTGTAGCGTTGTGTGTGAGTACCAAAAATTACTTCTACAGCTGAGCGTAAGCATAAAAACTCTGCAATAGTCCAGATTTCATGAAGACAGTCTTTTCCTCTGCCTCTCCTTTCCTTTTTCTTTATCCTTGAGAAAGGCAATGCCTAAGAACAGAGACAAAGGGAAGAAAAGTGGGCCAGATACTACAGTGCCCTTTGAGGTTAAGGCCTAATCATATGGTATCTGTCTGTCTAACTGTCCTCATTATCAATCTGTTGTTGAAGGCAGCACATGAGGAGGGAAATAAGTAGATGCTTGATTTGCATGAAGAAGGTTAATATGGGTCACTGCACTTGACAGGACAAAAATACAGTAACTTTGGATCTGTGAAAGCATTGATGGAAACAATAACTGAGCACAGCAAACTTGTCAGTGGAAAACTCCGTCCCTGCCCATGGTGGGAAGCCTGGTGTTACCGCTCTGGGAAGTTTGTCCAAAATGCAGTGGAGTGTGTGAGGGGCTGATGGTCCTTGGTATGGGGAGGAGGCCCATGGAAGAGGCTAGGTATGTGGCCTCCTTCGTGGCCCAAAATGAAGACATTATTTGTGTGGCAATGTGGAGCTGCAAAAGTGATGAAAACTAGCTTTGGTTTGGGAAAACAGTAGTATCATTTTCATACGGCCAGTGCTAAAATGCTCCCCATGGTTCTGTGGTGATGCGCTAACTTCATTCTCCAGCAGTTGTTTGAACATTCTGAAGACAAGGTCCTCTAGTGTCATTCACCCCCTCCTTTCTCTGCCAGACCCAGTGTAATGCCATGATGGTGGACGTGGTGAGACCATGCAGACCATCCTTGTCTCAATTCTTCTGCCACTGTCAGTGGCTCCAGCAAGGGACTGCATCAGAGGCTACACATCAGGGTCCTTAAACTAGCAGAGAAGTTGTGGGAACAGAGCAGAAGCAGAGGCAGTCTTTGCTTTTACCACAAAAGTGCTGCTGAAAGGTGTGGAGATTGGGGTGAAAACATAATTTCTGCAGATGACAAATAAACAGTATTCCTGAAACATCTGTCTGCCCAGAGTCCTGGGTAAACTGGAGCCTTGGCCTCACAGCTGTTCATGGGTGGGCACCAGATCTCTTCTTTCATCTCATAATGAACGCTCTGGTCCTCCAATTCAGTTAGGACAGGCCAAAGATGGGAAACCCTGTGCTGGGGCACCGCCCTTGGCACCACCATAGTCCAGCCAAAGCCCAGTGCTCGTTCCTGAGTAAAGGAGATTTTAAAATTTTCTGAGTGACAGAGAAAATAACACTTGCATTGAGTTGTCTCTGAAGCAATGAGTAATGCCCTCTTCCACCCAGCAGTAGACTGCAGAAAGGCAACTCTCATCCTCTGCTTGCTGTCCTTTTTCAGCAGCCTCCAGGTGCTATTTCTGGCCACCCTCTTTACGTTGCCCAGGTGTCGATGCTCCCTTACTTCACTTCCTATTACCACCTGCTGAGGAGCAATGCCCAGCATTATAAATGTGGAGAAACTTTTGCTGGAGCTGGATATAGATGTGAGAGTATGATGGTCTTTTATGGAGGTAGGAGATTATATAGGCAAAGAGCAATGACATATTAGCCTCCAATACCAGGCTGAGGGTGCCTTTATCCATTTGTACATAATTCCTCTTGGCTGCCGTTAATGAAAGAGATGCAAATTTTACTTTCACAGCTGTCACTGATCATGAGACATCACTGCTCCTGTGCCACAGGGTAAGGCATCACTAGCCTGTCTCCTGGGAAATACTGAATCATAATGCAGGGGCACAGAATCTGAAATTATAAGTAACTCGGTTCCTCTGGGTGCTTCTGTACTGTTTTTGTCCACTGCTATTTCCTTCCTCAGAAAAGCAACTTGTGAAACACAGGTTGGAATATTGCAAAATATAGCTGTAAAAGAAGAGATGCTGATACGAAATGTCCATAGGGAAAAGGATGTTTACTCCCTAGTGGTTCCCTCCTTTACCATAATGTGATCCGAATGCACAATGCCATCTTGATCAAGTGTTACGTCTGGAGCAGGGAAGATCTTTCATTTTGATTAAACCATTCTTAAAAGAGATTGCTGCTTACTGTGTTGTCTTCACTGATTAGTTCATGTTTGGTGCTGCTCAGTCCTGCAGTCCCGCTTTTGTCAATCCCTGAACCTTTCAGCATCTCCAGGGGAAAAGCTCCAGTACGAAGTGCAAAGATTCCAGTGCCTCTTGTGAGTTAACTTCCAAACATTTTGGAGCAGCTGGAATATTTGACCTGTTTGTGGTTGCCGGTATTGCATGCTGCCTGGGGATGAGGCAAGGAAAAGCAATATTGGAAGGTTGTGCGTGTGACTTTCATTGAGGGGTTATTAGTTTCGTGGGAAGCAAACTGGAATATAGCTGTGGGATATGAATATTTGATTTCTTGACTAGGAAAAGGCTTTCTGTCTCCCAGTAATTCACTGTTTCAAAACTGGAACCTCCTCACAAGTGTTAAGCATGAAAGTGAAGGTGAGCAGTGGTGCAGCAGGGTGATGAGGGGTTACAATGGGTACAAGAAGCTAGAGACACCCTCAGGTTTATTTCCAAACATGTTGACTGTAAGGCATTTTAGAAGGTTTGAGTTGTTTTTATCTCAGTGCAAACTGATTTTTACAGGATTTCTCTCCGGGGCTGAGCATCTGAGCAAGTGGTAAGCGCTCGTGGGCTGGGACTGTCTTGCCCAGAAACGATCTCGTGCTGCAGCTGCGGTCTGTGCTGCCTCCGAGCACAGCACTTGGCAAACCAAGCCCTTGGTGAAGTCTGGCAGGGAAAACGCTCAGCATACGGTGTGTGTTTGCTTTGGAAACTTGTGGGGGCATTGCATATAAGTCCACAGTTGAAAGCACAGGCCACAAGTGAAAGGTTTCCCCAGTAACTGGCAGGGAGTTGCGGCTGCTCCACAGTCCCCTGGCATGTCTTCCAGTCTGGTTTTAATTGGCTGCAGTGCGAATTTGAATTCTGCTTTTCCGACATTCATTATGCGGGTAATAGATGCACACACAGTCTGTCCTCATACAACAAAGACAGTGAGGAGCTAATTTACAAGCACTTACAAAAATCTCAAGGTCATCGGGCTTCCTAAAGCAAAAGCCCCCAGACTTCTAGGTGTATCTCACTGCAGTGAACCTGGTTATTGCTGAGATTCACACTCCTTACCACAAGCTGGCTTTTGCCTTCCTTCTTCAACATACATATTCTGTAAGGGAAATACTGCCATAGCATTGCACGAGCATTTTCCAAATGCGTAGCCTACACAAAAATATGTGTTTTCTATTTCAGGTTCTAACCTATCCCTTCATACAGTTATTCTTTCAGTCCTTTGGTACGTTTTCCCCACGGCAACATATTTGTTTTGTTTCTTTCTTTCAGCAGCTGGGTTATTTTTACTTTTGTTTTTAATTGCAAAAGCCAGTACAGCCGCCAAATTCAGCTTTGGTATAACTGTATTGAATTAAATGTGTTTATTTATGTGCAGCATTGCCACATTTTTATATTGCTTCAATATTAAATATTAATGCATGTACCTAGTACATTGATTTAAAGGGCACTGCAGCAGTTAAATGCTCTTCTATGAGATTAAAACCATTACTGGCCACACTGGGTGACATTGCAGAAGCATTGCTGATGCTTTCACCAGCATCCTTGGCAATTGTGATGCTATTTGTCAGACACTGGGACAAAAAACTTGAAAACAAACAAACCAAACTCAGCAAACAACAGTGGGAATAAATGCAGCTTTCCTCGCACTCTGGCGCTTGTTATGTATGTGTAACTACCGATAGCAATGCCGGGGGGGGAATCAAAGCCATGAGACACCTATGGACAGAAATAAATGTTTTCATACATGTAATGCCATTCTTCAATGTACCGTTTTACTTTTGTTTTACTTCTCAGTGACCCTACCTGATTTTATAATCTGCAGAAAAAGAATTGTATAGGTGGACTTTTACAACTTAGAGAAACATGTGTGCTCATGAGAGGGCTTTTTCCCCACCACGTGTTTCGTGAAGGGCTGGATGTGAGATGCTGGAGCTCAACCCCTTGCTTTACTGCAACTTTGCTGGGTGTTCAGCAAGCCCCACTCCCCCAGGGAGCACACGGGTCTGAGGCCAGCCTTTCCAAGGGCTCTTCTGCACGGCCCAGTATTCGTTCTCCCTGTCTGGGTGGCAGACCCTGAGAGCTGACAATTGCATTGCCTGGAAGGGAAAAAGGCATTAATTCCTCATTGAAATGCTGCAGCAGTTTTGGCAGCTCTTGCCACAGCCACTGTAGGGGGGCGATGTCCCCATCCCCTGTGCCAGCTCCAGGCTCCTGAAATATTTCCTCTGGCAGACTGTGGCAACGCCAGCAAATTGTCGTCGGCATGAATTATTTCTGGGATGCTCAGCACCTTTCTGATGCCTGCACTCGTATTAGTAATACCGATGTTGTCACTGGCAATAGAAACCAATATTATTAGTGGGCTGCTTGTTTGTGTTTATCAGTAAAGTGCCTGGGTACGTTTCGAGTTCTAAGGCTTAGGCCAGCAGTATCAATACGGTGCTCCTCAGGGACTGCTGGACTGAGGCCATAAGCTACCACTGCAATAAAACTCCAGGCATATTTTTGTATTTCCAGGCCTAGCAAGCCTGTGGAACAAACAGTTGGTTTAAAGCAGTCCTTTAACAGTGTTGTTAAAACATCACTTAGCACTTTACCAATATCTATTCTGCAAGAAAAAAAAACAAACCCATGACTACATTTGTTAGCAAAATCTTATTTTTCTACTGAGTTGCTCAAGATATAGGGCTCCTTTATATAGCTCGGATGTATGGGAGTGAGCTGCCAGGGGCCTGCAGCCTATGCCATAACATGTGCAGAGCCCGAATCCTGTTCTCATGAGCGGCAACAGCTGGGGTTTGGGCCATTAAACCCGCATCTGACAGCTCGTGGTGGGTGATGTTGAGAAAAGTCACTTTTGCAGCTCAAAAAACCACGTGGTAAGCTGGTGTGCAACTCTGTGGAGCTATCTCTAGTAATTTCTCCCCAGGGTTTTGTATGCGAAATATAGTTGTACTGTTGAGAGAATATAAAAATGTGAAATGGCGTCTGGTTCTATGCTGTGCAAGATAGTAGGAAAAAATTTTTTTTTGTCCCTCGCTCATGCTTGGTTTTAATGTTGTGCTTTTCTTTTCCCTTCTCTGCATTGCCATATTTTGCCCATGTCCAGTTTCCAAAGAGAAAGAGTATATTTATATTTTCTTCTGTAATGAGTAAAAAAACAAGAGACAAAACTTCCCTTCACAGAGACACTAATTTATACCAGATGGATAGATTTACAGGAAGACAGGAGGTTTACTATGCATAAAATATGGGACTGTCACAGCTTGTGCTCTGTCAGAAAGGAACTGGTCTTCAGATGACATGCAAGATACTGCAGTTAAATAACAGAAAATGTTTTTAAAGTTTTGTGTGGATGGCTGACCAATTAAACCAGTTCTGTTGCTCTCTGCAATGCTGCCAGGGAGACCACAGCATGTTTTACTGGCCAAAATGTATGGGGTTCTTTAATGTTATTTCCCTTTTCCATTAAATGCATGCATATTGTGGCATAGTTGTACATAAGATATTTTTCAGCTGTTCCTCCAGAAGGATATATGCAGCAAAGCTTGTGAAACTGATGAAGACAAATAAGATTTTTTTGCATAGGTGCACCTGTAAAGCTTGGTATCCAACCTGCACTGAATGCTGTACATGCATTTACCTGCTTGCATGCATGTGCTTTTATATGCGTTCAGGTACACAGACAACGCACATTTACACATACATACACTTTTCTGTGTGGATACAGGGCAACATTCACTTTACGCTGCCAGTATAACCTCAATGTATTGTCCAATTCATCAGAGCAGGGTATAAATTTATTAGCTTTTCCCTGTATGTTTTCTGAGCAGGAGTGTACAAAAAGAAACCCTAGTTAGACTGCTAGGCAGGGCTTTGCTCTTTATAGAATTACTTTTGTTTCAGCAATTTTTAGAATGGCAATAACAGCTTTGCTTGCTATTAGTGGCTTCATCCGAGAGGCTCTGGGCTCTTTAAAATCAATTACATTTATAAACAATGCATCAATTGCAATACTTGCATTTCGCTACAGGGCATAAAACAGCTCGGAGAGGTCAGGCTCTTGTCCGCAGTCTCGGATCAATGCAGTGACCCAGGGATGAACTGAGCTGGAGATTTCTGACCCTTAGGCCATTTTTTCAACCATTAAACCTCTTAGTCACCATAAACTGGGACTTAAGCAAATGCTATCAGCTGGAAAACAGAGGCATTTTTAAAAGAAAGGAAGGGGAGGCCTGGAATAAAGTGGTGTCTTGCACCTTCAGACACCTGCATGTTCAAACTGCTGTTTCATGACTGATTTTCTAGATCTCTGTGAGCAAGGGACTGATGGCAACATTTTAAAAAAGTGCCTGCATTTCCATTTTCCAAGGAGTTGGCTTCCAATGAGGCCTGTTTGCAAAGGATGTAACTTTTTGGATTTAAATTTGCTGTCTGAAGTTGAAGCTTGGAGAATGATATTCCCTTGTAACCAAGGGTTTTCTGTGCCTCAGCTCCTCTGGTTGTAGAAGAGGACTAAGCCATGGCACAGTATTGTGAGTGTCATCAGATGCTGAGGCAACAGTGACTGTGCACACATCTTAGGCAGGGAAGAGAACATTGTGTGGTCTTTAGGAGACAGGTAGCTGATGCTGTTCTTCGTATTATATTGATTGTGATGAAGCTTCTTGACGAGAATTTCTATGCTGTTGACTTACAAGGAGAGTTGATACGCTTTGAGCCCAGTAGTTTCCCACATACTAGCCTAACAGATTGAGGATTCATCGAAGCACTGACCTTATTCAAAGAAACAATGCTCTCAAATATGCTTGCTGTGGCAAATGTGTGCCAATACATGGTAGGCAATAGCTACTGAAGAAGTTCTTGCTTTTGGCTTCCTCTTCACACCAAAGTGATAAGGCTTGCCTACACCTAGGTCTGCTCTACTAGTCTAGTAGCACAGCAGGAGCAGGGAAAGCAAGTGCCTGTTTTCTATGTTGCCTCTCAGCCCTTCCTGAGACATGCAAAAATCAACCTGACTTTATTGTCCTTTGCAGTTGCTGCATTGCACAGCACGTTTTCTTCAGGGCACAGAAATTTTTGAATGATCAACTTGTAATGCAAAGTGATTCATAAAATATTGTATTTCTAAAGCATGTGCATGAAATGGCTTCCTGTCTAGGATTTCACATGTATTTAGAACGAGAGAATCCTGTATGTCGATAAAGACCCAAGAACTCACTGTCCAGCACCCAGCTGTCCCATGGCTTTTCTCTGTGACCTAGGGAAAGTCAAGTATGGTCAGCAATCTTCTGCAAGCTTGAGTCTCACACTGACCAGGGAAGTCTGTGTTTGAGTGCATTCGTGTGTGCTTGAAGTTAGGTGTGCTTGGCATTAACCCCATACAATTTCTCTTCCAAGAGAAAATGTTAACAGCAAATCCTCTCCTATGCAAACCTTTCCTTACCCTCGCAGAAATGCGGCACAAAGATAATCAGGTCTATGTCTATGATCCATACCGGTGAGATTTACAAGGAGCTGTGCAGCCACCTTGACCATGGTATATATTCACATTGAGCCCATGCGGGAGTTGCTGTGAATAGGAATGGGGAGCTCAGCTGCCCCCAGACTCATCCCTGAGCCTGCTAAGCAAAGCTGCAAGGAATGGTCCTAGCCCTAGGAAGAGCTAGGAAGGGTCCTAGCCTGCAACCCCTATCTACCCCATTGGATACATGTCCTTACCCTGTGCTGAGTCTCAGCATGCAACATTTGGGTTTCTGTTGATATTTGACACATGTTCTGGTGCCTTACACGGTGGTGTCATCCACATCTCCCAGAGGAGCTCACCATCTTTTCCTGGAAGTCATTTAGTGTCATGGCTGAGGGGACCTGCTGAACTGGGCTGTGTCTTCTCTGGTATGGCAGTTTTGAAGCTTTGCAGCTGGTGAGGAAGTTGTTCACAGCAGAGCCTGTACATCTTTGTCTTTCAGAGATTCCCATGGTGAGCTTGGCAGTTTCCTGATCAGATACTTCAGAAAAAATGTAGTCTTTGGATTTCACTCATTTCAAAGGCTCAACGTTCTTTATTAATTGTCTGATTCTCTGCAGATTGATAAAATGGCAGCAATTGGTTTCAGGGGCCATAGGGTAAATTAGGCTTTCACATCCTGTCTTTGGAAGAGTTGTTCCAATGTCAGGAAAGCCAGACAGTCGCCTTGAAGAGTTAAGCTTTTAGGAGGGATGTAATGCATGCTGCAGTGTCTCACTGTAAATAATTCACAAAATGTCAGCTGGTGTCAAGAAGTGGAAACCTTTTGAACACAACTGAGATGATCAGTCATGTATTTGCTTCCAAAGGAAGGCTGGAATTATGCAGGAAAAACGCAAGGTACATTAAGTATGCAGACCTTATAAACTGCTCCTTCTCAGACATAAAAGTAAAGAACACTGCCCTCCTTCCTTCTTTTGTGCTCAAGCAAATCCTCTGGCAGAACTTCCTGCTTTGGTATCACACAATGTTGGCAAAATCCTGGTGCTGTAAAAAACTGATAGTGCAGGTAAAAAAAAAAAATCAAAGGACATAAAAACACATAACAATCACGGTTTAAACCTTCTGCCTGGTTTTCAGAGCAATGCTGCCAGGCACCGGCTCCCATCTCTGCCTTTCACCCAAGTGAAGAATTCCTTATCTTTTTCTTTTTAACCCAGGAGAAGAAATCAGCTCCATGCTCTCAGGCCTCTGCTGTCTCTCTTGGGTGCCATGTAGCTGGGTGCTCCAGGTGACTCGAGGCTGCAGCAGCAAGAGTCAGGGCAGTGCACTTTCCCACACCCACGGTTCAGCAGCCGAAAACCACAGGGAATGATTCTGCAATGAGCATAAATGCAGCATTGATCTGTTTTATAATATAGCCACTTAGACTTTCAGCACATTTTACCAACCGTATCCACACCAGTTACTAATTCTTAAGCTTTATCCTCCCTGCACTTCTCTGCCCCTGAAAACTGTCAGCCCTCCAAATGGCTGGTACTGTAGAGGCTGGGCTGCAGATTTCATTCTGTTTATTAGATGCCAAAATAAAAGCACATTTTAAAAATACATATTATTTTCTCAATACTAGGGGACAGTGGCAACTCTGTGAAGTAAGGACTGTAATGTAAGGTGATTTTGAAATACTGGAGTAAGAAGGAACACCTTCAGTGAAGCCCTAGCGATCCCAATGTACAAGTCGGTTTTGTCAGATCTTTATTATGTGTCTGCCACCTGCTCTGATAATCTACTGCTGTACATTATTTATGCACCAAATTTCTGGAAATTCTTCAAAAAAGCCTTCCTATAACTGGAGCCAAGTACTTATTGCCCAGAAGGGCAAAACTTGAACTTGTTCCTGGGCCGATCTCTGTCTCTGCTTCTGCAGCATGCTCCCTGCCAGCAACCGTGAGACCAGCCCAAGGCTGCGCCAGTGTTTGCCCTGGGTCCTCTGGTGGCCACCTTCACCTGGGAAGGGGGACACTGTCATTGCCTTCCTCCCCTCGAAGGGCAGGCATGTGGGGACCCCACGGCCAGGTAGAGAAGCTGTGAGAGCCTTTGCCCCGTCTCGGCCCTTGCATTGTAAATGATTAATTGTAAATGAGCTGCTTGGGAGGAAAGAGGATAACTGACTTACTGACCCACTCGTACAGTGTTAGCAAGCACTTGCCATACGGCAATGTGCTCCGTAACGCATGGAGTGATGCTTTGTCCTGAGAAAATGGGCCAATTCTGCTTGTTCAAAAAATAGAAAATATGTTTGATGAGACAATCCTCTGTTTAGGCCCTGCGTTAGCACTCAGAAAGCTGTAGCACCCTGGAGAGGCTGTGTTTCCCTCATCCTGGTGGGCTGGAGATGGTGCAGGAAGGATCCACAACGTAGGGGGCTGGCTCTGCAGCCTTGCCCAGGCGCCCTAAGGCGAATGGAGAGCAACCGAGGTGGAAAAAAACCTCTTCTGATGTCTGCTAATGTGCCTTGAAAGGTGCTATTTCTCAGAAGGAGGTGATTCCCAATACTCCCTGCAAGACATGTAACACCCTTGCGCTGAGAGAGGGTGAGGATGGCGGCACCGGCAGCCTCAGGTGAAGTCAAGAGGCCAAAGAGGGTACCCAGGGCTTGGAGCATCGCTGCCTGCCCCAGCTGGGCGGCAGGAGCCACGCTGTCCCCACGAGCCCTCACAGCTTTTTAAGAAAGCCTTGCCTGACGTGAGGGTGGCCAGTGCTGCATCTGCCGCAGCAGCTGCAGGGCTAATGGGGTTATCGTACCAGAAGATGTTGCTCAACAATATGTAGCATTATTTACAGGTTTTTTTGTAAGGCCCAATACCGCTCTGATCAATGGGTATCAAGCAAAATTGCAGAAACTCCTTCAGGGAAAAAAAATAAACCAGAAGGATCTGCATAGAAACTTATAAGTGAGAATGATGGACCTGTGGTAATTTCAGTAGAGTTTCTGAGAAACTAAATGCTACTGGATTACATTTTTATTCCAATTAAACGTCTGGTAGGAACTGCCAGAGCCAAAGCTGATTTCAGAAGAAATTTGAAATGGTAAAGTCATGTATGGATTTAATAGGAAAGAAGGAGTAGGGAGACAGGTTTTTATTGTGCCTTTTGTTTCTAGTTATCAGAAAGGCACCACGTCCCAAAGAGCTACAGTTTGTGTGAAATCAGTTGCATTTCTGTATCTGTGTGATACATAATTGCCCATCTGGAAGAGAAATTACCTGCTATGTAGGCGCTGTCAAGGTAACTGAACAAAAATTAGCCATGTAATTGTTCCGTATTTTTTTGCAAATGACCTTTTGATTTGACTTGAAAATTTGGCTCATTATGTTTAAAATGTAAAATATGGAATGATATTATTTTTGGATGTTTGTTTTAATATAACAAAATAATGGGTGTAAGACAATACATTTCATGGACTCACACTGAGGAAGGTTTCCTCACCGTTTCAGAAATGTATCAGAAAATTTACTCAAAGTCCTGAATTTGACACATTGCTATTTTCTTGCATTAGCAGCATAAAAAACTTCTATTTGCAAAGATGTGTTAGGGCAAAGCAGCATTTAGATCATATTCCAATTTTCAGCTGTTTGGGAGGTCAAATAGGTTTTGTGATTTGACATTTGCTTCTAAAAGTAGTTGCTCTAATTTGCTACCTGTTAGTCTTTCCATAAACTAGCAAGTGATCTGCAGAATCTAGGCCTGGTTGGACCAGTATTAAAACCACTACATATCACCTACCCTTTTCGAGTTTTTATGTATTTGCTAATAAACATTGGTTATTTAGACTAGAGGAAAGGTGCACCACAGTGGCTGCAGTAATAAACAAGCTGGCATCAAAAAGCACTGGTGTACTCTTCAGTGCCGTACTCTTCAGCGACGTACACCAAGGGTCTCACACTTGGGCAGGTAGAGAAAAGGCCCTGGAGACCACGCTGTCACCATACGAGTGGGCTTAGCGGTGAGCACTTAGCAACTTAATCTTTACAAAAGCCTGAGCTTTTAAGATTCCCACTTGTCTCAAAAGCTGAAAACAGACAAAAGAGGGAAATTTTTGCCATGCAGCTGGGACTGTAGCAAGACATTACAGTGCCGCGAAATCCCTCTCCTACTTTGCTTTTCTTCTCCTTTGTGCTTTCCTGACCATTCTCTTTCCCGCCTGCCCAAACTGGGTTTTTCCCCCCTGCTGTTAAGCCGTGCTATCTTATTTTCACCCCGTTGCTGAGGCCATAATCACCCTTCCTTTGCTGTCCTGGTGCAGCCTGGGACATTTGCCCTCATATGAAGTATTTCTTGCCTTTTTCTTGCTGTGATTCTGCTGGGGGCCATGCTGTCCTGTTTTATCACCTTGCTCTAGTTTTGCACAGCCTTCACCATATTACAGTTGGAGTAAGCTGTGGGATGCTTAGCTATTTCTTAAAGGCACTGCAAGTTTATCTGAAGGAGTAAAGTCCTGGGGCGCATTAACTGATGGAAGTGTGTGGTGCGTAGGTGTGTGTCTCCTGGAGGATGACTATTTTCATGAATAAATGAGAATGATCAGTGCTCATGGAGTGTGTGTTCCTGTCTGTGGTTTTCTCTGATTGTTTTAGTTTGTTGATTTGTATTCTGTTAATTTATTGTAACCTAATTCTGTGCGTTAGGTTCTTTGGCAATAGCAGCGACAATAGTAAACATTGATCTTCGAGCTAATTTTTTTCTCCCAGCTTTTCACAGGCTTTTGCCTGATTTCCCACTCTGTTGCTCCCTCTCTCTCACTAACTGGTGCCCATCTGCCTTGCAAACCAATGGAGAAAGCAAGTTATGGGTTATGGAGCAAAATGGGGCATGCTCGTGGCCGACACAGACCACCAGCAACATGGGCTAGGGGCATGATCTGCCTCCGTTCGCTGGGTCGTAGGATCATGCGATGGGAATCCACCTGGCAGGGAGCTGGCCTGCGAAGACTGATGATGGCAAGGCAGAGGGTTACGGCCTTCATAAAATCAGATAGCCAGTTTAGCAGCCAAACAGATAAACACTTACCTACAATCAGTTAAAAAACCTGACAGACCTGTGATGATGAAGATGGTTATAAATAAAAGTCAGAAAGGGATCTTAGCTTTCCCCCTCTCATTTTATAGCAAGGCATAGGACAGAAAATCCACAAGCAAATGCACGGAGATCAAAAATCTTTTCTACCAGAGGTACCCTAACATTAGCCTTATGATTGAAAATTCTTTGGATGTTTTCTGTGTATTGATGTATTGTCTCCAATCCTGGGGCTTAATCCAAGAGCTAATGTTTTATCAATATTAAGCAACAGAAAAAGTCTAGCAGGAAGACTCTGCATTTGCTTACTGAGACCCAAATATCCTTCAAATGTAAGCATTTGACAGATGATGATCATTTATCACTTTCTTTACCTCCTTGATATGCTAATAGTAGGGACATCAATCTTCTATTACTTTTTCCATCCTGTGTCAGTGTTTTGAATCCATTTCAGTGCAGATTGTAGCTGGCTGACCTTTGAATACTTGTTCTTTCAGTCAAATGCAGAATTTCGAGGTCACAGTCAGTTTTTACACGTGGCTGTGTTGCTTATGCATGGAACAAAACATGGAACAAGTATGAGAAGAATATATCTCTTTGGCTGAAGTCTTTTTGAAATGCATAGAATAAAAGGTCTGCAATGTGAGATTTCTAATGCAGCTCCTTGTATAACTAATCTCCTTTCAGAAACAGAGGAGTTTGGAAAGACTGTGATACCTACGCTAATGAAAACCTAACGGGAATCTCGTGTTCATGAAGAACATACTACGTCAAGTACAGATCATCTGTCATGGCAAAGCCTGACCAGGGATAGTTAGAAATTTTCACCCTAGGATTTTTATTGCTGCTTAATAGAGATGTGGCAATTTTTTTTTGTTTTGAATGATTTTTTTTAAGGAAAGATATTATTTTCAGGCAATACAACAAAATGGAAATGAATAGCACTTGAAGTGCTGTGTTTCTTTACCATTTTTGCCTCTGCTTAATATATTGGTATTAGATTTTATTAATGAATTAAGAATAAGTTTTAGAATTACAATAAATGTGGAAAAAGATGCAGATGCTACATTTAACTTGTATGGGGACCGGATTGATTGCCAGTGATTGATTTCATTTCTTTGGTAATCTTAATATGGACTCATTGTTTGTGTGCATATCTAATTTAGAGATGTGAATAATTCAATTTAGAGGACTACTCACATATCTAAAGTTAGATACCTTGTGCCAAGGTATCATATTGAACCGAGGCCAGAAATCTAAAACTGTGACCTAGCATTTTTTCTCATTAAAAAAATATTTTCATTGGGGGATATAAAATGTTCAAAAGTACTTCTTTGTTTACAACATTTGAACTACATATAAAAGTTCGAAACAGGATTTTTGTTTTTATTTACGAAGGCATTCTCCAAGAATTGGTTCTCATCTCAAGATGCCAGAATGTACCAGGGAAATAAAGTTCCAGTATTTCTGTATCGCCAGAAATTAAGAAAATGAGGTATTTGATTAGAAGAAAGGTCGATGAAGGTTTACATGAGCATCCAAACTGACCATTCAAGGTTCCTGAGGCATGCATTTACCAGAACATATCAAAGTGCCATTTTATTCATGCAAATTCATTATTTTCCTTTGACTAGTTTCTAAGGGGGCTGTAATGAAAGAGCCCAGGCCTGGATCCGTAGCATGCTGTTCTATTCATTCCCTGGATTACATCCATAATAAATTGAATAATGGTGATGGCAGGTTTTGTTAGCTACGTTATTTTGAATCACGAGCATCAAATAACAAAAACTAGCATTTTAGTAATGTATTTCAGTCATCTGTTCTGCAAATTGATACCTATACTTGCACCCATGAGACTTAAAAATCCATGTTATTCTGCTACCTGCTTAATTTGCCCAGAAACATTGTCTGCACTTGTAACACAGATATTTTTATACTCACACGTAGGCACAAGGTAAACAATATTTTGCTCATTCATTCCTTTGACAATTTTATAACACTGAATTGATGGGTTATTCTAAACTAAGTTACCATGTGACTATGACCTTGTAGTATTTTTCTCATTAAAATAACTGCTATTGCTAAAAAAATCTCTGTATTTTGATATATATCTTCATTATTTGCAGTTGCTGACGGCTGTCTTCGGGCTGATCTTGAAATACTCTTTTAAGCTTTTAGCAATTGAGGAAGTGTGTGGGATCGGATATAGCCAGGTCTGTCAAAGACCTGAAATTTCAAAGCTGATGGAGTTACTACCTTCCTATAGCACTAGAAGAACTGCAGAAGTACAAACTTGCAGATATGTGACCATATTCATTACAAAATCTCTGTTAAGCAAGAGCTTACTGTTTTTTTCGACATTTTATTCCCAAGATATTGTAACTTGTGTTAGTAGCCTGGTAATTAATTGAAATTAAATGCTGTCAGATTCTAAGACTTCTGCCCTACTTTAAACGCTGCCTACAGTTCTTCCTTGCTCAGTTAGTTTTGTTTTGTCTGCTTTCACAAATTCAAACAGTTGCTTTTTGCTTTATCACTTTCAGCTCATGTTTTCAGAAAATTATATGGTATGTTGACTTATCTTGCCTCCCTGGCATTAACAAGTGAACTTTCAAATACCATCCCTTTGTACTTCTCGAATAAAATTTTAATAGCCCCAGTTGCAGGAAGAAATAGAAATTGTAGCACAGTCCTGCCTTGTTCACCTCCTACAGAGCATTTCAGCCGCCCGCACGGTGCCCCTGGATGCATCTTTGGGAAATGATCGTTCTTTACATGTATTGGGTTTGCATGGCAAGCTTTTGGTAGTTGGGGGTCTACAGGGATAGCTTCTGTGAGAAGCAGCTAGAAGCTTTGCACATGTTTGATAGAGCCAGTGCAACCAGCTCCAAGAGGGACCCTCACTGGCCAAGGCTGAGCCCATCAGTGACAGTGGTAGCACCTCTGTGATCACATATTTAAGAAGGGGAAAATACCTGTGTAACAACCTACAGCCAAAAAGAGGAGTGAGAAGATGTGAGAGAAACAACTCTGCAGGCACCAAAGTCAGTGAAGAAGGTGGGGGAGGAGGTGCTCCAGGTGCCAGTGCAGAGATTCCTCTGCAGCCCATGGTGAAGACTGTGGTAAGACAGGTTGTCCCCCTGCAGCCCACGGAGGTTAACCATGGAGCAGATATCCACCTGCATCCTGTGGAGGACCCTGTGCTGGAGCCGCTGGAAGTGTCCAAAGGAGACTGTGAACCCACGGAGAGTCCATGCTGGAGCAGTCTGTTCCTGAAGGACTGCGCTCCATGGAAAGGACACATAGAAGGGACACGCACTGGAGCAGTTTGTGAAGAATTGCAGCCCATGGCAAGGACCCATGTTGGAGAACATTATGGAGGACTGTCTTCCGTGGGTGGGACCCTACAAAGGAGCAGGGGAAGAGTGTGAGGAGGAAGGAGCAACAGAGACAACGTGTGATGAACTGACCTCAACCCCTATTCCACACTCCCCTGTGCTGCGCAGTGCGGAGGAGGAACAAAAATCAGGAGTGAAGTTGAGTCTGGGAAGACGGGAGTGGTGAGGGGAAGGTGTTTTAGGATTTGGTTTTATTTCTCATTACTCTACTCTTACATTTGATTGGCAACAAATTAAGTTAATTTCCCTGAGTCAAGTCTGTTTTGCCCGTGATGGTAACTGGTGAGTGATCTTCGTGTCCTTATCTCGACCCATGAGCCTTTCATTATATTTTCTCTCCGCTGTCCAGCTGAGGAGGGGAGTGACAGAGCAGCTTTGGTGGGCACCTGGCATCCAGCCAGGGTAACCCCACCACATTATGTTAAGCACCATCTCTGCTGTCCAGGTGGAGGCCGTGGGGAGGTGCTGGGTTTTGGGGAGGGGGTGTGCTATGAAGGGCAGTCAAGCAGCCTTTGGGGAGTCTCTCAGGGCACAGGTGCTTCTGCCCTTTCTGCATGGAGGGTATCTGCTGCTGGTGTTTTTGTGGCCATAGTGCCAAGAACCAACAGGGAGTCAGCACTCCTTGATGAGATTTTACTTGCTAATTCTTTCCATTTTTGTGTCAAGCTTGGGATATCTAGTGCTATGACATTTATTGTCTGCATGAGTAAGATTAAAAAAGGAGTTGCTGATTACATTTACTACTGTATCGGCAGGATACTGCAAATTAAAGAACTCTGAGTTGTGCAAAAACTTGTGAGTGTTTCTGCTGAAATCCAGACCAAATATGAGTTGTTTCACCTACATCCAGTTGGAGGTCAATCAGAAGGCAGAGTCTTGATCCAAACACGTCTATGAAATTATCAAAAAGTCCAGAGACGGAGATTTGCAACTGCAAAACTCATTGTTTCAGGGTGGAGTAAAGAGAAAAAAGGCTCAAAAAGCTCCGGCATAAGAATGTTTAGGAAGTTTTGAGTTTCAGGTGAGAACTATATAACTGCAATTTGGTTTTGTTTCTGATAATGTGGCTTTATTTCACAGCAGTATTCAAAGTACGTGTCCACTATATGCTGATGTCAGTAGTGAAATTTCCTGCCATTGCATATGTTAGTGCTTGCTTTCAGATGGCAAACAAAAAACACAGACAAGCCAATGTGGGGCTGTTATCCTCTCTCTTCGTGTGAATCCTGACTTCACGCAGTCTCTTACAGGTAGCAGTCAGAAAAAAGGGAAAAATGCGATGAATTGTTGATGAATAAAAGACTATATTCTTTCTTTTAAAGTAGAAAACTGCATCTATCTCCTGCCTTTCCTTGTAAATAACAAGACAATCACATGCAGACAGATAATAACTGCCTTATTACTAGGACCTCATGTTGTGCTCCAGACATTTTGATGGCGGAAGCCTCCTATCAGTATCAGCTGCTGCTCCTTTGCCTTCGCCCCTTCCCCTGCAGTCCCTGTTACTGCCAAGCCACCGATGTCCCAGTGCATGTCGGGGCCAGGGCTGCTCCCCACCTGACATCCCCGAAGAGCGTCTGGGTGCCTTTGCCCACAGCCCGGCAGCTCTGCCAGCACACAGAGGGTGGGAGGGACTGGCAGATGAAAGTTTCCTGATCTTCAAGAATGACATGATGAGGAATGACACCGTTGGCCAGTCCTCAGACGACCCTTCCAGGCTGGGATGTGCCGGTGAACAGGGAGCACAGTGGGTGATGAGAGCTTGCTGGAAGTTCCCACATACTTTCCCTTGTGTCCATTGCGCTATGGGATACCATCGCCTTTGGTAGCAGTAGTAAGTCTCAGCAGAGCTTTGGGTTTATCTTTGGGGTCTTTTATTTTGATATTTGCTCTAACATGTTTCCTATGTGAGCCAATTTCCAGCCATTTTTTTCGCAAGTCTTGTAAGTGATTGAATGACATTAGATCTTCAAAAATCCCTGGAAAGATATTCTCATTATTGTAATAACTAATGATTACGCCCCAGCGGACAATAATTCTGCATTTGCCAATTTATCAATCTGTATTTTTCTTTTTTTTATCTCTTTTTTAATCTGGTTATTACAGGTTCTGTGATACAGTATCAGCATTTGACGCTACAACATCCTTTCTATTTTGTCTGTAAGTTTCTAAGATGTAGTTAACTCTATCTACAGCATCACTGTGATGTTTTGTCTTTGACTAAAGCCTACATGCAAGCAAAGATAAGGTTATCTGTGGAAATAATTGTGAAGTAGGGAAAAGGAGGAAGAAGGACATAGTGCTTGCAGAAGAAATTGACTTAAGGGTGGTTAAATACTCCACTCATCTCTTAGGTCCATAGGAGCAGTGTAGTTATTGTGGCACTGCTGGTAGACTAGACAGCTCTGACAAGAATATTGCAAGTGAAGCCCCACTGTTACAAAAAAGAAAATCAGTTTGTGTTTATCACAGTTTTGCGTTTGCGGGATGGTCTGCTTTTCTCCTATTAAATCTCCAGACTGAAGCACTTACTGTAAAGAGTCTCATCTAATGTCATCCATGTGCCAGGGCTCTCTTGCTTTATAACTTAAATGGACAACTTCTATTGTCACAGTGAAAATCAATCCTTCCTTTGTTTTTTGTCTTTTGAGAGTTGTAAATGCCAGCCTGCTGGAACTGTAACAGCTTCTGAAAACTGCCTTCTGCAGAGGTTACCATAGGAAACATTGCCTGGGAGTGGTTGAGCTTCTGCTCGTATCTCTTGTTTCTGTCTTGATGCAGATACTCTGGGAGCAAACTAGTCAACAAGAGTATAAACTCTGACAAATGGCCCATGAGTTTGGGTGCCTCAAGTTGTCCAACCCCACATGTTACAGAGGTCTGATTTCCCACAGGGCAGGTATGTGATGAGTCCAAAAGACACATCTTTTTGAGTAAGATACGCAAAACGGTGCCTCCTCCTAGATGACCAAGGTGAGCATTCTCTGCTCACTCGGAGGAGTCAGATGTGGACTTGACCATCCCGATGAGACAAGATCCACCCCACATCAGTGCTGCAGAGGTTCACATAGCTGAGGAAGTGGTTTCCTGCCACCCTGCCAGGCAGCATCGCTCTTCTGCAGCAGAAGGTGTTCTAACCACTGCAGGGTAAGATGAGTGATGTAAGACAGATTTCAGAAGACCACAAACGGTATGACAGCCAAAAAAAAGACACAGCCATTCTTCTGCTGAACTACGATATCTGTATTCTCACGCTTTTCCTGGGAACTCTGTGTACCTGTGTGATTATTAGCTTGATGTTACAGCTATCATGCAGATTGCATACATTGCTTCTGTATTGCCACATGAGATGCAGAGTGACAGGCCTTTGGCACTGGCATATGACCTGCCGCCTTGACAGCTGCTGAGTCTGACCGTCCTGAGTCATGTCTGCTTGTGCCCAGCCAGTGCTCCTGTGGTGTGCGCAGCAGAGCTGCTACTTCTTCCGAGGAGGGCAATGGCGCATCATTGTCATGCATGTATTTTTCTGCCTCGGGCTGATACATATATGTAAATATCCTGCAATCACCATTTCGAAGATTACCACCTGCAGCAGCTCTTGCTCTGAGGCACCGAGACAGAAAACTTCACCTTTAATGTGCTGTGACGTAGTATCTCAAGCTGGTGGGGATTCCGTCTAGCACAGGATGTTGTTGATTGGTGGTACATATGACTGATCAGCCTGTGTGTAGAGTACATGGCTTTCAGTGCATGTAATACGATTGTGTGGTGTTGGTGCTTACAACATATCCCCCTTTGCTCCTCATGCACCTTACACTGTGTGCTAGAGATTGCTGTATTTACTCTCATCCAATCTAGCCAGAGAATAGCCTTCTAGTTTTAATGGTCTGAAAAATGAGGCACTTAAATTAAGATACAGGAGCTCAATTCCAAGCGAGGCTGCAAAGAGCTTGCATGTCCTCGGGTGAGAGACTCACTCTCCTTTGCTTCAATGCTCTGTTTGCAAAGTGATGCCTAATATGTTTCTATGCCCCAAGAGGATTATTAGGATGCATGTGAGGCACTTGGAAGCTATTGCCTTGGGAACCAGATAAAGAAATCTTCCAGCAGCCCACTTGAGACCCAAATGTGATGAGTCTTGTTGCACAGAGACATGCGACCAGGCTGGCAGACCCCTGCCCTGAAGTCTGTCTCCTACCACAGCAGTGGCAGAGGTTTTTTGGGGACAAATGTAAGCCTCAGCCCTCCCTGAGACCTCTTTTCCTCCTATGACTACAGCCATAGCTCTTGCATTAGATATTTTGGTGAATACATCTCTGAGCAGTCCTGTCCAGACCCATTTGTAGAACTGTGGTCTATGTGTTCATCTAACCCACTTCTGACCACACTGATACCATCCGCCCAGAACCCTGGGGCAGCAAATTGCAGAAGTTACTACTTACTGGGTGAAGAAGGACTGTATTTTATATGGTTTAGGTTTACCTCCTACTGATTTAATTGCATGCCCCTTAATTGTCTAACTACAGGATTCAGCAAACAGCAGTTCGCCGTCCAGCTTATCCCTTCACAGTTTTGGAAACACAGATCATGTTCCACTCAGCCTTCTCCCTGAAGGGTCGCAGGCTTCCTGGTCTCCCCTTATAGACAGCTGCACCATCCCCTTAGTTGCTGTATTCATCCTTCTCTGTAGTTCCCCCAGCTGCTGAACCTCCTTTTGAGATGCTGAAAACAGCTGTGCAGAGCTGTCAAGAAGTGAGTGCACAAGCGTTTCATATACCAGCAAAACTGCACCTTCTCTCTTGGTCCCAGCGCACTTCCCTACAATGTGCTGTGGTTTTGTTGGCTATTGTAGCTCTCCCTGAACACTGAGCCAAAGATTTCAGAGGCCTGCCTATGGTGACTCCAAAACCTTTTGCCTAAATAATAACTGCCAGTCCCAGGTTCAGTGTCATGTAGACATGGTTCAGATCTACTACCTTACATTTGTTCACATGGATGCCTGTTTGCCTGTACGTTAAGTTGTCTAAAGTCATTCTGGAGCATCTCACCATTGGCACAGCAGGTGACTGACTGAAGGGGCTCGGCTGCCACCTGCAAAACTAAGTATTTCTCTGTTCAACCCATTCTGTAGGTCACCGATGAATAAAAATTATTCCAGCGCCTTCCTCCATGGGTTACCACCACTGACTCTTCTCCATCCTGAGGTGTGACACTTGGCCCTGCTCTTTGCTTTTTATCCTTTAACCGGCTTTTAATCCTTAGAAGGGCATTTCCTCCCATCCCTGGCAACACAGCTTCTTTAATAACCTTTGCTGTGAAATCCTGTCAAAGGCTTTATGAAAACACAAATTTAAGGTGTCCACTGGATTCCCTTTATCCACAAGCTTTCCAGCACCCTTGAGAAGACAGCTAAGCATGGCAGGGCTGTCTGAGACCCCTCTGCAGCATGAGGCCTGTGCAGGCTGCTCGCAGGGAAAGGTTGTGCTGGGGTGGGACCTGTGGACCGTGAAACCAGGGACCAGAAGCAAGCACCTCCCAGCCAAACCAGCCTCTGGCAACCTGCGCATGGTTGAGGTCAAGCTGACAATAAATCCTCTCTGCCCCTTCTGCAGGTGGCCCCAGGCATTTTCTAGGAGGCTCAGCAGCTATCTGGTCTTCTTAGTGCTGCTCAGGTGTTTCTGTAAAGGCACATGGGCCTCTCCTGAAGATGCCTGGGCAAGTAGAAAGCACAGGGTGGGGTTTCCCATGGGGATTCCTGTTGGGTTGTCTTACATCTCACATGGAAAAACTGACATGGCTGGTGCGCACTGCATGATCAAGACCCAGACAGGAAATCCTTGTCAACCCTTTTGTTTTCAGGCTTTCATTTTGTCTGTTTTTTCACTTCACCCAGTACTGTGGGCACTCCAGTTTCATTTTTCATTTTTTTTCAGCATCTTATGCTAACTGAAGCATATAATGGAAGGGCATTGCAAGACTTCCTAACCTGCTCATTCAGTGTTTTAGCCAACACAAGAAAAACAGTTTCCTTAAAGCTCCAGAATATCCCTTGGGCGTAGGTCAAAGACATCTAAGGTGTCTGGGATGCTTTTCCTATTTTTTTTTCCTCTCTGTCTGATGACATCTTGTTCATTCCTGCAAACACGTCTCCTAATCAGACCATTTTTTTTTCCCAGTCACTGGTGTCCCTGATCAGGTCATTCTGTTTGTCAGGCGATACGGTCTTTCCTTGCTGCCTCTGGGGATTCGGAGTGGGGAAACTGCTTTGCACATCACTACCCCAACAACCTGGATGTCCACTAAACTCAGCATGCTGTAGGTGGAGCAGGTCTGAAATTTGAAAAGGACAGCATCTGCGCTCCCAGTGCTCAGCTAGGAGGTAGGCCAAGAGTCTCTGGGTCAGCTCTCCCTTCTTTAGTCTGAGCAAATGAAAGGAAATGTGAAAGCAAATTTTTCAAGCTATGCTGTGTGAATTTTGCAAGCTTTGCAGCTACTTTTTCTTCTCACCTCGGTTAATTCAGCTGAGGAAAAACACCTGAACTTGAAAGTGGGGCTTACCCAGTGTGTTGGGATTAATCCAACTGTCATGGAGTTCTGCTGACTCCACAGTCCTGGTGACACCAGCGGTTTATCACTGCAGTCCAAGAGGGGTTTCCTTGTGTTATTGCATTGGTTTATGTTTGGCATGTTTTAAACATGGTAATTATTCTTATTTGGAACAGCTGCTTTCATTCTGCTTTGCAAAGAACTCGTAGCCGTGGCCATGGCTTTCCGACTCATCTGTACTGCTATGGGGCTTTCTCTTCCTTGTGGTGACATCACCAAATGACATCAGTATGCCCTTAACGTGGAACCTGTAATTACAGGGTTACTTCAGATTGCGCACAGAGCAGTGCTGCCATGCTTACTTACTATCACTTTGTTATTGGCAATGGAAAGCTGCATTTAAAGTACAAGAAATGAATGTATATTTCTGCAGTATCAAACTCATTAGAAGTCTGGAGAGACTTCCCTTATTTCAAAATTAAGGGTACTCATTTGCACATGTGACATTTTCTGTTATGGCAAGAGGTTAAATGTTATCTACTGATTCATAGAAAAGGTATTATGACAACATCTAAAGACATTTCCAAGAGCTTTAGGCTTTTACTAGTGGGCCGGTGACTTGGAGACACAATAGATGCAGTGCCACAGACCCACACATGAGCAAAAAGTTTTTCTGGAGTTGGGGGGTACAAGTGTGTTTCTGAGAGTTGTTTTCCCCATGGACATCGATTCTGTGATGTGCTCCATTTTGTAGTAGGTGCGGTGGCATGTTGGGCGCAAGCAGATGTAGCTGCAGCAAGAGGGGATGTCTGTGAACTGCAGGGTGGTGGTGATAGACTCAAACCTCTCTGAAACATATTGTCACAATAAGCTCTGCTCCCTCCAGAGAGAGGTGAACAGGGAAGAAGAAAAGATTGAGGAGTTTGCTGTGCATCTCCAAAGTGTATTTGAAACCTTTTATTTCCCCAGTTTTCAGGTCTGAATTTTTTTTCTTTTTCTTTTTGGTCTATGTAGGAACAGTTCATAAGCATCTAACCTGTAGTTTTGTTGGCAGTGTTTAGTCTCTGACTGCTCTTAGGGCTGAGACTGCTTATACACCTCAACCCTTATGGGTTTAAAGGAAATCTCTCTCTGCTACACTAAATACCATAGTATAAAAGCTGATGTTTCAAAGCAATTTCCTTTATTCCGGATTGAATTCTGCATCTGCAAATTCCTTAGTCGTGAAAGACTTGCTCATGATCCCTTGCATCCCAGAGTGCAGCAGACCGGTGGGTATTAGTCAGGCTGATACTTGACTCATGCACACAGATGGTCAGCGGACACTGCAAACTCTGCCTGCTTCTTGTAGAAGTGTGACCGCACCAGCAGCGCCCAGATCACATATTAATAGAAAGCAGCATGCAGAAATCTGATCCCATGAAGGCTACAGTTATTTTGGTTGGATTAAGAAATGCGCATATGCGTAATTGCAGAGCAAACTCTAGCTGTTTTAAAAGATATTGAAATGCAATGGTTTCATGAAAGGCCTGATACAAAGCAGATGAATGAGGCAGTCATAGAAGATAAGGAATGAATGAAACCACAGACAGCAGCAGCAGCAGCAGGGCTTTTGCAAAGAGATACAGCAGTATCTTGAAACTCTCTTCACTGGACTACAAGTAGAGCAATAGCCCTAAAAGTGTACAGATATAAAATTTGCATGGAAATTTTCAACAAGCCATTCAATAACCTTACCATGTTGCAAATAGGCTGTTCATTTATGTTCGTACCCGTAACTCTCTCACACAACCCTGAAGGTTACTGGGTGCCCCACAGGAGACGCCCCTGCACACCTGCACACCTGTGTCTCACCAGCAGGCAAATGGCAAAGGCCAGGGAAGAGTGTCAGTGGCCAGGGTTGCCCCTGGGGGATGCCAGCATCTCATGCTACTTGGATAAACTATATGGCAGCTCTTGGTTGTGGCCACATCTGCAACAACACACCGTGGTGCCAGGGCTGGGCAGGACATGGTGAGGGAAGATGTGCTGTTGTCTCTGTCACCTCTGAGCTTCAGCAAGTTTTAACCTTTCCAATGCAGCTCAGAAGCAAGTCCCATGTTGTAACACCTCCATCTGGGGTGATGTGGGAATGAACAAAATCGTGATGTCTGATTTCTGTCTATGTGGAGGGCACTGATACTGTGCCTGGGCTATACCCACAGGATTCTGAGCTTTAAATGCTGCTGGTTGCCCATTCTTTCCCTTCAGATATTTAAGCAATAAAATGTAATTCAGGTTTGAATTCATAAATGACAGGTGAGCTAAGGAAAATTAAAGCTGTCCTTCATCAGCCTAAAAAATCAGACCTGAGCCAGGACTACAAATATTCAAATAATGGAAAAAGATGTCCCCAAAGTCTTTTGGCAGATAAGGATGACAATTTGGCTTGACTGCTTCATGCATGATTACAATAAGCGCTGTGGTGCTGTATTAATGAGCACGTCTGCAGAACTGAGAAGTTTTACAAGGCCAAGCACAAGTGACATCCATTTGAAAATTCATACCCAAATGTTCCCTATTTCCAGTTCCAGACTCATGATTAGTTAATAGCCTGTTCTAAAGTTTGCTGCTCAGGCAGGGAGAGGAAGCCAGACCCTGTGACTATCGTGATCAATCACATCCTGGGAAACGAATGGCTTGACGTAGACTGATCTTGTACCCCTAGAGTAGACCTGAATTTGTCCAGAGCCCTGATGCCCTGAGTCGGAGATGAAGAGCGTGACAGTCTCCCTCCCTTCACCCCAGATACTGACACTGCGCAGGCTGCGGGGAGTGGAAATGCCTCCTGAAATCAAATGGAGAGGCAGCTAAGGCAACAGATGATGGAGATTTGCTGTTAAACAGGATGTGGGCACCTGCTATGCTCTCTGACTGATGACTGTGCTGAAGGAAAACGTATCCTGAGCTGCTGGAGGCTGAACTTACAACTCCCCAGGAAAGCCTCAGACAGCAAGAAGGTTTGGAATATGGCTTGCAGTACAGAAGCAGATCTTAAAAGCAAAACACTGCCCTACCTTTAATGAGAGGATTTGCAGTTGCATGTTTGGCAGTATTATCATAGCATGCAGCTGCTTTGACCTAATTTTATATATATGTTTGTATATGTGTAAAACCTGTAACGTATAATTTCTTGCAGATTTGGCCCAGCTTTTAAACAGAGAGGGGAAGTATGAAAGGAGCTTTCCTTTTCTTCCTGTCTCTCATGCAAGAGCTGCCTCAGGGCTGTGAACTGCTCACATCTGCACTGCTGGGACCATGGCTGAAAAGGAGCAGGCAGCGTGAATGTCAGTGTGGGCATGGACCCAGTCTCTGCACTGGTCTGCAGAGTTACCTCACCTTCAGGGTTGCTGCTGCAAGGATAGGTTGTGCTGTGAGCAGGGGGTGACTACAGGACCTCAGATATTACTTCCGAGAGAGCTGCAAAAATTGTGTGAAGACCAGAACTCTCTTTGGTCTACCAACAGTTTCGCTTCGTCTGTGAAGATACTGAAAATAATCCCATCTACACTATGTAGACTGGTAAATTTCCACTCTATAGAAGTATAGTGGCCATCCCGGGTGTTCCCAAATAGGTGTCCACTTAACTTACAGAGGGTTGCCTTCTTTTCACTTTCTTTTCTCTTTTAATCCCCCCTCTTTGTTTTCGCAGCCAAGACACCTGATGGTTAGTCAGGCTGCTTTGCCACTTTATGATGCCCTTGCCTGTTTCCACCGCACCTCAGAGCAGAATCTAAGTCATACGAAGCCTCCTTGCATTTTGATACCTATACAACTATACTTGATAGGAAGGAGGCCCATAACTACCTTTTACAAGACAGAAGAGAAATTGATCAAAATTCAGCCTTTTTCTTTCCCGTTTACCACAGGTGGCAAGATTTGTGCTAAGTGGGAATGATGCAAACCACAGCTGCCCCAATGACTGGTAGATCAACTTCATGTGGGAAGTGGATTTTGACTGCACCCAGTTCGACACTGGCAAAACAACAGGCTCTTTGTTTAACAAGACTAAAACCATGTCTGTTTCCTTGCCCAAAAATATCTCTCACAACTTATCTTGTGACTGAGGTCAGCCTCAGATAACTGAGTCCTTGTCTATGCCCTGCTACGGTGTGAGTGAGCGGGCAGGGAGGAAGGTTTGCATTTACTCCCTAGATTCTCACCAGACTCCCTGTGGTCTGTGCAAAACAAAAAGTGTGTTATATGTCCCCCAAACCCCAAGGTGAAATTCTGCACCACTACTATTTGCCTAAGGCCCCACTTCATTTCAAACATCGCTCGCACTGACTGCAACAAAAAACAAACATGGGAAGCCTCTAGCTCTCGCTTTTTGACAGTGCTGCAGTACCGGTGGGGTATTATAAGCACAGTAACAAAAGAGGAACCAGCAAAATACATGGGCTACTTTAGCTGACAGTTTTTAAGAAGTTTCACCTTTGAAATTTTACGTGGGCTTTTTTTCAGTTATACTGAATAGCAAAGAACTTTTGGATACATTTTGCACAGAAGTAGAAACATGATTTCCTTCTGAATCACAGTCATCTAAGCCGAGTACATATGTGGATAGAGCTCTCCTGATAAAATTCCTCTATTGAGCTATGGGAATAATGGCAATTGTACAACTCTGCAGCCACTATAACATGAATGGAGATTATCTTTTTTTCACGTTTCAATAGCAATAGCAGTATAGAATAAATAGATGTATGGAACTTGGCTCCTGTTTAAAGAAATCACATTGTAGGTCACTGTAGCATACTTTGCCTAACTGCGTAAAAGTTCACAAACTTAGAGCAGGATTGTAAGTAAGCTAGAGAAGTACTGTGTTTGGAAGCTTGCAAATAGCTTGAAAGACTACTGAAGTTTTGGATCTCCATACATGTCTTATCCTTAGTATCATATCTAGTCACCTAGGTTAATGGCAGTCATGTGTTTGCTATGCCTTTGAGGTAGTCACCAAAGATGTTGTCTGGTATGCTTTAGTTGACTGTACATTTTTATTGAAATCTGGAGGTAACTGTGGAGAGAAGACATCTTGAAGCTGGATCGATACACAGGAGGAGTGTCTTCCTGTAATAGGAACTGAGACTTCTAAGCCAGCCATGTCTTGGCATGTAGCACAAAGGGTGGTGGCTGGAGAAGTCTTTTCTTCAATTGTTAGCCCTTTCTAGTCGCAGCTGGATATAAAATAATTGCAACAGAGATGGTCTGGCATACCTTAAACTCCTCTCCTCATTCACTTCTGCATGTAGCTGAATAGCATCTGCATCTGGCTCACTGTGAAGGAAATATGACTGCAATGTACCGCTAGCATAAATTGGCATGGCTCCCTTGGCTCTCGCAGAGGTACTGGGAGGATGCAGACCTTGGGACATAGACAGGCTGATTTTTCAGTTGAATGTGATTGAACTGCAGCTTGAATTAGTGATTTCATGTTGTCTGAAACACAGGTACAGCACTGTGCTGTGCTCAGTACTCGATATCAAAAAAGTGTATGACAGCTCCTATTAATAGTTTAAATGCTAAACTTCTGCCAACTAGCACAACATGTTCATGCAATATGTTTGCCGTACCGTATGAATTAGTTTGGTCCAGCTTCTGATGTCCTCATTTCTTTTATGATACAATGCTCACTTGGACAAAGGTGGAAATTATTCTGAGGAGATGGGGTTTATCAAAAAGGGCCCAAGGCTATTCCTGGAATTTAAAGTGAGATCTAGAGCTCAGGTCACTCCCTTTCATTTTGGGAAAAAAGCAATTGTTGACTTTTATGAAGCTATTTCTACTCACTTTTTCAATGCGCAGCAACTGTTGAACAAGCAACTTTTAATTCTACACAAGATGAAAATTGCTCTAAGATTATTTGAAGACCTCTACTGCAGAATTTGCTTCAAAAAAAGACTACTGAAAATGACACGAAGGCCTCAAGGTTTGGCACCTCATTTCTTAATGCACTGGAAATGATCAGCAGTGAATATTTTGATGGATGAAAGGGAATGTTTCAAAGTCCCCTCATTGCTATTCACAGAGAGTTTGGAAAGATAAGTACATAGTGGCTTGCTGTCCAGAAGGGCACATGCCCTTATTTCTCTTGTAAATTTGCCCAGGGAGCATTTCACAGGACACCAGCCTAAATTATATTGCTTCTGACAGTGATGTCAGAATGAGAAAATGCTGAGGTCATCTACAAGAAATACTGCCGGCATGGTACAGTAGTCTTTGGCTTGTAGACCAATGCTTTCCCCACCTTAAAAAAAAAACCCTAAAGACAGCAGAGTAACTGCCTTTCAGCTGCAGGATTTGATTTCACGAGCCTTTGCCTCTGGCTACAAATAGGCAGGGCTCCCTGGACACCTGCCTGGGTCCCGGGCTGTCTCCTGCAGGTGCTGCCGAAGGAGCCAGCTGCCTGTGGGGACAAGTGGCAGGGACGGGGACAGCCCCCAGCCCCTGGCAAGGCTGTCTGCAGCCCTTTTGCGGGTACTCCTTCTCCTCCTGATTGCTGTTGATGTCTTATGTCTGCAGGAATCGGAGCCATGGTGAGCTGCTTTGTTATTTTCTATTTTTCTTATGCATTGCTGTTCCCCTGAATTTCAAAGAAATACCGCCTCTGTAAGCAGCTACCGATAAAAGTGAAGTTTGCCATCCAGGCCAGACCTGGGTCACTTTAAAATCTCCTCTCCACAGCACCATACTCCATTAAGGTATGGCTGGTGGCAAACAGCTTAGGAGCACCGCGTGTCCATAGGTAGCTGGGGAACCTGGTAATGCAACATGCAAAGCTCGGTAAAGCAAAAGCTAGGTGAGGCTGAGCATCTGGGTGGAGGTGTACGGTCACGGAGACACAGCTGGCCACAAACTGACTGGTTCCCATCAAGCCATGGCTGCGTTAAAGAGCAGGGTCCCTCAGCCGGGAGGGGCATGATTTCTTGAAGCAAGACAGGGGAAAAGCCGGGGTGGAGCAGGAGCTGCAACAGTGTACTCCCGTTCAGCTTCAGCGACTGCAGAGCAATGGCGGCAGGGCACCGTGAGAGAAGAGAGGAAGGGTTTTAATCCCGTCTTCCTCCACCTCTGCCTGGTTTCATCCACTGCCAGTGTCACTTCTGACTTAAGCACAGCCATGCAGTACTCAGTGTTGGCACAGAGCCGCTGACATGAGGATGAAACGTCAAATCGTTGCCCTGCTGCCTGCCCACCCGGCTATATTTCATTGCTTCTTTCCACCACCGGTCAGGGTGAGGGTCAGTGGGAGTGCAGCCCCCTTGGCTGGGGAGGACATTGTGAAGGACAGCCATACAGCAAGGGCATCTTTTCTGCACAGCTGGCCTACTTGGGAAGAATGGGTGTATATCCTGAATTCGTGTGGGTTTTTTTTTCATTATCCCAGAAAGGAGAAGAATTTTCATCATAACTGCAAAGCTCAACTCTCTACTGATGAAGGGAGAGAGAAGGATTGGTCGTCCTTGTGGAATCCGGATGGTAAACACCACTGGGAGCTGCTAACTGCAGTGAAAGCTCTCAGCATCTCCTATTGACTTGCTGTGCGTGTCTCAGACTGCATGCCCCGAAACCTGCAGCATGGAAATTTCAACTGTCAACTCCAGTGAACCCATTTACATGTTTCCAATATTTCCTCAGAGTTATTCTTTTATACTGGAGAGATCTTGCCTGCTTCCTGTAGTTCTTTGCTTTCCAGCCTCTCCAGCATTTCCTTGCTGCTTCCATAGTAGCAGAGCTAAATTAATCCTTATTTCACCTAGTGCAAAGCTTGTCCCTGAGCACTTCTGTGCCTCTCCCTGTTTCTGCTGCACAGTCCTGGATCACAGCAGGGCGCTGCTATTTTGCTGTAGAGGTAAGTTAAAGGCTTTGCCGTCCTTGGTGAGTCTAGCACTGCCTGCTGTGAGATCGAGATCTACCTAGGGGTGCTCTGAAGGCAGAACTCCTCACACATGGCATTTACAAGTAATAAAAAAAAGGCCTTTAGGGAAAATAATTGCTAAAATTCATAGAAGAAACAGGAGCGGATACGTTTCTAGGTTTCTGTGTAGTGCTATCAGAGGTGTGAGAGCAACCTAGGTCTGGGGACCAAAGCCTGCTCCGTCCTGGTGAGATTAGGAATCTACAGCAGTAAATAAGGATCAGCACTTGGCTCAGGACACACTGCCTGCAGGACTCTGCAGTTGAGAAAGGGTTTTGCTATCTGCTCTAAGTGGTGTGACCACTCTGATAAAAAGACAAAAACTAAGCCATTTGTGTGTATCTACAAGGAAGTGCACACTATGCAGTGCTGGGACTTGCTTTTCTGGAGCTGTAAAACACTCTGCCACTGGTTGTCCCACTGGCGTCCTCTGTCAGAAGCCACCCACTGCCTCCATCCTCAGTCAAACTAACCGGCATAGGCATGGTAATACTCTGCTTTATATGGGGATTTCTTTTTCTGCCTTTGACAAGACAACGGCACTACAGTATTGAATATTCTCTCTAAATTTAGTACAGGGACCTGGAGTACTAGTGCATTACAGCTCTTTGAACTGAGACAAGTCATGTAATAGAGGATTCATGCCAAACCAAAGCTGCTGTTGAAATAGAAGAATTGAGTGTAATAAATATCCCCATATACTGGAGAAGTCAAAGCCACTGTCTTCTGTTATCCATATTAGAGATAAATGCAGAAATTCACAGAGAAATACATCTTGTCCATGCATATCTAATGTGCTGTTGAACTGTTTTGTATCCTGTTTTGAATTCATTTTGTAGAACAGTGAGAACGGAGAGAGATAAATGCTATTTGTTTTTTCTATTGATAATATACCCCCCATGTCTCCTTGCTTCTCACAACATGGTGGGTCACCTGTGACCTCCAGCCAAGGCCAGGCTATGCGTTTGCTACCTGCTGTACAAACACATAGTAAGTAACAGCGTCTGTTCTGACAAATTTACAGTGTTAATAAACAAGGTCAGGAAAGGATTTAGAATGAGAGCGTAATTTTACGGCTGGCTATCTGAGGAGAAGAGGAATTAAGTTACTTGCCCAAGGTCACATCAGAAGCCAGCTGGAAGGCGAGGCAGCTTTCGGAGGTACACAGAGGTACACAGATCCTCTGGGCAGCATCCAAGGAGGGTAACTGCCCTGTTTTGCCACACTTGCAGTCCCTACTGCGTTTTGTGATTGTGCGTGTGGAAACTGTCCACCAAACACATCTTTTTATAAGTAATGTGGACAGTGTAGGGTTGTGGTTGTGGTTTGCTTTTTTCTTTTATTTTTTTGCATTTGCATTCTGAACTGTAGTGTGTGCAAGCAAAACTCTTGGTTTTGCTTTTAAAGCCCAGAAACCACTAGCAGTGTAAAGTCAGATTTTATTTCTGTAGGTAACTGTGATGAGTTTGGGGATATTGCTGAATCTCAAGATCCCCTTACAGTCTTGGTGCTTGCTTTTACCAGCCCACAACCAGGGCCTTACAGGTTAGTAGAGGACTGCTCTGTAGAGTTGCTGGGTCTCCTAAACCTGCAGGCAGAGTGTGCATGGCACTTCACAAGCCATCCACCCCTGCTGACACATTTGCCACCTTCTGAGTGTGGAGCACTCTGTGTTCAGTTTCCTGGGGACAAGTGACAGAGAGAAAAGACTAAATATGCTGCTTTCTATCAAAAAGGGTCAAAAATTATTCTGGCAATCACAGAAACAGGTATGGAAACGAGCGCTTCATTAGGATTGCACTTACCAAGAAGGGTCTTCCCCACCATCCTGTCTACCTGTGGTTCGCAGCTGAGGGAATCCAGGCTGCTGGCAAACCCAGGGGACAGGCAGGGGTAGCATGACATCACCCGTGCTGTGTTGCCTCCAGAACAGCTCCCTTCACCCACAACAGAATTTCTCATTCCTATTTTCCTTCCCTGGCTGTTCGGATGCTGGGGCAGGCGTTTCTGCTTCATGTCTTTAGCTTTGCTAAGCGAACAACGTCTATTGCTTTGCTTGTATTTCTTACTTCTTCCTGGCCTCTTCTATCTCTGATGATAGAGATCTCATTTGTACACTTGATAATTTCTTTTATAAACCCTGCAGGTTTCATTCTTATACAAGCTTCACATAAAGATGTAATGTGAAATAAACGATGGTGAGTTTGGGTAGCTGCTGTGTGCATGGTGCTCATCTTACAGGGAGGCTTCTTCTGGGGCTCTGCCCCAGCACACTGGTTATACATGGTAATAAACTTTTCATGGAAACTTTTCTGTTCAGTGTGGAAAACTACCTCTGAAGCATTTCTAAAGCACCTTGACTGCAAACTCTACCTGTGAGGCTAATATCCCTCTCCCTCCTCATCAAGCCTGCAGACCTGCTGCCACAAACGAGTTTGTGTAGCAACAGTGCAGCAAAGCTTGGACTGATGATGGCACAGCTTGGTAAACTTTTACAAAATGGCATAAACTCAAAGCCAACACTGCCATGTAGCCCCTAAGGACCTTGGTCTTCTGGGGAGTGGAGTGGGTTGCAAGGACAATTGCTTTCCCTCTCGCTCTTCTTCATGACTTCTCTTCAAGATTAACTGCTTTATGCTGGTTGTTCAATAGGTGATGCTGATAGCAAACATTCTTGCTCATGTTATGCTACTAGTCAATGTAATTGCCTACAAAAGGAACAGAATCAATAACTTCTCTCCCCTCCACCATATGTTGCTTAAAGAAAAGTGATAAATGATCAGACTCCACCTGGTGTGGATGTTGCTTCCGTTTTTGGTTCAGGATCACCGTGTCTGTAAGACCAATACAAATATTTTAGGTGATAAGTGCAAAAAAATGGACCACTTCAAATCCCTCGTTGCAGTTCATCTTGGCTCTGTAGAGGATTATATGACATGTGAGCAAGTTCCTTTGGATCCATGATGAAGCTATCTTTTACATAAGTTGCCTATGTCTCAGGTCCTATTTCAATGTTGGCTTGTACTGATTTTCTTCACACTCATTGCTTTACTATGATTACTTTGGGATACCTGATTTTTTGCAGCAATGTATGTCAGGAAGTATTTTACTTAGTGATATCAGTAATATTCATTTATAATTGTATTCTAGAAACAGTAGGCATTTGAGACATCTAGCAGGGGAGACCTCTGATCTAGAAAAGCCACCAGGATAAGGCAAGAAAGTCATAGAATGATAGGGGTGGGAAGGGACCTTGGGAGATCATGACACCAGGCAAATGATGCCCTCACTCAGCAGATCATATGCGAAGTGTTTGGGGTGGCACATTTCATGAACATGTGCAGCCATATGGAAATACTTGTGTGCTGAATGACATATACTCATTGGCACAGGCACAGCAGCTAACACTATAAAAATGTGCATTTTGAAGGGTCTTACAATTCCTCATCAGGGAGATCTTACTGAAAACTAATGCATTTCAGTCTGGATTTAATAAATATAGCACCAGTCTGGGAGAAATTTAGTAATGGTGAGTAGCATTCCTGCTCTACCCATAAAAATGGGTCTATTTTGGTGAACTATACATTAAACATCACAGTTTACGGGAAAAATATTAAAATACTGATCCTTTTGGCCCCAAAAAGATCACGAAAGAAAGACACTGCTGTCTGGTCCTGTAGTTTGGCTTGGACAAAGGTGCCAAATCAGAGAAAATGTATGTGTCAGAAACATATGTATTACATATATTAATAAGAATTGATAGAATTTTTATATTCAGTCTGTGTGATATGTACTTAATTAACTGTATATTTTGTACCTGATATGCCACATTTAAGAAATGTGTTTAGACGTGCAAAAGTACCTGTGCAAGATGTATCACATGCACACACATCTGTATAAACAAACACACAGAGCTGGGTAGATTGATACAATACGGCAGAATGACCACAATGGCAAACTATTACAGAAATATCCAGTGCACAATATGAAATGAAGTAAAAATGTAAATGAGACATTTCAGGAAAATAATGAATGCCTTCTATTTCTGCCTTTGGAAGCTGAATGTTGCCTTGCTCTGGGTCTGTTTTTCCCAAAGGTTAGCAAAGTGCTAATTACAAAGTGTGAGGAGCAATCAATTTCCTAACAGAATTTATTTTAGAACCACTTTTAGTCTGAGCCTCGTACACACTGTCTCCACAATTTACCCTCTTCGGTATTGTTCCTTCATGCTTTTTGGAAATAGTCTTTTAAGAACGAGAAAAGCTTCAGCAAAAGGAACCCATTCAGAGAAAGGTTATTTCTGAAGTACTAAACCAGTGTAATATTGCGGTTCAAAGAAACACACAACTGAATCAATCAATGGGGGATGAAAAGCATATCAAAAATAGCTTAAAAACCCAAAAAGTTTTAAAAGAAGTTTTCAGGGATTGAGCCCATCCTGATTCAGTTAGGCAGCAGATTTTGGTGACTGAAATAGGAGCAGGAACAGGCCCAGTAAATCAAATAATGATGGTGAAGAAAGGAAATATTTACATCTACAGATTGTAGGTGACAGATTTTTAGCCTGAAATGACACATTTTCTAGCATGAAAAAGCTCTCCCACAAAATCTGTAAGTTTAAAAAGTGATAACATTTTGCAAGAAAACTAATAAACATTTTAAAAAGATTTTTGTAATAGGCCATAAAATATAAAGTGAGGTTAATGAATCAGGGGCCAGCCTGGTCTCATGAAGGATGTCAGATGCCACCTGGGCATCAGGGCTGTGATAGTCTGCGGCACCCAGAGGGGCAGGTTGAATTCTCCAGGGACAGCAAGTGCACACTCAGTAAAAGGAAGGAAGAAACTGCAGGTCTTGAATCCTAATCCTAATTAAGATACAAAACACTATAACCCTGTTACCTATTATTGCTAACAATGGTTACTAGAGGCAGTAGATGTGGCAATTCATATGTGATGTGGAAAATGATCAGTACGAGAGAGGAAAACTGCCAGAGCACATGAACAGTAACACAACAGGGAAAAGGGATGTACAAGTCAGACCATGCTATCCCACGGTTTATAAGCGAAAATGTGGAAATGACTGAAGATATAAGCAAAAATGTGGAAATGACTGAAGATATGGAGCAAGACACTTTTAAGATACAAATGAATTAATTATTGAAGACACCTGCTAAAAGAAGACAGGATAATATCAAAAAGCTTTCAATTATTTACACTTCATTGCACTGAATCTATAAGCGATATGTCATGCTTTGTCTCATACTGGGGCTGCGTAGAGAGAGCAACCACTGGAATAATACTACCAGCAATTTGTCTCCCATCAAATTTATGGTCATATATATGCACTTCCTCATTTACAAGTGAGATTTCACACAGGAACGACTTACTGAAAAGTCACCTGCTGGGAAAATAGCTTCATAATCACTGGTCTGAGTGTGCATAGACATAGCAGGCAGCTAAAAGGGTGTTATTCAGAAATATCCTTTATTATTAAAAGAAAACAAGGTTTATGCAATCTTTGTCGTTGTGAAACATGGTACTATTTACCTGGATTTTTATTTTAAGTAGTATTCCGATAGCTTGTTAGGCATACTTCATCCTATTGAGCTGGGCTATGATTTCTTGGACTCTGAAAAAATGTCTGATTTTTTTCCACATATAGCTCTCACACGTGCTCTTTCTCTCACTCTCCTCTCCCTACACTTTGAGGTAAACCCTACATAGACAGCGATGTTTGGCTTTGCACAGAGAAGGGCACATGTAATTTGTGTTAAGGAGATTACACCCACTTTAATCATCTGTATTTTTACTGATATACTTTTGCATTTGTTTAGAGTAGACCAGAGAGAATATTTTATTCATTTTATAGAAATCAGAGCCCAGATGTGACGCTTCATTTCTTGCCTGGAGTCTGTTGGCTATTTGCTTCTAGCAAGGTGGATGCTTGCCTGGGGGAAATACTGCCTGAAAGTCAGCATCTGCGGGTATTCCCGCTCCTGTCCTTCACTCCTTACCAGGTCTCAGCCCTTCCATCCACTGAAAGTATTTTGGGGATCATATGGCTTCACTGTCCTCATGGAGGCAGGGCACCCTAAGAGTGCCCCTTGCACCTTGGTACACCTTTCTTCAGGAACCCCTGACAGGAGTGCTGGTTCTTTCTTCGATAAAACAAAAATCGAAGCTTCTAGTTGAAAGTCTAGCAACAAAAGAGTACTAGTAAAATAAAATTTAAATTCCAGCTCTAGCTTAAATTTATAATGTATTCAGCAGTCTATTAATTAATGCCTGGCAATGCGTGGCAGGGCTGAACGATATGGCTGTGTGAGACACTACGTGCTGTTGCTCTTTTATGAGTCCATCAGCACGCTGCTCCCCGGCCCGACAACATGTTGCCTGTCATGGGAGCTAAAAGGCTGTGATTATCCATGTAGGTGGGTAAAGCCGTGATTTCTGAGAGGTAACCAGCATGGTATAGAGCATACTCCTGATACATAAATGACGCTGATGACAGACTGAGCAACAACTTCCTTTGCACCAGCATGTTGCATCTTCTAACTTGAAAATATTGCGAATTCAGGAGGAATATTTTACAAAAATATTGAGGTCCTATGTGGAACCCTCTTTTAGAGAAAGTGGCAAGCGCTACCATAACAGAATCACAAAATTTGAAATCCACTTGCGTATTTCCCTTGAGTCATAAAAACCGCAGACTAAAACTATTTTCAAAAGCCCCAAGATATTTTGTTCTGTACTAAATATGCACTTCCTTCAAGCAAAGGATCCCTTTCTTCCATGCAGGGATTCAGCCCACTGGGCTCACCACCTTTTGTGAGCAGCTCTTGGTGCGCCTGCAGCGAGGCAAGCCCATGCTGCCGTCAGATGTTTCCCTATTTCCCCTAATAAGCAACAGCGGAAGCCCCTGAACGCTGACTGTGATTTGTGGGTATCCCTTCCTCATTGCTGTCCCAATTTTCTTCTCTTCCATGTTTTTCACTGTCCTTTCCTCAGGAACAAGTGGATTTCTTTAATAAGCACTGATTTTAGGGTATCTGTTGTAGATGTATAAGCCCCGATTTACAGAAGCATTGATAAGCCATCCTCAATGATCAAGGGACACTGGCCTTTTAGAAAGGAAGTTACAATCTAAATTTAGCTGAAGTCAACAGGAAAAATAATCTGAAGAACTTGCTTAAATGGTGCAAACTAATTTTCTGAACTGTGTGAAATCTTACTGACATGTCTGGGGAAAAGAAACCACAGAGATGAGGCTCTGAATGTGAAACGTTCATCCTGAATATTATGTTTTGTTCAGAAAATTGCAAACACAGGAAGATGGGGGTTTCAAGTGAAAACACCTTTCTTTCTGCCCTGAAAACATTTCTGTTGGACTCATAAGCTTGATGTGTGCATGTATCTAGTGAATGTTTGCATATGTGCACACACTCCACACACATACACACACTCGCCCAAAGAATTACCCAGCAGCCTTTCATTTACAAGAGGTAATATCAGACTGGTTACAGAGCGATTGTGACATGCTCACATCTGGCATGTGGATCCAGGCAGGTGACATGCTGACACTGCATCCACATTCTGAGGAATGAAGGAAGTGATTTTTTCTGTCTTGATGAATTGCTTTTTGATGGGGAGGCTTTTCTCCTGCAGGGCTGTAACACCTACCATGAGTGCATGCCTGAAAAATACTATCAAATGTTTTCTGTCTTGCTGCTGGTGCTCGGGTCTTCCATAAACACAAATACTGTGATTACATCTCATTTGAATAGCACCTGTACATCAATCAGGGCTGCTGGTTTTGCCAGGCAGTCACAAAGGTCAACCATCAACACACAGGAATTGCACAATTATCATAGGAATCTTCATGAGCTCTTGCTGAAGATAATGAAATACCATGATCTTTTCCTATCATGTGTACCATATTGTTTGGAGAGATGCTGAGATTTTGCAAAGTTGTAAGTGTGTCCAATGCCAACGCATGTGTGAGAAAGCCTAGCTCTGCCTTTGAGAACAGCAGCCTCCTGCACCTCTGGCATCTAAATGTTTCAAACAGTGCTTTCCAAGCTCCCTCTATTCTACTCCAAAGCCCCCCATCTCTGAGATTGAAGGAATCAACCAGTTAGGGTTCATTCACTAGAGAAATATATAAATACCTTTTATAAACCAAATCTTTAAAAACAACTGTAGGTGGTATTTTTAATTCAGCTGTGGATTGTAATTCCCATGCCCTTTAATTTGGACTCCCCTGAGCATTGCCTGGTTGCGGATTTTGTTTCTTAGCAGTCATATCAATGCATGTTTGACAATGACTCAAAAATACAGCAGAAAGATAGATGTGAATGGTTTTATCTGTGATTCTTACAAGTCTTAGAGGACTGTGTACATTCCCACACTCTTAATCACTTCTGTAAAGGCAGTTTGTTGTCTTTGTCCTGTGAACTTTGGGATGAAAGTCCATCCCTGGAAGCGTTCAAGGCCAGGTTTGACGGGGCTTTGAGTAACCTGGTCTAGTGGGAGGTGTCCCTGCCTATGGCAGGGGGGTTGGAACTACATGATCTCTAAGGTCCCTTCCAACTCTAACCACTCTATGATTCTGAAGTAGTTAACAACAGCAGAGAACACACTCTTCAACAAATACAGCTTGCATGAAAATAACTCTTAATCCTGCTAAATATCTTCCTTTCTCTCAGACTTTTCCTGCTGTGCTTTCCAGTGGGCACTGAATGATGATGGCACACCATGTACTGGGCAGCACAGCCAGTGCACCACGGGGAGTTTTCACCTCCCTTTTCATGGCTTCGGGGGTGCTCTGCAGGGGGTTTATCCCCCTGTTCAAGAGTGATGTGAGGAACTTGGTGAGGGTCCAGCAAAGACCCTCTGAGACTTCAGGTCCTAAGGCACACGGAGAGGCTGAGGGAGCTGTGCTTCTTGGTCTGCAAAGGAGGAGTCTAAAGTACAGTCTAAATGTTGCCTGCAGTTGTGCAAGGGGTAGCTGCCAAAGTGGTGGGGCTGAGAGCATCTGGGTAACGGCAGCTGGTGAGATGAGGCTGCAGCATGGCAGCTTGAGACCTCAGAGCAGGCACCCTACTCACTAGGAGGTGGCGCAGCGCTGGCACAGGTGGCCCACAGAGGGGTCTCCATCCTCAGAGGCTTTCAGGGCTTGGCTAGGCAAAGAGCCCCAGCAACCTGTCAAAGTGCTGAAGAAAGTCCTGCCTCAAGTGGGAGGTTAGAGGAAAGACTTCCAGGGTGCCATCCCAGCCAATGCGTCTGTGATTCTCTGATGTTTGAACCTATGAGCCATGCCACTGTTCTTCAGACCTTAAATGCACAAAATATTTCTCTTCCTTATTTACAAGTTAAATTCACACGTTTGCTGCCTGTTGCTCTACAGTCCTCCGTGCAGGAGGTGTACAGCAAACTGATCTTTCTCCCCAGGACTGTGTGCGTTCAAATAGATGTCCCTAACAGAGAGGCTTCCTGGGGGTGACATTTGCTGCTCACACAAGGCTCACCCTCTCTCTGATCTGCCAGCTCGTAGCTGTGGAGCTGGATTTTAACATTCTGAATGCAGCTGAAGATGAATCACGGATACAGGGTAGGTGTGCAATTTTTGCTTCAGAGCAGTAACATATCTGCAGCAGCTAGATGTGTTAGCAGCGGAATTAAAGGTTTTACTGCTGCTTTTTCAATCTGAGTTCATGGTGCTGTGAGACAAGGGTGATGGGCTTGAGTTTCTCAAGGAGGATTGAATCTTTTGTGTGTATTAGGGAAAGAGGTTTCCTCAAGAGAGCAAGGAAAGAGCATATTGTGAAATAGTGGAGAAGCATGTAGTAGGCTGTCTGTCTCTGACTTCACAAAAACATGTTTGCTTAAGTTTTCTGAGATGCAGAAATTAATATACAGGGAAAGTGACGAACCAAGATCACATCGACCCACAGAGGGAAATACCTCAAATACGAGCACAGAAAGAGTATCTATTTATATCTGTCTGTTTATCTATCAAACATCTAAAAATGATACTTTCATAGCAACATCAGAACTGCCTCTGAAATCAGTCCATCTAATGCCTGCACCTTGACTGCTAAGAATCACTCTCACTTCAATCAATCAGCTTTTGCAACTGCCACTGGCATGAACCGCTTAATGAAGATAAGCCAGGTGGTTATCTGCGTGTGAAGCTCTCCATCCAGGCGTTTGTTCATTTACTTTCATAATTTTTATGTCTTTTTTTTCATGGGAAAGTCCTCTGTGAAGACATGTTAGCGAAGCTTACAACGAGAGAGGAAAAGTGAAAGTAATCCCCAATGGGCAATATTTCAGGTCCTGCTGTAAAAAGGGATTCATTCAATTACATTAAGTATATGGAATACAAGAATAGGGGTCAGGGTCGGTGACAGAAACAAAGTGACAGGAGCTAGTCTTTTATTAGCATAGCAGTGGTGAGAGAGAGGAGAGAAAAACCTATGGCAAAGGCACAGGAAGCAAAAAGCACCCCTTCAGACAAGTATTTGGGACTGACCTACCTTTAAGATTGTCGCTGTGTAACCTTCTAAAGTCATTTATAATCACTTAAGAGTCTCCCATCTTATTTAGCTTCTATTTTTGATGCTGCTTTTCAGTTACTTCCTAAACCGATGTGGTTGTTTGCTGCCCTTCTTGTTTTCCACTGTTTCCAGTCTACCTCGTCTTTATCATGTTTTTTTTTTTCTTGGTAATTGTTAATAAACATGAATGTTTCAAATTTGATCCAAGTAACCAAGGACTTTCATCCTCTAGTAGGAGTAAATTCAAATCCACTACTTTTTCTCTAGGACTTAACCTTAAAACCTACAAGTACCTCACAATGGAAGGCAACAACAACCCACCATGATTAAAATCTATGCCTTTTTTCATGCATAACACATTATGTATTTAAGCACCTAACTATCATCACAAATTTTAGCCAATTCAGCAGGCAAATCCAGAAGAAAGAAAAAAAATCCTTTTCCCATACTTTGTCTCTGGTAATATAATCAGCCATTTCTCTTGCCTTTTTCATCCTTGTTATTAGCTCTGACACAAAGTGTTAGAAAATTCTAGACTTCTGCTTAGAACTCACTCCTTTCTCAGAAAAATTGTCCCATCACCTTTTGCAAACTAACACATGTAGATTCACGTCAGGATTTTGCTACAAAATATACTAAAATATCCCATTGCAATGTAAGAAGTATCCCAGATGTGACGATAATGACACCTCAGCTTTGACCTTGCTTTTACTCTAGGTTAATCTTTAGCCATCAGACAATTTTCTCTCCAGCTTTTGATTACACTTCTTGCCCACAGCTACCTTCAGAGAAGGAGTTGGCACACTCTCTTTGCAGGGATGTGATTGAAGTGAGACACCTGCAATTTCTGCATAGTGTGTGCTCTTAAGATGGAATTTAAATATGTGCAAAAAATACTATCTCGGTTGAGGGGTATGGAAAAAACTCCCTGTCTTTTTAAGCGGATGGTTATTTTAGCTCTGACTGCTGTCACTAAAAGGGTCCAGCAAATGTGCCTCTAAAAATACAGAGATTATTTTTCAGCTATAAATAGGTGCTTTGAGAAATTAATACAAACCTCAGAGAGATTTTAGTGGTTGCAGACACGTGTAATGGCTTGCCCTGTGGTAGATGTAAGCCACCTTGCACTTAGAGCAAGAGGTAAGAATGTGCAGCTGGGGTGATGGATGGCCACTGGTGAGCCGCGTGTTCAGCCCTTTACTCAGTATTGTTTGGCTGGGTATCTGGCCTGAGTCTTTCGAACAAAATACAGCTATGAGCTTCTAGTCAAAGAGGGCATGAAGGGTAGGGTCAAACTGAGACTGGTCATGTCAGCCCAGCTGGTGAGCTGGTGAGGGTTAACTCCAACAGGCCAAGAGGGTTCAGGTCCAGAGTCCACCCACCCTTGCAAAAAGGACAGGAAGGTCTGGGGGATGCACAAGGGCAGGGCTTGTTCCCTGCTCCGCGACCTCTCCTTTACAGCAGAGGCCAAATAAGTCACAACCTGAGCTGTATTTGTCTTCTCTGCTGGGGTTTAGAAACATGCACAAATTTTCATAAGCATGCATCTGACAAGGTAATGAACAGTTTTATCTCTTGAGCACGACACAGTCCCCAGATAATGACAGCTTAGTATTTGTTCATTTCCTTTTTATTTCTCTAACAACAACAACCACAGCAAAACTGCCAAGGAACTAATAATGCTCCTCATTACCTAAACTGAAATAAATAAAATTCAAAAAATGCCCAGTGGAAGTGGTCTGCTATTTTTACACAAAATGAAGATGTGCCAGAAACTCCTCAAAGTACATGAGAGACTTTGCTAAAACTTGTTGATTTATATGGCAAGCACTGAAATTGTAGAGTCTTTTAAATACCTCCAATCGATACCACGCTTGGCTTGCTGAAGCCCACAAAGGATGCTGGGGATGGAAATCAGGAGCCGCTGACACCCCTGTCTGTTACTAAATTGCTAGCTCATATCTTTCTATTAATGTCGGTAGTATTTTTAGAAATGCTCCATGTTACTCTTTTCACTTACCCATTCAAATATATTTGTTTTCGCTTGACCTATTGGCTGAACTGTAGTTACTGTTTCCCCATTTTACAGCAAAAGCGACCCACTTGTGGAGATACTGCAGCATTCCTCTTGATGTCTCCTGACTGTAAACTCAGGGCAGGCTACCATAAAAACAACATCTGCTGTCCTTGCCTCTGTTTATCACTGTTTCTTAATCCTTAACTTTTACTAGGCCAATTAGTTTTCCGTGTCTTGTCTGGTGCATTTTGTTGAGAGGGGATGTTTTGTGTTTATAAAGGTTTTAATTAAAGGTTGACTCGAGTATCAGGGTTTAACAGCCTCTAGAACTCAATTTACAATATGCTGATCTCTCTGACCTGGCTAATCATGCTGTGGGCTAATTAGCACCATGACGGGCGCGGTGCTGCCAGGGGCATGGTGGGAAAGATAGGAGCACGGGGAACCCGTTTTGCTGGGCAATGCTGGGAGGAGCACAGCTCTCTCACGCAGCCTTGCTCAGGGTAGAAACCAGCCTTGTGAAAGATCAGATGACAGGGAACCTTGTAGTTTAGCCTGATGCATGTGAAAGATGGAGGTTTCTTCCCTGAACCAGCTGGGAATTTTTTTCTGCAGAGCCTCCCCTTTTTTATGAACTTCTGAGGGATTGTCAAAACTGAAACTTTTCATGGGGAAGGGGCAGTTTTCCTTAGTTTCTGGATTGAAGACACTACTGCTATGTCTACTTGGAAATGAGGTCGTGACATTGGTCTAGAATCATAGAATCATAGAATGCTTCAGGTTGGCAGGGACCTTAAAGATCATCTAGTTCCAACCCCCCTGCCATGGGCAGGGACACCCCCCATGGCTCAGGCTCTCAAAGTCCCATCCAGCCTGGCCTTCAACACTTCCAGGGATGGGCCATCCACAATCTCCCTGGGCAACCTGTTCCAGTGCCTCACCACCCTCACAGTAAAGAATTTCTTTCTGATATCCAATCTAAATCTACCCTCCTTCAGGTTGAAACCATTACCCCTTGTCCTATCGCTACACTCCCTGATAAAGAGTCCCTCCCCATCCTCCCTGTAAGCCCCCTTTTGGTATTGGATCTTTAGGCCCCCTTTAAGTACTGGATTTCACTAGGTCTGTGAAAACATAAAAAACCAGGAGCAGTCCAGAAAACAAATTGAATTACTAAGAAAGAGGATAGGAAGAATATACTTGTGATGCTGTGTGTAAATCCCTGGTGTGCCCACATGCTGGATGATCTGTGCAATTCTTTAATGAGTCTCAAGGGGGATATGGAAGAAGTTAAAAAAGCCCAGCCATGGGCAGGGGACGACCAGAGGCAAGACACAATCTCTGCCCAAGGAATGAGGGGTTTTTACTTTGGAGAGGAGCTGACAGGGTGGAGGTGAGAGGGCTCTGTAGACATGCGAGAACCATGGGTGTGTGGGGAGAGGAACCACAGCTCATGATGTTTATTCCATCATGTGCTGTGACACAGGAACGTGGATCTTCGCACGACCTGTGGCTGAGCCAGGGAACTCCCGGGCATGGGGTATGGTTAGGTGCTAAAATCCCACAGTGATGTAAAAGGCACTGAGCTTCTCAAAGCAAAAGCCACCAGGAGCTGCTAATTACAAACACAGCTGCCCTGGCTTAGGGTGTCCCGAGCTGCTGGCTGCCGCTAGGGCAGTGTTCAGGGGCAGCTTCATGACACACTTGCTCTGCCCTGCCCCGAGCACTGGCTTTTGGCAGCTGCCAGTGATGGGACACAAGGTGAGGTGAAGATTTGGTCTATCCTGGTACGGCAATAATTTTTTTAAATTCCTTACCTTCTTTGTTATGATGCTTCCTCAGCAGAAAGCATAATTTTTTCAGAGAGAAATTTTTTGTTTCAAAAAACAAGGCAGTTTCAAGGGACAAAAATAAACAATAGCCGATATCTGAATAAGATGTTTAGAAATTATTCTTTGCACATTTTTGCTCAGTATCAAGGAGTTGCTTTGTAATCTAGCTGAGCAGGGCTGTGTGAAGTGCTTAATCAGGCAGGTTGGAGGTTTCTCAATTCCTAAAGGCTTATGTTTTAAAAGTCTATAAGAAACTTTTTGAAGGCTTCTTAGAAAGAAAGATTTCTGCATAAAGAACTGTAGTTTGCTTCAATGGGAAATGGAAACAAACAATTCTCCCTTTAAAGAGCTCTGCTTTTTCAATGCACATACCTTTTTCTACATGCACAGTACCAAGAACTGCCACTAGCTGACCTGCCCCTCAGACATACAAATATAAAACATACCAAGCATTAAACCAGCAGTTGTGTAAACTGGAGAATACAATGTTTGTATTCTTCTCAAAAAGTTGAATTTACAGGATACCTGCTCAAGAATTTTGCCCTGTTTGATTTTAAAAGGGAAAAGATATGAATCTGTCAAAATGGGAAATCCTCTATTCCCTGTAAAATCAAAACTTTTTCTCAAACCCCGCATGCGCAGAGGAGGTAAGGCTCTAACTGCTGTTACACTGGGGTGAAGACAGTTTACTATAAATAATATTAATGAAGCTATCAAGGGTGCAGTCTCATAAACCCCCGTCAGGCTGCCTTTGTGGCAATGGGCACATCCCAGGGTGTGACATGAAGTGCAGTTAGGGAAGTCTGTTGGAAGCAGCTGTGGATACCTATAAACTGTAACTTGCTAGATTCAGCTAAAGCATCTCTCAAACTGATAAGAGATGAGGCAAAGAGAGGATCACATGCTCATACCCTCATATCCTCATCAATATGTTGCCTACTGGCTTTGAAAAAGGAGGCTGCTACAGAGTTATTTTCCTTTAGGAAAAATCCTGAGGGAGAGTGAGCGGGGTAAACAGCACCTACCTCACTAAGGGAACGGGCAAGGCAATCCCTGTGGAGTACAGCCTGCAATTAAAAGCCTTTGTGGCTGGTGAAGGGGAACAGAAATTGCGCTATAAACTGCCTCCTGTCATCCCTCTATAGAGAGTGTCCTGCTTTCACGGATTACAAGAAACAGGGCCACCTATCTCTTAATTGCTGAAGGATACAGCATGACTTTTAACTGCAGGGATGCGAACAGTTGAGGCTGGTGTTTCTCATTCACGTGGGGTAGGCTCTGGTGGGAGTCCGTCCCTTGCTGACAGCAGCACAGGGCACTTGAGCCGGCATAGGGATGGCCTTGGAGCCCAAATAACAAACCCGCTGGGATTTACTGCCATGAGGTTGTCTGTGGAAGAGTCTTCCGCAAACGCCACCCAGGTTTGAATGTGCAGATCAGTGATGAAAATCTTGTTGGTGGATGGCAGGATTCACCGCTACTGCGAGGGCTGGTGGCCAGCTGTCCAGGAAAGCCCAAAGCTATGGTTTGGTCACTGAGATTTATGGTCTTACGTGATGCACTTCTGAACCAAAGATAGATAGCTGCCAATTGCAAAAGGAAGGTGAAATGCCCTCCTTCCTAATGGAGGTGGAATTTTCTTCTGATAGAATTTTGCAACAAATAATGTTGCATGAACAGAGGTTTTCTGGACAACCCTTTGGTTGTCCTCTTTCAGGAGCTGTGCAGAACGTTTTGTTACTCTAGTTAATTACAGAGTCCCAATATTGTTTCATCTTTACATGCAAGCAGTCTTTGTCCTGAAGAGCTGATGGGTTTATATATGGATATTGCAAACTTTCAGCTTCCCTAGTGAAGTAGGGCACTCAGCAGTTAATGTTTCCCAGGTATGTTGTGTGACCAGGTCCATAGTTCTGGTAACTGCTACAGTCTTCTGATTATCTACAACATCTATTTTTGCTTTTATTCTCAGTTTCCCCCGTTTTTTGTTTGTTAAACCTTATCTTTTTCTCGCATAGCTCTTGCTTTGAAACTCTTTTTCTTGTGCTTTTTTTTTTTTCCTTTTACAGCATTGTATAACTTCCAGTTTCTTATCCCGGGCATTGACTGTATTTTCTGGCATTTGTTATGTTAGGTTTTTCAGAAGCGCTGTGCTAAGCTATCACCTTGCCAGAAGTCCCTGTTAGGAAGACTCCTGTCAGAAACACTCCAGCTCCTTGGAGGAACATGGCTTTGCCCAACGGACGGCCACCTACTCCTGGTGGCCAGACAAAAGGGACAAGTTGTGCTTAAGGATTTGCATATCGGAGCCTTCATCACTCTGCATATCACTAAGAGGTGTGGGGAAAAGGAGGAAAAACAGGACAGTGAATAAGGACAGTGATAAGGAGAAGATGGAGGCCTGATGAAGCAGAGCTCATAGGTGACAATGACTGGTATCACTATAGCATGAACGAGGAAAGATGTAAGAAATGAGGGAGCATCTGGAGATAGTCTGATATCTTTGCAACAGCAGCTGGGTGTCTGGAGTGATGCTAGTGCTGCCAGTGGGCAAACAGGACCCAAGGGACCATGGCAGCAGCTGCTCACTGGTGGCCTCAGAGGAGGAGGAAAGTGGCTGAGCTTTGCAATGCCCTTGGCTTGATGTTTCAGCAGGGAGAGTGCTCTTTCCCAGACTTCTCACTGCCTTTGGATGCCTTTCCTAGGCTTGCTGGTTTGGTCTTTCTCCTGGTGGCATTTTTTTTCACTTGTGTTCATTTGTCTGTGCTGGCTTACAGTGGGCTGGTTGCCACACCTCTTCTTGTGGTACATTGTGTTGTACAGCCTGCCCCAGGGATGTGCAGCTCTCTTCAGGCTGGCTCCTGGCACTGCCAACTGTGGAAGCACTGCGCTGTGCCTAGCCCCTCTTATAGCCCTCCCTGGGCACCTGCACTGGCCTCTCTTGGAGAGACATAAGTCACATGGACCTCGAAGTCAGACCTGCTGCAGGTCCTGTCATGGTTTTGTAACAAGACCATAGGACTTAAATAAGTTATTCTTATCTCAAGAGCTTAACTCTTGAGCTTAACACATCTTTAGAGAAAGACAGGGAGTTTTGATTTAAAACATTGAGGTAAGAGCATCGGCCTAGAAAATTGCTCTATTGATTAATTACATTTGCTGATTTTTTAAAAGGAGCTCTTTTTTTACTCTTAATTCAGCTGGCTTCTGCTTCTGGCCATTTGATCTTGCTAAGTCTCTGCCTGCTGAATAGCCCTCTGCTAGTAGTAATCACCTCCACAAGCCGCTACTCCTGGACAGGGAGCAAGTCACCTCTTAACCTTTCCTTGGCTAAATTGACTAGACTGTAGCTTTTCCTGGACCTCCCATCGTTCTCTGAACTCTTTTCAGTGCTGCAATGTGTCCATCATGGAGGCTTCTGGCAGAGGGGTGGGATGCCATAGTGGCTGTACAAATGCCACATACAGCTACAGGGTAACGTCTCCCTACTTCTTCTGGTCGTGGTCCTGTGTTTATTACTTCTTTTTTTTTTAGCACGTTGACAGGGCAGGGCCAGTGGGTTAACCTGCTTGACTCTGAACCTTTTTGAATCCTGGCTTTACAAACTACAACTGTATTTGTCTGTTCTATAGTCTTCACTCCTACATGCAGATATATATATATATAGACATAATGCAACATATTAACATGAAGTTGTCTTGCCATTGGGGTACAGACCTGATAGTAGTCTTGACCCAATCTATTCACCATTCCACCAGTTCTGGCTCATCTTCCAACTTTTCCAGAAGTACGTTTGTCATCATCTAGAGGAAGATATATCAAATAGCACTGGAGTGTGAACAGACTCCTTTGGCCCACCAGAAGTGCCTCCATTTATCATCTGTCTTTGTAACTTTGAGATCTATTAGCAGGCAGACATCTGAATATGGGTCTGCCAGGCTGATACACAAAGGTATCTTCTGGCCAAGTTTACACTGGAGGGTAGGATTTATCCAGTGTCTGACTCAAAACTGGACTGAAAACTCTGCTGAAGTAATGCTTGGTAGAGGTCCAGGATCTGTGTACTTCATAATTCATCCCAGTCTTCAGACCATGGCCAGTCCCCTGTGGCTGATTAACAGTCATTTTCCAGGAGTTAAACTACGTAGTACGTTATGAAGGCATGCTTAAATTAAAAAAAAAAAAAAGAAAAAAAAAAGAAAAACCCAAATGAAAAATGGAGAAACACAAACCCTCCAAGGAGGCCTTCCTGGATTTGGTAGCAGCAGAGTGAGAGCTCTGGTGGCTCTGAGGAAGAGATGAACATAGACATGTAAGCTTGCTAGGCTTGCGTTTCTGTGCAGGACAGAGAGACAAATTAGGCCAGCTGTTGCCAGCTGTGTGGGGGTGAGTTGGTTGATTGGTTTGTTTTTACACCTACTGGTCTGAGGTCCTTGCCTGGCTCCTGGGTCCTCTGCCACCCAGGTAGCTGGGGCCAGGAGGGCCAGTTAGTTTTGTCCCCTCTGCCCTCCAGCATGCCCTCCATGTGGGCATGAACTGTTTGGCCCCAGGAATGCTTCTCCTTCTGGGAGAGGGTGCAGAGGGTGACCTGCAACTTTTGCTGAGTTGCTTGGAGGCAAGAAGGGCAGCTGGCACACTGGAGAATTTCAAGGCAGGGAGGAGCTGGGAAAGATGAACAGGTAGCAAGAGGGATGGGGAGGATGAGTCAGGGTGCTTGAGCCTGTGTGGTGTAGCAGGAGGGCATGGGGCTGAGGGAGCTGGCTGGGGTTGATGGGAGAGGTTGTTTTGAGCCAGAAGCTGCACTGAAGGAGTGGAAAACATCCACTCTCATCTCATGAAATAATCCCACACCTCTGAATACGTAATGCCTTTATTTATGCAAATGTCCCAAGAAACACTTGACAGAAAAAAGGCATTCACTATGGGAAAAGAGGGAGTCCAGGCAGCACATACTTCAGCCAAAAGTCGTCCATCCTTTCAGTGGGGAGAAATAAAGGAAAAACTAGACCTGGGTACTGAGAGGTGAGCGTTTGGACAAAGGGGAAGTTCAATGGGTTTGTGCCATCAAATGACTTCATTGCCGTGAAGATAATAAAATAGAAATAGGTCACCGTGGTTTAAAGGTGAATGATCTCTGGGAGGTTATATATACTGTGTTTTTCTTAATGTATTTACTGAGAACTTCACTGATTGTAGGTATTTTGCACATATCAGTGCTTTTTTGTGAGGTCTTATCTTTTATGTGACAGCTCAATTATCTATAAAGTCAATGCAAACAGCTAGGGCTTTTTTCTCTGTAGACATTTAGATTCAAACCTCTGGTCATCAAACTGGGACCTGCTGGACTTTTGTGCATGTGATCTCTTCACCTCTCCTTCTTCTCAATGAGCTGTGGATTCACTGCTTAAATACAGCTATTTTTGTCTATTCTTTTTTTTTGTATACCTATCCTGCAATCTGAGTTCTTCCACAGTGACAAGAACTCATGTTGCTGCTAAAACGAAGCTCAAACAGTCTGATATTATTGTTCATTTATCAGTTGCAGAACTGAATTTCCAAATAAAGCCTTGTATATTGTCCTCCATTCAATGGTGAAAAAGCAAACCTGAAGAAATAATAATAATTAAAAAACCAAAACCAAACAAACGAAAAAAAAACAAAACAAAAGAAAACAACACACAAACCCTCACAACAAAGCTCAGCTATTTACTGTGGAGTGTTTCCTAAAGACAGCAAAAAAATACAAATATCTCATTAAGAAGATATTCTGTATCTCAGAGGCAGCCTAAACAACCGTATGATGTGGCAGTTTCTATAGTGACTACTTGCTTCCCTTTGAAAGCTTGCTAGGCAGCCAGACAAAACCAGAGCGAATGGCTGAGGTGGTGTGTATTTATTTCCCCCCGCCCCCCGCCCAAAAAATACACTGAATACACAGATTTTCTACCCTTGAATTGGAAAAGCCCCTCCCTGTGAAAGCGCCTTTTGTGGCACGATAGAAAGGAGAGGGGGAGGTTTCAGAAAGAGCTGAGCAGTGGTGTGGAGAGCAGAAAAATCAGTCAGCAAGCTGAACCGGCTTCTGGCTTGTGGTCTGGCGCTTGGCTGGCTCCAGCGGGACCCTCGGTGGGACCACCGCCTGCCTGGCCTGGGGGCCACCGCAACCGTCTCAGCCTCTTTGTCCTCGGAGGGAAACCCCCAAGCAGAATAGCGTAAAGAACATTAAAAGAAGCACAGTGTTACACTTAGGCATCCTGAAAAGCTCTGGGCTGGGCTGGTGGGGTGACACGGAGCAGTTACAAATCTTGGGAGAGAGATATATGCTGGTAGTTTCAAGGAAAAAGAAAATACAAGCTGCTTTTTCTTTTTTTTTTTTTTTTTCATTCAAGCCCTTTGTTCTCTTCCAACATCTTTGTTTAACGGCAACACTTTCTTGCTTTGTGATATGAGCACTTTATGGCAGAGCACTGAGTGAAATCACGTGCTTGGTTCCTTGCTGTAAGTTTTCAGCTGATTTTTATGAATGCTTTGTTGAGCATTAATTCCTAGAGAAAGGAGAATCAGAGACAGGATCAGCAGAAGTATAATTTTTTTTTCCCTCACGGCTGGTCCTACTGTATTAGTCGTGCCACCCTTGACATTGTCACTCAGCGCTTCAAGAGCTGTCAGACAGTCCCCCATGGCTGACTGGCAAGAAGTGGGTATAAACACTTTAGACATGGGGAAAAAAACACAAACCACTTGGTGCCCAAAGAAATATGACTCACCTGACAGCGCAGGCTGCAGTAACACTGAGTTTAACCTCACCTCTAAAGCAATACTGCTCCAAATATGTCCTGGCTAGTTCTGAGTAAATAATTCAGTGGTGCATGATTTATTTGATTTGTTTCAGCTCTCCTTCTGCTTATGGAATGGTGTGAGAAAATCCTGATTTCCTATCCTTGAGTTTCTCAGTAAAATTTCCCCCTTCTTCCTGAACCCTGGATTTATGGCAAACATTGTGCTGTGAGAATTCAGTGCTTAAGACGGGAGGCACATTGACTAGAGCATCAATCACATGGCATTGCTCTGTTGTGTTTTGGGTTTCATGCCTTTTCTGGATGGATATATCTTGTGATCAAAAGCTCGGGAGATACTTCTGTTTGGAGAGAGGTGTTTTGGATATCAAACCTGTGAACTGAAATTTGCTCTCTGCAGATACTGTGGGAATAAAGTGAAATTGCCCCAATAATCATGGGAAATAAGCACAAAAGGAGTGAGTGCATTTCAAGGAATAGTTAGAGAAAAACATGTGTATACCTTTGCTAGTGGCACTTTAAAATATAAGTTGGCACACTGACCGTGAACTGTTCTTGTGGTAATTAGTTTTATTGTTGCTGAATGTTGTTCTGGTGCTAAAACTGCGTACAATTATGCTGTGTCTTTGGAAGGACAATCCTGGTTTTGATGTATTAATATTCTAATATACAGTAAGACAAAAGCTTTGAAAAGGAAAAAGGGATGCTGCAGGGTGGCTTTTCGTCAAGAGAAACACCATCAAAATTGTTGCTGCTCTTAACGTACAATGCATTTGTTTTATTTTTTTTTAAAGTGTGCTATTAAAGTAGATCTTAACTGCCTTTAAATTGAGGAGATTGAGTTGTGGGTGAGATTATGATCTCAGTAACTCATCTTCAGTCTGATGCGGTATTTTGCCTCTGCATCTGTGACAAATCGAGCTGTTCTAGACACGCTTCATAAAGAAGCATCATAAATTAACATGGTGTCCACACACAAATACTGAAGAAGGAGTGACAAGCTGGTAAAAATGGTGCTTGCAGCAGTGCTCCAGAAATCAGAAAAGCAGATTTTAGTATTTGACTCTGCCACATACTTTCTCTGAGACCTTGAATAGACCCTTAAAGTGGTCTGTGGTGCATGGCCTGAGCTGCAATACTCACTGATGCATCAGTCCGTAGGGCAGCATCTAAAGTTAGGCTGGCATAAGGTGCTTTATACTGGAATGGCTTATTGCCTTCTCAGAGGGAAATATAATTTATGGGTAGGAACAATAGCGCTCGTGGCTGGGATTCTCAGTATTTCTGAGTTGACCTCGTTTTCTTCTGTGGCATCAGAATCAAGGTAAAGCAAGCTGGCTTTAAAAATCTAGCCCTACAATGTCATTTCAACATTACTGCTAGCTAACTGGTTTGTTTGCAACAGCAACAGAAAATGCCATCCGCATAATTTCAGTGACTTCTATATTGTCATTGTAAAGGTATTCAAAGAATATACAGAAATAATTTCATACCAAAGGTTGTTGGTTTACTGCCTGCCAGGGTTTGTTTACAGGTTGTAAATGGATGCTCTAAAGAAGAAGTCAGCCATGTGATTTATTGAAACGTTTATCACCTCAGCTGATTTCACTTGAGCACAGATGCATTTGTGAGATTTACACGCGGGCTGGAGAAGAGCTTGGAGAGACCTTGCATTTTTTTCAAGATGCACAGGCAGGCTTTTGTGTGAAACAGCATGTTCGTTTCAGAAATCACCTTCCTGATACGTATTCAGTCTTCTCAGGGGACAAGAGCAGCAACAGACCTTGCTGGAGGGACTCATTTGACTGCTCCGTAACCCCATGCTCTCCACTCCATGGGAGTGAGCTGCAGCTTCAGCATTTTCTGGGCCTGCCAAGGTTTGGGTTTCCCGGCTTGTTTCCTCCCTGGTCTCAGCCCGAGTCCCTTTCGCACAGCATAGTGCTCTGTCACCCACCAGTGCCCAGGCAAGTAGTGGCCTGGGCTAGTTTTTCTCTTGCTCTGGCCATGCTGATGACAAATGCATCTATACATTTCTAACACGTAGGGGAGGTGCACTGGCAACTTTAAACCTTCATATCTCTCTAGGTCTGGTGTCCATTTTATTCCACCCAAGGTAATGCCTCACCCATTGCATTTTCACATCTTTCATGCTCCATTTTGCAAGTACTAGCACTCACTTTCAATGAAAGCTCACTTCTTTCCGTGTTGCAGAACTGAGCTTTGAACCCCCAGCAAGGTTTTGTCATCAGCTGAAATCAGAAGAGATGAAAATGATAACAGGACTTTTCAGCTTACCAATTGCACCTTTGCAGGTTGCCCTCTGCAAATACGTCCCTTCACATGGGGTAATAAGGTTGCAGCGACCTTACAGGCAGGTCAGATGGGATGCAAAACAGGCAGCGCTTTGCTTCAGGCAAGGGCAGGAGAAGGTTGTATACACGGTCTTGACTGATGTATATCTGTCAGGGGAGGAAGGAGAGCTCATTAAAAGAGACCTTTCCTGAGCCACAGGTGAGTGCTGGGGCCCCTCTGAGGTAATTGCTGTGCCATGGTGTATGTCACGAGGAGGAGCCTGGAGCCTGGAGCCTGAGGGTCTTCAAATGATAAACTTGATAAGAGACAGGAGGCACACTCACTGCTATGAGAGCTCCCAACTCAGCAAAATCTTAGTTGTTGCAGAGAATAGCCTGAGTCAAAATCTGAGATGCGCATGGTTGTGAGTGCGGAGGAAATATGGAACCAAATGTTGCAGCTAGCCCATCAGTGGGAGTGTAGGAAGCAGCACATGGGACCAGCCTGCAGGTGCAGGTACCCAAAGATGTCATGTCCCAGAGCCTCTTTCCTGAAGTGTTGTAAGAAACTCTGATATATCTGGTATTAAAAAAAATACACAATATTATAGGAAAGTCTGCTTGCAATGACATTTGCATCGCGTCAGTGGTTAAAACGTCCTGTCCACAAAACCAGTTAATTTTTAGCACCAGAAAACTCTTCTTTTCCAAACAAGAAAGAAAAAGTATTTGTCTTGGATTAGATGGAAAGATTCAGTAGCTGGAAATAGCCTGGTATCAAAAGAGGGAGTTCCCAAATTATTAATGAGGCATCATTTGTGCCAGCTGATAATATTTCCAAAAATTGTTTACACACTGAATTATCAAGGAAGTTTTATAGCTAACTTTGGCTCTCTGTAGATACTTTTACTTTCTTAACAATGAAACAATATTGTCCTGTACTGAGGGAGACACTAAAAACCCGACTGAACATGCTCTGAGGCATCCTGCTGCCCCTGACCCTGGTGGGGCAGGGGGTGGGACTAGCGGATCTCCAGCGGTGCCAGCCAGTCCCCACGATTTTGTGATTCTTTTGTTTGCTAATGCTAAAACTGCTATTGATTCTACCCCCACCCCCCAGAAATAAACAGATTTGATATCTGCATCTGTCATCTGGTTTTAGTGAGCAACTACCAATTACATAGAAAATTTAAACATGGATAAATAAGATTTTAAACTTGAAAATATAGGGACTAGAGAGAAAACCAAGGCTGAAAACGGTAGGTTAAAGCAAAAAGACCTGAAATGAGATTATTCATTCCTTGAAAAATACATCAGAATATTCTAACAGTAAGTCAAGGGAAACTGAGGCAGCCAGGATGGGCATAGGTTGGTAAAGCTGAGGCCAAAGTCTTTTTAAAAAAAAGGAATGTTCCCATGTAAACAGGGGGCATCACACCGAGCCCCAGTGGGGTGCTGCAAGCCATCTGCTTTGTTTGGCTCCATCCTGAACTTTGAGATACTGACGCAGCTGTCTGGTTCATTCTTTCTCATCGGCTTGTCAGACGGGCCACTTCCAAGTGGGGGGAGAAAACACTTCCAAGTGCAGGGGGAAAACCCTGATGGCAGGTCATGGCTGGAGGTTCAGGCCACGTTGACCTACTGGTCGCTGAAGTGTCAAAGCTGCTGTTGGATGCAGGGGTCCTTCCTCCAGTAAAGGCATTGGTGGGATGGCTGGAGGAAGGGAGAGCAAGTCCCACTGGGCCATCATTTAGTGTGAGTTAATTGTGCTGCTGCTCTGCTGCTGCTAATGCTCAATTAGCACTTGTTGGGACTGTACTATGCCAGACCTTAGCCCAGGTGATAAAGGCAACCAAGAGTAAAATCAGACATTGCTTTTAATTCAGAGTTCTCAGTTGTCGAAAGAAATGTACCATTCTTCATGGGTAGGTGCTGATTACAGGACTTGCAAAGGAATAAATGGAGTAAGATTTCTATCCAATTACCCACATTGTTAGAGACGCAAATGCTCGTGGAGCAACTTCTGAAGCCACTGGGACCAAAGGAACCAGAGTTAAATATGTAACTCTACTTGCCGATGGCATTGGTAGAATGTGAGATCTGTCATTTTCCTTGAGTTACAAATAAAAGACAAGTGACTTTGATAGTCTTGATTAAAATCCTATCCTGAAGCAAAAAAGTAGGGTTCAGACACTTGAATTGGTGATTTCACCCTCACCAATCTCTCTGTAAGGCCACCAGTTCTTTTATCATTTCTCAGTTATCCAGGATATTTTTTCTGTGGTGGCCATATGAGAAATGTCTTTGCATGAATCCTCTGTACAGTGAAAAGCTGCAGGGCTGTAGTAACTGTAGTAACTGTAGGGAAAATTCATCTCCGCTTGTTAGAAATAGATCCGTGCCCTGGAATATATGCTGCACAGGATGAAATTTCCGTGACCAGCTGTCCATGGCAAAACAGCCAGCAACAAGTCTAATGCAGCAACGTGTCTTGCAATGAGATTTTGCTGTGACCAGATGTCCACAGTAATGATTTTATAATCAAAACTATGCAGGAAGAGGACAAAAATCGAAATGGCACTCTGCTGTTTTTGATGTCTGAAGGAAGTTTGCAAGAAAAAAAAAACACTTTGTGGGAATTAAATTAGGAACACTGACATGCATCATTAAATTTTAACACTCAACCCTAATAAAAAAGGGAACGCTAAAGAAAATTGGGCAAGTGATTGATGCAGGCTTGGCATACCTCAGTTCTGTTAAGGCAGCGAGATGACTGGTAAGCCTGAAGTGGTCTGTCAACGCTACTTGAATTAATTTCTCAACTCTTCTCTTGCTCCTGCAGCTCTGCCGAGACCAGTAGCCAGAGCGTGGATGCTGCTGCCATGGGAAGAACCAACGCTGGCAGACGCTGTGGGGACCCAGTTTGTGACCATTCCTCCTGCGAGGCAAGATGCCCTGCTTCCCTCCAAAGAGGGGGGTGGGAAGTTGAGGCAGGGCCGGGGGGGAGGCGGTGAAAACCCTCTTCTATTCCGATAGCGAGATTTATTGATTCTTGAGAACATTGCATTTTACAGTGATCTGCCTTTTCCAGTTAATGCAACTTGAATCTGAACCTGTAAAATTCATGATGGCTTTTTAGATCAATACAAGCCTGCTCAGAAGCACATTGTTTATGCAGTGACCAATAAAGAGAGAGAAGACAAGGTTAGGTATTTCAGCTGCAGAGCAAGGAACAATAAATATGCTTTTGAGATGACGCCTAATTTTGCTACGAGGTAATCCAGCTGTTTGAGACTCCAAGAAGAGATCACAAAATATGCCACAGCCTACAAATAACCTTGTTTAACTGCAAACAAAAATTTTGAGCAAGGACAGTATTGAAATAATACTCTTTAAAAAAAAAAATAAAAAAGCATCTCATCTCTTTCATGCAGTGCCAGAAACAACCTGCACAGTTTTCTAAGGGAAGACAAGCATTGGCACAGTGGAGTTCTGAGGATGAATTGTCCACATACACATGCAGTTCACACATTTCAGAAATCCTGTCTGCTACTGAAATCTCAATTCTTCTTTGCCAATGGGCCAGTCTAGGTGACTTGTCTTAGTCTCTACCAGACTTACCTTCATCCTTGAGGCTGCATCTCAGGATCCGAGAGGTAAGAATACATGTCGCTTTGATGCAAGTTATATCATAATTATATCATAATTGTCTATTATGTTTTGGGGTGGGTTGTTTCTTTTTTTTTTTTTTTCTGGGAGGCCGGGGGGTTAGATCAGACCATTGCCTGAGATAGCCTACTGAGGCAAATGAGAACTTGTATGAAGAGCTAGAAGAGTCCTGAGGGCTCCATACATTTTTTAGTTCAATTATTTTTTTCAACAGGGTGCCATATTACAGCCATAAAAATAAATGCACTGCAATGGGAAATACTGCAGTATAGGAATAGTGATTACATATGGTAACCCTCCATGGTACCTCATACCAGATGGAGTTGCCTGAACAACGGTGTGTGATCAACAAATGGTTGAGCAGTGTTCTCTCTTCATTTTCTTTTTTTTTCCCCCTCTTCCTTTTATAGCCATAATGATGGGTATCCAAATTTTGAGTATCTCTTATTAAGGGTGTAGTATCAAGTGACACCCCCTCCCTACTCCTCCCTCTTCACACCCCAGCTTAACCTTGATGAACTGGTGTTGCTCTGAGCCTCCAATAAACTCTGGTAAGCATGAATCGCATGTTTTACTAGAATGCAAATCTAATTCTCATTTGCATGGACCACATATAAATGCCACTGTCAACTCTTCACTGTGGTTCTTGATTTTTTTAATTTTTTTTTTCCCAGAAACATGTTCCAAACATGCCTTCACAGAATCTCAAAGCCCTCCAACTCCAAACCTTCAGGTTTGGCAGAGATGTTGTTGTTGATCTGACCGGTGCCAAAGTCATTAGAACCTGTATGAATTGTCAATACTTGGCAGGTAGCTAGAAGGAGAGCCTAAGCACTAGCTGAGTAGCCAGGTAAATACAAGGAGGCATGTGCTGCTGAACTCATTGCCCATTTTTTGGGTTTCAGCCCTTTGCCACTCTGAAGATTGTGCCCATTTAGGGGAAGCCGGCACGAAGTTCACATTCTGCTGCACCCAGAGGTGGGAAGATACCCATCTGCGGCCCGTGACGGGTGCAACTGCATGTGGCCTTGCCACTACACATTTCCAGAGCATTACCAGTGGGGTTCAGGGGCAGCAGGCAGAAAACTGGCTTAACCTGTGGTTGCCCTCCACAAGTTGTTTAATCCAGTGTCAGCTTCCACCTAAAACCCTGGAAAACTGTGCAGTCTCCTAAATGGCGCTCTCAGGTAGAACTTCCTTAGCTCCAAGTCTGTGTGTGAAGAGGCTTTTGTTAGGGGACTATCTGCAGCAACGCCATATATACACAAGCAGACTCATACCCATCCTGTCCGCCTCCTGACAAGCGTGCTAAACCCTTCCCCTGGTCAGGGGCGCTGGTGTGGAGCTCGCCCTGCTCCGCTATGAACACAAGACATCCATTCTGTAAACTGAGTGCATCCTTTAGGTTGCTGGGAGAAAATGCAGATGTAAGATCCTGAGCATCTGGGGTTTAATGAATTACTGAAATAAAAGCAAAATGGCTTTTTGCCTCTGTTTTGTAACATGCGATATCCCAGCGCTGTGGTCAGGTCCTTGCTGCCAAACACTGCTGAGTTCTGGAACTCACCCAGTCCCCGTTCAGCTTCTGAAATGCTTTGTGCAAGCACCTAGGATCCACTGAAGAGGACTCTGACTCGTATGGGCAGTAAAGATATGAAGAAAAGGGCATAAATGCTTTTAAAAGACTGAAAAGTCCGTGAAGAAATGTGTTAGGGAAGCATCAAGATGTCCATTCCCAACAGGCCTTTGTTTTCATTTCGGTGAGTGTTTGAAATGTGCTTAGCCTTCCAAAGGAAAGTTAGGGTCCTCCAGAATAAACTTCTAATCTCAGGCAGTTTGTGGTTTTCCATGTCTGCTTTCCCGATACAGCTGCAGTGGATTGCAAAGCATTTCACAGATGCCAAGCCCCTGTGATTCAGCCCTTTCGCCTGACAGTCTGCAGACAAATGCGTTCATTTTCAATAAAGGTCATAAGTTAAAGGGAAGCAGGAGAGCTATAAAATGAAAACGTATGCTATCTGAAACACTGTGACAGAAACAATATAGAACAGATATTGGTAATGCAATGTAAACATTGGATGCAAGCCCAGTAACAAAGCTAGAAAAGCATCATTTCAGCTAGCAAGACCCTGAAAGAAGAACTGGAACTATGGGAAAGAGTTTTAAGCTTGTCAGCCTCTGTTTTGCCCCAGTGGTTTGAAATTGCAGCAGCAGGGGTTCTTGTTTAGAAAGGACATCTTTCATCTCCATGCTGCTAGGGACAGAGAAAGGCATCGCACACTTATTTTTCTCCATGGCCACTTTGGACAGCGAGGCAAATCAGAAGGGAAGGTGTAGCAAGGACCTTTGTGAAAGTAAGGGTGAAATGATGTGGGATAATAGGCAGTGAGCTGGAAATTGGCTTGCAGGCCACTCTCTGCAGAGCCAGACCTGCTTTCATTTGTTGCTGCCCTGTGCTGGAGGGGCATTTCCCAGGGGAAATGTCACGTGTGTGCGTGTGTGCCTGCGTGTGTGCCTATGTCCTTGCTTTTCTTATTCAGCTTTCCCAAGAGTAGCCCACAGATGACAGCTGAAAGCCCCTGATTGGAGATCCTGATTAGCGGCTCCAGTTTTGATTGGGGATGCTCACTTGCCAAGTTTAGAGTTCATTTAATGTTTGATCTAGAGGTTATTTGCTGCTTATTAAAGGTTAGACGTTATGATGCAAGTATTTGGACTCAGTTGCAAAAGTTTAGCGTAGAATTATTAATTGTCCTAGGTTTATAAAAAAATGTTGGTAAATTTTCAATTTTATCTCTCCAAATTAATAGTAATTGTGTCTGCTGTGTTTCAGCTGGGATTAGTAACACTTTGTGCTTTCATCCAAAATAAATCTGAAATAGCTTCACTCTCTCAGTGCTTAAATGATTGCCCAATTTCAGTAGTGTCACTTATTGCTCATATTTTGGTTGAAAACAGAGCCTCCCCCTCCTCTTATTTTTGCACATTCCTGTCTCTGAATTGGAGTTGGTGAGTGGCAAAAGTCAAAATGCCTGCAAGATTCAAACTGATATTTGAGTTCACGTGTACATATGCTGAACCTTCCATTATTTCTTCTTTCAGAATTAGCATTTCTGTGTGTTTGCAAAGGCCAACTAGGAAGTATCTAACAATGAATGTATGAATTCAAATGAATGAATATCCACTTACATGCAAAAATACATGCCTGTATATTTCACATACGGTTTTAGAGGCAGGAGTTTTAAAACTAGTACTGAAAATAGAACCTTAAAGTAGGCAGAAGTGGCAAGAGACTGGAGACAACTTGGTGTGATGACTATGAAGAACTGCAGAGCTGTCATGAAACAACACCTATGCTACCAAAGCTGACTTGCGTAAGGGCGAGCGATAGTAAAATTACCATGAGTGGTTCCATGGATAATGAATTTAAAGTTTTTAATGCTGTGTCAGTTATGGAATATACTATTACATGCCTGAAAAGGGGTGGTATGAACAGTGATTAAATCTTACGAGCCTTTAAGAAAATTCAGTGTTAGAGATGCAACATGCCAAATCTGTCACTGAGTGTTATACTAATCTCCCATTGACTTTTGTGGTAGTTCCCCTTTCGGGGTAATGGCAAATGGCCAAGGGCTCTGAAGCAGATGGCAGTGTCCCAAAAAATATCAGAAATAGAAAAATAAGAAAATTGTGTTATCAAGCAAATTTAGGCATGTGGAGATTCAAATCCTGCTGCTGTCTTTTCATGGGTCTTTGTGAGGGATCTAGGAAGTGCTTCATCTTCAGTTTTAAGACTCCCCAGCAATGGAAAGCAGGCAAACCCGAGAGTCTCCAAAAATCCTGGTAGATGACACCAAATACATTCATGGAAAAAGAGCCCAGAGCATCGAAAGTTAAGTACAATGATTTTGAAATGAGAGGAGCAGAGCATCCAAGAAAACTTTAGACGGCAGGCAATAGGACTTATCTTCTTGTCGCTGCATCCAGGCAATGTGCGAGAGCTGCTTGGAGAGTGTCTTCTCCGATGCCCTACTGTACGAATGCCCTTATCTTGGAAAAGGCTGCAACAACAGGCTTAATGTCCTCCCTTTTTATTAATTTGTTTTTCCAGCTTGTCCTGAGATGCTGTTTAGCTGTTGATTTTGTTTCATGCGAGTAGGGCCTCCATTGCCCTGATTAGCTGATTTTGTAGAGCTCAGGTTCTCCTCTCACGTGGCGTGCCAGGGTGGAGGGTATCATTTCATTACACATCCACCGTGACTTGGTTTCCTGTTTTCTTGCATTGCTCCTGAGGGCTGTGTTGCTGATTATTTAAATGCCCTCTTATTTGCAAACGTCCTCGTGTGTTGAGCAAGCAGACATCAGCTTTATTAAACAAAATTTCCTCTACAAATTTTGGCAATTAGAAAGTCATTAGAAAGCACAGAGAGCAAAAAGTAAGTTAAAAAGCTCACTTAGCAAAATGGGAATATTGAAATAATCATTAAAAAATGAGGGTAAGAGATTTGATCAATTTTGAAAGTCCCTGATTTGTCACAAATTCTTTTGTGCTCACATTCTCCCTACAGTAAGCATGCAGATTAATAGGTAGTGGTTGGAAATAGCAGTGTAGACAGTATCTAAGGCTGTTAATGCATCTTGGAAGTGTCGAGTTAGGACAGAGAAAAGGGGGAAGAGAGGAAAGCAGCATTGAGAGGGTATGAAAGATGGATTGAACAAAGTAAAAATCAGACACAGCAAGACAGAAGAAAGCAGCAGAGATGGGGAAGGTGGCATTTACAAAACCCACACCTGAGGCTTCTCTGCAGACAGAGGCCATCTAAGAGGCTGCTGGAGGAGGGCATCCCCACACCCTGTCACAGAGCTCACCTATGTATTTATATGCAAGTGAAAGACTCTGCTGCTTTCCTGTTCTTAAGCAATAGGCAAGAGGACTATTTCCCAATGCACATCCAAAATCCACATGGGCCTGTGCAGGTAGTGCATGCCCTGTAGTCTTTTGGATCTTGGTGGTTTTTTTTTTTCCCACCCCAGCTTTTAAAGGCCTTTTTTTGCAGCACGGAGGAATACCTTGGGTAAAGAATAGTGTCAGGGGCAGGACATCCTTGACTGCTTATAACTGAGAAAAACTGGACGCAGTGTTTGTGGCCTTTTGTTTTGTGGGACCCGTGTGAAGCCAAAAGGGTTCTGTGGAGTGTAAATCAACAGTCAAAAATATAGATGGGGCCATTTCTGAAATGTAATAATAAACATATGGTGCCTGAATTATTCAGCTCTCTGTTTTGCCTTCAAAATTCATAGCAAAGCATCATGTTTGCTTACAAAAGCCCTCAAGCTACAAGAGAGCTGTTATATCATGTGCTCTTGAAGTCAATTCACTTTTTGCTGCTGATCAGTCCATGCAATTGGAAGCAAACCTGGGCTACCGAGTTCGGTATTTGCAGGGCTGGGAGACCCTAAGATGACTATGACCCTTCCTGCTCATATTTCAGAGCTTTGAGGACGCTCTTCTCTGCTTGGAAGAGAATAGCCATTATAAAGTTTCATCGGGGGTGATTGAGACACGTGAGTGGGAGAGATGCAGCTGGCTCTTCAGGGTAGGAAACGCCCTTTCCTCTGGAAGCCAGCAGCCCAAGGAGACATGGATTCAGATCTTCTAGGACGAGATCTTTGAGTCCAGGTCTGAAAGTTGCAAACAGGAGCCGTAGCCATAAGAGTGAAAATGACATCATCCATTACATTTTTAGCCTCTGTTTTATTTTAAGCAGTTACTTGCAAATGTAATTTTAAGAGGGGTTAGTCAATATATTTGTTTCCTTCTGATACAAAGCTGAATAAGCAACTCATGCATGAAATACATCAAGACTTGTTAATTTGCCATTAATTCTGCAAAAAGGGAATTTTCCCTATAGACAAGATGTTTACTACAATAATAATTAATAAATAATGTGCTGAAACCTGAATTTGGATTTCTATTGCTGCCTTTCTCTCATGAATGTCCAGGTATATACTTGTAATAAACCTTTGAAAGACTGTTCATCCTACGCAACTCTAAAGTGTAGATGCATGTATATAGAGAAATGTGTTTGTTTGTGTTTATATTTGTGCATGCATGCAGAGATAGCACGTGTATGTAGGTTAAACTCTATTAAACATATTAAACTCTCTACATAGCCTATACCTTATATATATATTTTTAAAGAACCACAGTGCAAGTGTACAGTTTATATTTTTAATGTTGCTGAAATGCAGCCATCATGACGGGGCGGAAGGAGGACCAGCAACAAACCATTGGCCAGGAAACAGCCATTTCAGCCAAACACATCAGGCAAATTCTCACTCCTTTGTGAAACCCAGTACTATCTTGAATATGCAGGTAATGAGGCGGCAGGTGGTGAGTTAAACTATGTGCACAGCTAATCTACATGAACACACAATCAGGTTGTCCCTGCTTTATCCTCCTCCTTGTGCATCTATTTGTTTCGAGCAATTTTTTAATTCTATTATTGGTGGAAAAACACTGGCCTTGAATACTGCATAGTTTATGCTTCTGTAGGAAGAGCCAGGATTAAACCAAAGAAGGACATTTTCATCTGTCTGACGTAGTCACTATTGTTTACTTTCAGATTTCTGCAGCACCCAGCACCAAACTGGTCATCCTGGATTTGGACTAGAGGGTAATATTGTAACACAAATGAATAATGATAATAATGATAAAATATTCCTGAGTGTAGATGAAGCAAAACTGAATAATTCAACAACAACAACAAAAAAGAAAGATTTTCCAAGGAAAACATATACTTCTAGCCAGGTGGAATAAGTAAGGGCTTGTGACCTCGGTGTGTCTTTGCTGTATATAGCACAATGTGCTTATTTCTTACATTAGGAAACTGTATCTTCTTTATCCTGTCAGACTTCCTTGAAGATTGGGGAATTAAGAGGTTAAGATTTCAGTGTGGCTATGAAAGCAGGGTGAACTTCACTGCTAATTTTTATTCCCAACCCCTCTGCAGTGTTTTGGGGGATGGATTCTTTACTGCATCTGAGCTTTCCCAAGACATTGGGTGGGCAGCATCCCCTCACGCATACACACTAGGCTGGGGTCCAGACTCGTGTCCCTCAAAAATGCACGAAAGCACTGCCTGGAGCTGTTACTCACACTTCCAAACTCCTGCTGGCCCCCCAGGTGTGCATCCAGGCAGCCCATAACACACCATGCATCAGGCATCTCTTAATACTCATGCCCGATACTCTGTTGTTGCCACTGGTGAAGCTTCAGGAGGGATTGTGTGGGGGAAGAAAGGCTGTTGTCCAGCTGTGGGATGAAAACAAGAGGGATGGGCAGGGGGCTGCGTAGCCACTGGGGTCCCTTGTGCTCCCAGACGTGTGCATGGCTAGTGTGCATGGGTCTGTGGTAACACGTTTCCGTACCTCTCCCTCCTCCTCCTGTAGAACAAAGAGGACGCCTGACTTCAGGCACATAGCCACTCAAAGGGTGGGGAAAAAGTGATATCCTTGGAAGGCTGCAGAATAAAATCTGTCTGATACAGAAGATCAATGTGCAGTGGGAAAAAAATGCATATAGGACTGCTATTTTTCTTATCTTCAGAACCACCCTGCAACTACTGTAAATTAGCATACTACATGCAAGATCCAGGCAAATAAGCTCCCTTCTGATATTATTTTTTTTTGTAAATGAGATGGTTTCTGTGCTATAGAAGCCACTTTGAAGTTAATCAATCTGTATATAAAAGGCTGCCACAAGTTTCATTTTAATACGTTATCCTATTCTATATTTACAGTAGCTTCACATACAGCAGGCAGGATGCTGATCTCATTTCTACCAGTACAAATCCAGAATAACTCCACCGGCTTTGATGTCAAGACATGGCAATGAGAATCTGACAGCGCAGTGTGCTCATTTATTTACCAGCCGTCACCTGTTAATTGTTGGTTGCGTGCTCCTAAAATATTGCTTAACCTTGAGGGCGGCATCCTAGTCAATCCTATGGCCTTGGGCCCGGGTTTTGCACATGTGTGACATTGTGTATGTGCAGCGGTACCTCTGACAGGACCTCTGTGCTTCCACAGAGCCCCCATGTGAGCTTCTCAGCGAGAGATGGTTCTGGGTATCAGGTCAGGCTGAGCTGCTCTACCCACATGGGGCTCATTGGCCCTGCCTGCTGTGGGCGATGCAGCTACCATCAGAGCAAAAGCTAGGTGCTTGCTGTAGGGCAACCTTCAAACTGCTGGGTTTGGTGTTTGTTGGTTTTTTTTGGGGGGTATGTGTGGAGGTGAGATGGCACTGAGTAGAAAAAGCTCCTTACCATTTAACATAGCAGGCAGCTAAATGCATGTTATCTTGCCTGATGGTTCCAAAGACCTTTCTTGTCTGAAGTCCTGAAATTCTGAAGAACAGGGATCAGTCAGCTCTTCAGAAATCTTGTAAGTCACTCCAGAGCCTCAGGACCCCCTTTGTAAAAATCCTGGCAGATGGGTTTTCTCTGCCCCATATCCTAAACTTTGCTGAACCACTTCTATCAGCTCAATGTAGTCTCAGAATGGCATCACAAAGTGGAAACCCTGCACTGTTTCTTATTTCATGAATAAGAGTTTCACAAGCAGTGTAAATAGTAGGATCAAATCCAGCCCCGTCATGATTCGTCCATGAATTTTCTGACCTGATTGTTAGTAAACTTTGTCTGTGTGTGGAATTAAATAATGCCTGCTCAAGGGATGGGATTAATAAATTGGTACAGGTCAGTGCAATGCCTTTTGAAAGCAGTGCCCAGTTTCACACTGATGTGATTGGCTCTTGACAATGAGACAGTGGCAATGTTTTTTCTGACAACAGAAAGACGGCTCTGTAACTCTGCTCCTGATGTTTCATTCTGGTGCATCCAAAAGCCTGCCAACCTCCTCCTGCATCTGCTGAAAAACAAGTTTTTGTACATAAATGAATAAATAAAAGATCTGGCCAATATTTTGGAACCCAAACATTTCATTTATTTTCTATTATTTTGATCCAGAAGCATGGCACAGAAGCTATAGCTGCTGTGAATCAGTGTGTCATTACTGTGATATGAAGCATATGTGTCTGTTCTGTGAATGAACACAACACTTCTTTGCAGTTTTTTTCCTTTTGCCAGTTGTAGTATTAAAAAAAGTCTTAATATGAAAAGTAAACACCATTTATCAGTAAAAGACAACATGATTTTCCATTTTACAGCCAAAGGATATCTCCTATGTATAGGAAGATCTCTGTATGCATCTAACTTTTTTTATTATTGCATTCCCAGCATTGCCAGCTGAGGCAGGAATGTGAACCCCAATGAAATGAAGATGTCAGGGTTTTGGCAAATCAAGTGAAAGACTTTCCTACATTGGTACTTACTGAGGAATCATACCACTGAAGAGTCTGTGTTAATGGGCTACTTTTGAATGAAGGATAGCAAAGTCTGTAAGGTAATGATTAAAGAAATAAGGAAACAGCAGAGTAATAAGGTCTCATTGTGCTTCAAATTTATCATTAAAAATGAGCAAGTAGTGAGCCTTCACCACAGCTGTGAGCTATTTGTTGTATGAATTGACAAGCAGCACATACACCAATTCCAGTACACATATGCAAGACTGTGCTAAATGACGTGCAGAAATGCAGGTAAAATGACAATGCAAAGACCGTGATTCTGTCTTAAAAGGTAGGGAAAAAAAGGGACCTCTAAAGGCAGGAGTATGGAAGTGTTCCTTTCCACAACTTCAGATCATAAGCTCATGACTGCAAGGTATAAAAATCAAAATTACAAGGAATGACATGCCACAACCATAAGAAATACCATCATCAGCCCCCTGGGATATCATTAAACTGACTGAGGAAAAGATCAAAATCATCTGGATAGTCATTTTCAGAGTTATACTGATGACATCCACCCAACAGCTCCAGCATCATCTAGGTTGCAAATTCAAGGGGAGCTGTCAAAAAGCATCTTATGGAATCTTACACCATTGTTTTGTGTTAAAAGCCTATACTTACACAAAGTAAACTTCATGTCACTTTATTTTTTTCTAACGTTGAGTGCAGTTGTACACACATATCAAGCGTGCATACAGCCTTAAACCATATTTTAGTTCAGCCATCACCAGCATATCCCATTATTTTTTGTTTCAGAGGAAGAGAGGGAATAATGAATATGGTGGGTTTAAGTGAAGGCAAAATGATACCTGTGGCATATGCCTCTTGTTTGGTAGATGCAGTCTTGGAAAAGAAGGAATGGAATATTTCTTCTATATTTATATTGCTACTGTAATATAAATTCTAAATTCTGTTCTATAAATAAATTATCAATGAAAGGAAGACCAAGGAGAATCTCCATCTTCTGTTGGATGCAGAGGGAAACATAGCCACAAAGGATGAGGAAAAGGCTGAGGTACTTAATGCCTTTTTTTGCCTCAGTCTTTAATAGTAAGACCAGTTATTCTCAGGGTCCCCGCCCCTTGAGCTGGAAGACAGGGACAGGGAGCAGAATGAAGTCCCCATAATCCAAGGGGAAATGGTTAGCGACCTGCTACACCACTCAGACACACACGAGTCTATGGGGCCAGATGGGATCCACCCAAGGGTACTGAAGGAGCTGGCAGAAGTTCTCACCAAGCCACTTCCCATCATTTATCAGCAGTCCTGGCTAAGTGGGGAGGTCCCAGTTGACTGGAGTTTAACAAATGTGACACTCATCTACAAGAAGGGCTGGAAAGAGGATCCAGGGAACTACGGTCCTGTCAGTCTGACCTCTGTGCCAGGGAAGATTATGGAGTAGAACCTCTTGAGTGCCAGGATGTGCATGTATGGGATAACCAGGTGATCGTGCCCAGTCCGCATGGGTTTATGAAAGGCAGATCCTGCTTGACTAACCTGTTCCCCTTCTATGACAAGGTGACCCACATAGTGGACAAGGGAAAGGCTGTGGATGTTGTCTACCTAGACTTTAGGAAAGCCTTTGACACCGTTTCCCACAGCATTCTCCTGGAGAAACTGGCTGCTCATGGCTTGGATGGGTGTACCCTTCACTAAAAAAGTGGCTAGGTGTCCAGGCCCAAAGAGTGTGATGAATGGAGTCAAATCCAGTTGGCAGATGGTCCCAAAGGGCGTTCCCCAGGGCTTGGTACTGGGGCCAGTTCTCTTTAATATCTTTATCAATGACCTGGACGAGGGGATCAATTGCACCCTCAGTAAATTGGCAGAGGATGCCAAGCTGGGCGGGAGTGTTGATTGAGGGTAGGAAGGCTCTGCAGAGGGATCTGGACAGGTTGGATCAATGGGCCAGCCTGTATGAGGTTCAACATTTGCCAATGGTATGAGGTTCAACAAGGCTGAGTGCTGGGTCCTGCACTTGTGTCACAACAACCCCATGCAGCGCTACAGGCTTGGGGAAGAGTGGATGGAAAGCTGCCCAGTGGAAAAGGACCTGGGGGTTTTGTTGACAGCCAGCCGAATATGAGCCATCAGTGTGCCCAGGTGGCCAAGGCGGCCAACAGCATCCTGGCTTGGATCAGAAATAGCGTGGCCAGCAGGACTAGGGAAGTGATCCTCCTTTTGTACTTGGCACTGGTGAGGTCCCACCTCAAATACTGTGTTCAATTTTGTGTCCCTCACTACAAGAAACACTTGGAAGTGCTGGAGCGTGTTCAGAGAAGGGCAGCAAAGCTGGTGAAGGGTCTCGAGCACAAGTGTTATGAGGAGCAGCTGACGGAAGTGGGGTTCTTCAGCCTGGAGAAAGGGAGGCTGAGGGAAGACCTTATCGCTCTCTACAACTACCTGAAAGGAGGTTGTAGCGAGATGGGTGTCGGTCTAGTCTCCCAAGTAGCAAGTGATAAGACAAGAGGAAAAGTGTTGTCAAGCATTGGGACAGGCTGCCCAGGGAAGTGGTTGAGTTGGAGTTATTTAAAAGACATGTAGATGTGGCACTTAGGACATGGTTTAGCGGTGGACTTGGCAGTGTAAGCTTTACACTTGGACTCGATGATCTTAAAGGTCTTTTCCAGTCTAAACAATTCTATGATTCTATGTATTTTCCAGTTTCAGCTGCCAGCAGTGATAGGCAGACTATTCTGGTACAGCTATTCTGGATATCATGTGTCCTGATTACCAAATACTGTGCTTGGGCAAGTGATTATAAAGGTATAATTGGATATCATATTGGAAAATAGAAGTGAACAAACTTGCATTTAAAACAATATAGAAAGCATTCTGGTAATTTATCTCCTAAAAACCATTTCAGTTAATGTCCCTTTACAATGTCCCTGCCAAGCCATTTTCATCTGCAGCAAAATAATTCCATTGATCACCATGGCATTGCTTTTATTTTCACTAATGAGCATGGGGATGGCTCTGGTCCTCATCTATGGTTGTACTTACCCAAGTTTTCAAGAACTGGTTCAGAAACTCAAGGCTGTTATTTGACTAAAGTTGATTCTTGGCCAAAAGTTGATTCATCAAAGTGGTTGCTGTGCTTTAATCAGGAAAAAATAAGATCCAGTAACTGAAACAAACCAGGATGAGAGATCAGAGTTAAAGATATTGCTCATTCTTTTCTGGGGATGAAAGTGTCCATGACAATACCAAAAAAAGAGGCTGTATGGCTCTTACTTTATGTCTCTTCTCATTCTCTTGTTCATTTTGGCAGAATTTGGCCCTTGGTTATCCATTAAATTCAAGAGTCTACAGGAGCGTTATCAAAGAGAGATATCTGGCCCCAAACAGATAGGATATTCCCTATCCCTAAGTGAAGGGTTTTGGGGTTTTATGTACTTACTTATTTTGGGGGTGCATAGATTTGAGACTTTTTAGCCTATTGGAGAATTACATGTAAGCCATGACTGGCTGGAATATTCTTTATTGCTGCTTAGCAGCATATGAAGACATGCAATGTCAAAGCTGTGTGGTGCCTCATTAGGTATGGAGTGAGGTTCATGTCCCACCTTGGGGCTGTTCCATGTGAGGTAGTCCAAGAGGGATGTTATTGTTGTGTTCATTGTACAGGCTGTGTGCTTCGTCAAGCAGATGTTACAATGATTCTTTCTGCGCTAGCTGCAATCATCTAAATAAAGCCATTCAGACTAACAGCATGTGTGAGCTGTGAAGATACATAATACCGGGTTTCATGGAATAACATAACAGTGCTGGGCTGGAATTTCTAATGCAACTGGGGACTGTGGAAAATTAGAGAGTAAACTGTTTTCAGCGAAGTAGTGGAATAAAACATAAGAATTTTTCTAGCTATAGAGCAAACAAGGAACAAAATTTACTATCTGTGAATGTTCTTTGTCAAAATCCATATAGTTCAAATTATCAGACGAGCCTCTTTTTATGGTGACCCTGATGTCAGGATGGCTTTGATTTTTCACATGTGTTGAAATAAACAGACGATATTCCTGTCTGCTAGTGACTACAAGGGAGCTATAAGCTCCTTGAATAAGCTTTCTCAAAAAGCCCTTTGGCTAAGTTCTGCTTTAGAAAACTACATTGGAGTAATTAATTTGGAAGAAAAAAAAATAATTTTAAAGTTTATTTTAATTTGGTAATCTTTAGTCTTTCCTCAAAATTTCGGCTATTTAGTTAGCTTTTACGATTTCTGCATTGCTCTGCATGTGGTATTTCTGTTCTCAATACATGCTGGTGACCCTACCCTTAAAGTCACCCATACCTCTATTTTGTCAGCTTGACGCTCTGCTATGTTCAGGAGTAACCTGGGGGCTACTTGTCTAATCTCAGATCCTTTCAACACTCTGGTGGAGGTGATAAAATTTACCACTGTTGTAGCACTTCTCAGGGTTTTTCACCAATGATGAATTAAACTAAAAGCACTGAAAATGATGACATTTGAAAAATCCAAAAGGGCTGAAGAAAATGCCTCTTGCAGGAGAAAATCTATAAGTCGTGCTAAAGTCTTTTTTCATTCAAAGTATAGGATATTGGGAATTTAATTATCATCTAGGATTCACCTAAATGCTTCACCTTAACAGCTCACTTCTCAGGGGCGGATATGCTATCTTTGTATGGAGGTGGATTTTATGTTGGTCCCTGCATGATAAACATAGTGCAGGAAAAGGGGCTGGGAGACAATGCAAATCTGTAGTTCATCAACTATTTATATTTTTCAAGGCTGCAAAAACAGTCATTCACTCTATTGTGCCTCAGAAAAAGGCTGAAGTTTGCTTTCTTTTTTCACCTTTCAGGCCATAAATGGATGCTGACGGTAATTAGCAGACGATGGGTGGCTTCTGAGAATGCCTAGTGGGGAGGCTTGTTTTTTCCAAAGCACAGTTTCTATCTTGAGAAGAGAAGGAGGGAGCTGAGTTGTGCTGCATCACTCTCCTTGCAATCTGTTCTGGCACAACTCCCCATGCTGTGCGAGGGAGTTCAGCAATCCTCCAGCATTGCCTTCATGTAGGAGTTAGGTCTAATGAAGACTGAGGACTGAAAGAGCTACAGCAGAAACGGGTGAAAATACTGACATGTTTTTAGGAAGCAAAGGATGAAAATAGTGTCATAGATTTGATAGTCTCTTGTTTTGTACAAGACTGATGCTGGAATGCAATGCTAACCTGTTTACATAGCAAGGTACGTGTGAGAAGTCTCAAGGTCTCCCATTTTGCTGGTCCAGATAAAATGCAAGAAAAGCAAACGGTACAAAGGAAATCTTAAGGGCTGTTGTTTGAGACAAGCAACCTTCCTTGCCTGCATCAAAGAGACTGCTCTCCGTCTAGCTTAGCTAATTGTAATCTTTGCTTTATCATCACTGCTGAGCCTCCAGTTGGATGGGGTCCTAGAGATAAAAGCCTGAAACTTCCAGAGAAGGAGCACATTTGGCAGCAGTTGCTGATGGTATAGCACCTTTCAGGGCAACTTGCTTCTGAGCAAGCAAACTGGAAATTTCTTCAGAGCTGGTGGTACAAACTGGGCTTGCCTACCGCAGCTGCCTGCAGAGCTCTGGTTTTAAACCAGCTTGTGAGTCCATCACACCACCAAGGAGAGTAGCACAGTGGGAAAATCTTCACTTGTCTTCTTTTTTTTCCACTCCATTCCCCAATTATGCTTTATGTAAAACTTCATGGATGGCACTTACACTTGAGTTTACAAAAGCAAATTAACACGTAAGGCAGCTCTCCAGTGTTACATACTGTGCTGAACGTTTTGATAACAAAAAGGAGAAGCCATATTGAGCTGGCAGCAGTATAGTCACAGGCTACGCTTCTAAGCTACCAGGGAAGCAAGAGGCAGCACAGCTATTCAGGGCAGGGCCAAAGCTGGGAAAAGGAGAGCTGTGATAGCTCCACTTATCTTGTGCAGCTCTGCTCTTGGAAACACAGTTCCCAAGCCTCTGGTGACGGTGTTACTATAGAGACGATACCCTGTACCACTTGCCCTTTCACTGCAGTCAGCAACTTGCATGAGTAAAGTCTGCCAAAAGATTTTTGCTAAGGGTTTTCTCTAAGATGGAAGGTTTACATGACATGTAAATATATATTCAGACGCTCTTTTTACTAATTGTTACACAGAAAATTTGCAGGTTTCTGATTTCCCAAACAAGAATGTCAGCTCTGCTTGAATTTTTTCTTTCACAAGATTGATTTAAATGAGAGGTTAAGACTTTACTCCCCCAAACTCTGTATGGGCTCACAACTCTGCCTTCAGCACGTACTTATTTTTACTGCAGACCGATTATTGATCACAGTTATGTTGATTTTTTTTTTTTTTTTGCCAGGTAATTATTTGGCTAAGTGCTACATTGAGTACAATACAAGCAAACCAACAGACCATATGGTCACAGGTGAGAAATCAAACGTCATCTCTGTCCCCAACTGGTCCCTCTGCTGTAATCCACCTGACCAAGGCATGTGCAAGAGCAAGCTGTTGTTAGACGGTCACCTAAACTGGTCTGACGCTCAGCCAGACAACCGAAATTACCATTGCATGTTACGAGTTCTTTCTGTGTTACAGCAAATTGCAGCAACTTGTGGAATTTGAGCTGTGTTTCCAGCGGGGTTTTGAAGGGTGTGAGACTGGCAAGATCACACTGTCTGTCTGTCTGTCTGTCTGTCTGTCAGCTTCCCTCCTTCCTCCTCCCTGTGGCTTCTGGACTTATGGACAAGTTTCCACGAAGTTTCAGAGAGTGGGTGATGTGGCAAATACAATTAAGTTCTTGCACATATTATGAGCATTAGTAGCAGGGAAGGGAGAGACAAATTAGTGCCCCTGCTTCAGAGAAAGGCAGTAAAATGTGATTGTTATACGCTGTTTGGTAGTAATCTGTGGTTAGCCTGTGTCTGTATTCTACTCAGCTGCGTGTGTAACGCTTGGCTAGACTCAGTAGGCATACTCAGGTGGCAGAAAACATAGTGAGAGAAAGCTCGTCTCATTGTGGCTGGATTGAAATAAAAGAGGTAAAAGATGCCAACAGGGCTGAAATCCTCCTTCTTAGAATATTTAGCATATTGTAAAGCAAACTGCCTGCTCCTGCAGTCCTGTGAACATGAGATTCTGCTTTAATTTAGCAACAGTTTCTTGCATGTTTTTTTTTGTGAAAAGCTTAGAAACAAGACTTACGAGTTTCGAAAAGCAAATTAAAACAAACACACGAACAAACCAAATGAACTTGAAAAGTTTATCTTTTAAAGTCTCATAATTTACAAAAAAACACCTCTTGATCTGGGGAAGAGGACAGAATGTATTCCTAATGCAATAAATGCACTTGTTTTAACTTCATAAGACAAAGTCTTTATCTAATGCTCTGCTGAGTACGGTAACACATCTGCAATCAAACTGTTTGCCCATTTTCTTCCTTGAACTGAAACCTGCTGTCCTGTGTACTGCTCTACAGCTAGAATAGTTGACATCCAAGGACCTGGTTGTATGAGAAGGAAAATTTAAAGCAAGTAGTGAGCTTGTTTTTCAGACAATGTGTTCCTTCCCCCCCCAAAAGAAATCAGTTTAATGAGTTGGTGGGAAAGCAAGTCAATAAACCTTATACACAAAATACTGGCCTAATGCTTATGGTTACCAAATACCATATATAGATGTAATAATGAACTAAAAGGTAAGCAATTTTGGCTCTAAAGATAGAAACAATATTTTACTATATTTAAGCTTCATTTAACTTCATGTTAAGAAATACCATTTTTCTTGTATGTGGCCTGCTTTTAAGTTACAAATTTTAAAAACCTTTCCAGCTTTCATAGTGTGTCATCTGAAGACTGAAGGTGCTGAAAAGTGTATGTCTTTTTTTTATAGATTTTTTGTATGTTTGGAAATAGAAAGCCATAAAAGCAAATTGCATGAAAGTTTGGAAGCAGTGAAAAACAGGAGTTTACTTTTAACATTCTTATTTATGTATGAAGTTCTTATTAATATCTTGAAGACAGTTGAGTCAGACTTCCAAAACACTGCAGGTGCACAAACCCCATAGACACAAACCTGTTCCCTTGTTCACTGGTGCTCTGTTCACAGCCATGGTCCTGCAGAGGTTTATCAGTGACTGCACATGCTGCAGGTTGGATTTTCCCCCTGGAGCCTCACTGGCCATAAAGACAGTTAAGCACACAGACGATACATTAGAAGACCAGGGTCTCAGAGAGCACCTAAGTACTTTCATATTTTATTATATTATGGGTTAAATATCAGGGAGGCCGTATACCAAATGGAGCACAACTGCAAAGATGCTCTGATGCTTGGGTTGAGTATGTGACCAGGAAAATGTTGGGACTCAGGAAGGTTCAAAATTGTCTCTGCACTTCAGTTGCATTGAACTGTGTAATGAGTGGGAATCTATATTTCTCTGCATTTTATTTGGGAATTTTCTTAGAATCATAGAATCATCTATGTTGGAAAATCATTGAGTCCAGCTGTAAACCTAACACTGCCAAGTCCACCATTAAACCATGTTCTTAAGCACCACATCATCTTTTAAATACCTCCAGGGATGGTGACTCAACCACTTCCCTGGGCAGCCTGTTCCAATGCTTGACAACCCTTTCAGTGAAGCAATTTTTCCTAAAATCCAGTCTAAACCTGGAGCAACTTGAGCCTCCTGTCCTATCACTTGTTACTTGGGAAAATAGACCAACCCCCCCCTCACTGCAACCCCCTTTCAGGTAGTTGTAGAGAGCAATAAGGTCTCCCCTCAGCCTCCTTTTCTCCAGGCAAAACAACCCCAGTTCCCTCAGCCGCTCCTCATAAGATTTGTGCTGTAGACCCTTCACCAGCTTTGTTGCCCTTCTCTGGACATGCTCCAGCATCTAAAAGTCTTTCTTGTAGTGAGGGGCCCCAAACTGAACACAGTATTCAAGGTGCGGCCTCACCAGGGCTGAGTACAGGGGGACAATCACTTCCCTAGTCCTGCTGATATCACTATTTCTGATGCAAGCCAGGATACTATTGGCCTTCCGGACCACCTGGGCCCACTGCTGAGTCATATTCATCTGGCTGTCAACCAACACCCCAGGTCCTTTTCCTCCAGGCAGCTTTCCAGCCACTCTTCCCCAAGCCTGTAGCGCTGCATGGGGTTGTTGTGACCCAAGTGCAGGACCTGGCACGTGACTTTGTTGAACCTCATACCTTTGGCCTCAGCCCATCGATCCAGCCTGTCCAGATCCCTCTGCAAAGCCTTCCTACCTTGCATTTTTGGGCCTGACCATCCAAACAATTTTTTAGCCAGTGAAGAGTGTGCCGTCCAAGCCATGAGCAGCCAGTTTCTCCAGGAGAATGCTGTGAAAAACACAATCAGGAAAAAAAAATCTTGATTTACTATACATTCCTCTGTGGATCTGTGACATAGCTATTATTGATCATTTACTTAGTCTGTGTTCATTTAAACCTAAATAACAGATTTACAAGACTCCAAGGACAAAAAAAGACTAGAGAATACAACGCGGGGAGACAACCGTGTTGGCAGTGGGATATGTTAGATGCGTGGTCTTTTCTGCTTTCAGTGTTGATAACTGAAATACATGTTGGCATATGTACAGACAGGATCTTTTATTTTTTTTATAGGTGTCTCCGTAAGATTCCTTTGCCTACAGGAAGCCAGTGGGGAAACTCCACTGAAAAATTAGATTACGCTTTAAATACAGAAATGGGTCTCTATCTTCAGGAACATATCTTTCAAAATCTCTGCTCTCATGCTCCCGGAATTTGACACAGGCCTAACTTGCCTCAGTTTATAGCAATATTTTCAGAAAACGTGGAGCTTTTTACACTGACATGAAAGCACAGTAAATCCTCTTGGTGCACACATGTCTACGGTTGTCCACACACATACCTGTTTGCGGACATTCACCGTTTTCCTCATCCTGTATGCGAGGCTCAGAGCACGGGAGCAGGTGTCAAGCTGGAGTTGCAGCCAAGTGCCATTTCTTCACAAAGCTGCTGGCTCCAGCCTCATTGAGCGTTGTGTGCACAGACCCGTGGGACAACAGGCTGGTCAGCAAGGTTGGCCCCATCTGGCACTGGGGTCCCAGGGCTGGACAGAGCTGGGGACTCTGTGCCTGGAACCCGAAACCTTACATAAAGCAGGTGAAATATTCCCAGGAAATAGCACAGCATGCTTGGGTCTTTGTGACTGTGCCTGAATACAGCCCTATTAGCCTGAGACTGGATACAAATTAAACTTTGTACACACAGTCTGAAATTTATTAATGTTGTATTGTGACCTTGGAATATGTAACTATATTAGGACTAGCCAGCAGGATTATCAGGATAGGAATAATGAAGAAAAATGACACAACGAGGATGAAAGACCTCCCCATAAACTCTTGGGAATTTGTTCAAAGGTTAGTTGGTGAACAGCTGATCCAAAGGGCTTGGCTTGAAATAGGTGGTGAACTACAGGGTAAGGAGCAGAAAACCGCCAAGACAAAATGTTGCTATGTAAAAAGTGACTAATTTGCAAGAGTTGTTTGGAAGCTTTTTCAGGAATTAGACAACTTGTCTAGAGTGTTTCCTCTTCTTTTATATCCTGCTCTGTTCCTATCATCAGGTTGATCAATACATTGTTTTAAGGAATCTAGCATATTCACTATCAGCCACAGATTCACAAAGGGAATAACGTCAATACTGGACCCAGTCAGGCCTCCTGGGTAAGGATGAGCACTGTTCTCATTTAACACTTAGCATAAAAATGGGAGAAGAACATGATGAGTTTTCTGAAGGGATAACACTGTAGAGAGCAGAAGCAGCTGAGTTTCAGCTATTTAGCTAACCGTGAACGCTGTTAATTTATAAAACATCTCCATTCCAATTTTAGTTAGAGATATTTTTAGATGAAATAAACCTTGTTTGTAACTGGTACATAGAATTTTGTGTTGATACATTGTGGAGGAATGGCTGAGAGAGAAGGGACATGATCTGATTGCGATGAACAATCCCCGAATGTGCCTGTGAATTCTCCTTGAAACTCTTCAAGAAACAGAAATAACAAGACGGTATAAGATAAGCGAAGCTACATTCCTGACTAAAGGGAGAACTTGTGTCGGTAAATAAGATAAGCGAAGCTGCACCTGTGGCTAGAGGGAAAAGTTGTGCTGTGTAGCGAGGGGTGGACACAGGGCATGTACCAATGAACTAAGTGCTTTAATCATGTAAACAAAGGTTGTAAACCAATCACATAACTGTTGCTAGCGCGCACTTTTACTGCCTTCTGCTACCTGTCTATAAATATGCTGTGAAAACCTAAATAAAGGGAGAACGATCATACTCATATTGAGATCGCATCGTTACTCCGGGGTCCGACGACTCCCACACCGGCAGCAGCGGCAATACATTTACTGAATTTGCATTCTGAAGCGTAGAAGAAGTAGTACAAAATGATGTTCCAGAGGCAACACTCAAGGCAAAACTGCTTATAGGTCCTTGACTCATTAAGAACAGCAAATCAATTTTCCTTCGAACACCTTATTGGACAGTACTTGTAAGCATCCAAATAATGGCATTATTAATGATTTTGTACTGTGACTCACTGTTTCAGTGTACGGATCTGGAGAGAGCTGAGAGCTTAGTGAAGTCCCATCAAGCTTTTTCATTAGGAAAGTAAAAGTCCATGGCACAATCTCCTTCTCTTCTGGAACTGGGCTAACATTGCCTTTCATGGTCCAAGACAAGGATTTTTAGAAATCCAGCATAATTTGCATACTGCTCACTACATATTCTCTGCAGGCATTTATATATATATAACACCTTTCAGTATAGTCAGTGTGGTGGAGGGCAGGGCAGATCTTGCAGATTTCAGTTCAACTCCCTGACCTCCCCAACTGCAAATAAGACTTAAGTAACTTTTCTGGCTACTCTGATTGTCCCATGCACCGTAATAATGACAGAGTGGTAGTGCAGATCCCACCTTGAAAACGTGAAGAACTAAACTGCAATGCTGGTGTATCTGAAGGAAAGCATTTTTATTGAAGAGATATGAATGCAGTAATGAATTATTCAGTCATTGTTTGCACATTTGAGGTACCTTCCACTACTTCATTAAATTTCAGTTTCGTTACCAGTGAAACTTATTTGATAGAAAACAAACCTTTTATAGAATGACCTGCTTTACAAAATGGCTGTGACCTGTGTGTGTTGCTAGAGAACCAGGTGATATTTGGTGAGAACAAACCCAAATCAATATTATAGGATGAGGTTATGGGTCAGCATCTACCAATATGACATGGAGGCAGAGGAAAAAAGGCAAAGTAAATGAGCTTTCTTTCATCTAAAGTATACATCAATGTTTCTTCCCTCAGGGCATCCTGGCAGTCAACGAATATTTCAAGAAACAAAACCAAGAGGTCCATCTCCAGTCATTTCATTAGCTACTTTTTAATTTGAACAGTTAAGTTTAGACAAAACTCAGCAATGAGACCACTGTTCAAGTAACAAAGTGTTCATTCACTTGAGCTGGATTTCCTTTACACACCAGTAGTGGATATTTAGTATCTTCTAAGAACCAATTAGTTATCATCAGCTGAGCACCCAAAACTGCTTTAGCCTTCATTCAAAATTAGTAACTCAGTCACTTTCCATATACAATACCAAATTTTAACATTATGACCTTAAGTTACCATGGTTACTTTTTAGGTGTCTCATCTAGAGTCCTGAATGGAAAGGTTCAGCATCCTCAGTCCCCACTGTAACAAGTGAAGGAAAAGGGACGCTCCCACAGACTGCTGCTCACAACACCCCAGCTGGGATCTTGCTCTGAACAGCATCTCGTCCCCTCCTGACGATACAGGGAGCAGTCAGAGATTTCCTTCCTAACCTAAAAGCCCAAGTTTGATGTCTTTCTTAGAGAGCATGACTGTTCCAAATATTCACAGTGCAGTTTTCAAACTTAACTTGTAATGGCTGTTGTTGGGAAATCCTGATGTGATCACTACCCAAGGCACATGTATGCAGCACAAGTACTAACGCGCAAGGACAGATTGTTATGTTCTTAAGGCTGTAATGAAGACAAGAGATGTAGTTACTGTCATCTGGACTAGAGAAATGCTACAAATTTTAACCTGCTAGTATCCTGAAGCTGGAGAACAACCTGGCCTCAATTCTTATCCCATTAAAACAACAGAGATTTTTGCAGTGAATTCATTATGTCCCAGATTAGACCCAGTGAGAGCTAAGGCCTGGTGAGGTGCACAAACAAATTTGAAAATCAAGGCAATAATTGATTAAACTGGACATCAGAGGATGAAGTGTCCATATTGAGGACATCCCATTCTCTGGAAATGTAGACTTTTAGAAAACTTTAAGTCAATTGAATGCAAAAATCTTACATATTTCAAAAAAAGAAGACTAGAAGCTATTTGGGTCAATTTATACATTGTTACAGCCTCTGTGTAATGTTAAGCACACATATAAATCACGTGGCTCATGTAAACCCTATTTCTTAGGCTTACCCTAAGCCTACCCTAGGATGCTGCCTTTTTCTGGCCCTTCCTCCAAACCGGAAACATCCGCAGTCAGTCACAGCTTATAATAACACCAACAGCTGCATTTTGGGGCTCTGCCTGGGGACTAGGGGCCTATTGTTATGCCTTGGGCCATGTGTTTATCCCCATCAGCCATTAAACCAGCAGCAATATTGACGCCTGGTCATTATTACTTAAGTCAATATCAGTCTAGTTACTAAGAAGATGAGCTCTTACCAGGGTGATTAGGATGTGACAACTGCATAGCTGCAAGCAAATCAGATCATTCCCTACCAGTATCCGCGATATGTGTAAAAATAATTCTTCCAGGTGGTTCAAAGCAGTTGGCCGTGTGCCTAACAACTCACCTAGGCATTCTGGGATTGCATAATAAAATACTACTTGTCATGTCTTATTGCTTAATTATTGTTATCAGCTTCCAGAATTTCAGTAAACTGGGTGTACTGCATAATGAGGTGATGCTAAGCAGGAGGTATTGTATCACAAGTACAAAGAGAGCTATACTACTATATTGTACTGGATATACTATCACTCCAGCACAGTAAACTTTCCAGTATCTTATATTTTGCCTAGGAAAAAAAAAAAAACAAAACAGTTTACAGTAGACTTCAGTGTGCCTGGATCTTGAATTCTCTGAGAACTTAAAATCTCTGAGATAATACTAACTCCTTTTGTTAGCATTATCACAGCATGCCTAAAATGTATCTGGAGAGTAGAGGAGACCCCTTAGGCTAGGAGACAGCAAAAGGGAATGCAAAAGGAGAACGATCATGCTCTCGTGTTATGAAATCTCACTTTTACTCATTTGCATCGCAACAACATCTCCCTGCTTTTTGAATCAATGTCATCAAGAGCATAAATGCCTAAGGTAAAACAAACAAGCAAACAAACAAAAAAACAACTGCATATCATTAGCAGAAAATTCCTTAAAAGTAAAATATACATGTAGGAAATCGAGCAGAAGAAAACAAATGTAAACAAAAATCCAGAGAAAACCTCTGGTTTTGCTGTTCTCTAAGAACTTACCTACCTTTTCTCCTAGGTATTTCAAACACCTTTCCAAAACCATGTAAATGCGCAGTTTATAAATTAGAAAACAGGAGAATAATGAAGGTCAAATACATGATGTAATATAAATACTTCTATGTGACAAATATTAAATACACTGTTTCCCTTGGCAGGTGGGCTCCTCATTCTTTCAGAATTCCTAAGCTTACTATCCTCACTAAAATAAGTTTTTTATTAATTTTTACTGCCATTAGAAGTAGAGAACAAATTCAGCTCTTGGAAGATGAGCTGGATTTTATTCTGGTTTATTTATCATCAAAAGAACTCTTAATTAAATTCTCAGTGCAAAATATCACTGTAGATGCATCAACCCAAAATAACGCAGCTTGGCTTTCAGTGTTTATTAGATTCTGGTGTATGTTTTCCTGCTCATGCTCAGGAAAAAAATAGCAAAACAAAACAAAACCCTAAAAAAAGGTTTTTAATGGAAATTTGTCTAGAAGCTACCGGAAAACAATTCTCAAGGAATGAAAATTTTAGTGGCTACTGCTGGTCAGACAGCAAGGCAACACCAAGTTGGAGATAGGTCAGATGCCCCTGATTTGTCCTTGTGCACTTGCTGCTGGTGCAATAGCGGATGGACAGGCCAAGCCACCAGTAGCACAATGCAGAGACAGAGGGAGGTGGGGGTCTGCAAGCAATCTTGCGAAATTTCTCCCCAAAGACACAGCGTTCAGGGAGATCACAGTGCACACAGTCTGGGAAACGCTTACTCATGAGAGCACCCCATTAGCTTTTGGACCTGGAGCCAGAGCATATTGGCAGCGGTTGAAAAGATGTTGAAGAGCAGCATGCTGTATAGCAATCCTGCGACGTGCTGCTGTGACGCTTCTTCAGACAAACAATCCTGTTGACTACAGCAGGGGTTTTAGTGTGGACTGTATGCGCATGGGAATCTACATGTGCCCTCTCAGGTGCTGTAGAAGGCAACTCAGAAAATCTAGTCTGTCCTCAATGGGTTTAAATTCTCACTGTGGTAATCTGCACCTCCACGGGACAACCCATACATTTAATAAAGGCTGAAATTGGATTAAAACCACAAGGAGTTGTTTGCTCAGTCTTAAAATCCTGGAGGCGCTTGGTGAGTGCAGTCAGTATTGGTCACATTTCATAAGTACCCAGAGGAGAAAATGAGAGCCACTTCAGGGATTCTGAGAGTCAGGAGACACCAGAGGTGCTGACTATATGGCTGCTGCCCTGCTCCATGGGGAACACAGACAACTGTTGCTGCAAGAAGCTGTTCTGCTTGTCTGAGGGGACAAAGTGACTCTTTTGGCCAGTGTCCATCTTGACTTATCCTTTGTGCAATGCCTGGGATTTTGCAGGGTTGAGGTTGGAGGGAAACTGTGCCAGAATCAACCCTTTTCCCCTTTTTTCCCCAGGGGATGAATGCCCATCCCACACCTGGGACAGTGATTGTCCCAGGGAGAGCGCATGGGAAGAGAAGTGGTCAGGTTTAACATTTGTTTAGATTCCCGCTACATCTGTCCAAATCTCTTCCTAAAGCTGCCTATCCTTTGTTTACATAATTTCTTTCCAAATTCAATTGACAACACCACGGCCCTCTTGCTAGTCACCTCTCTGCACTTACTCTACTTTCCCCCAGTGCCCACAGCCTGAAAGCAGGTACTGATAGGTATTATCACAGAAAGTTGCACAGTCTCTTGAGCATCTTTCTCAGCCAAAATAAACTTAAGTCTTTCTTGGTTTCATGTTGTTCTTTGTCAGAAACTTTTCCTCTTAAAAATATTGCACAGTCCTTGATGTTTACCCCTTTTCTATATCTCTTCTGTCTAGCCCGTGCTAGCAGATCATGGGCTTTGCCAGTCGGCAATGCCCTTCAGAGCCAGGCCAGCACGCTAGCCACCTAACTCGACTTTCTGAAAAGACAATGGCAAAAAAGTTTATCACCAACCCTGATCATGCTTGGAGCACAAACCCAAAACCTAGACTTCAGAGAATATTTCTGAGGGAGAAAATAACACTTTTTCCATTTTATTATAACTTCACCAATGTCCTTTGCACTTTGTCTCACAGTCTTTTCTTCTTCTATTCATGACTGTTCTCAATACTTTGCACCATAAGGGGGTTTTAGCAGTTTCCTGCTAGATACAGTTTTACTGATCCTTCTACCACGGTCTTAATTTAGTTTCCTATAAAAGTGCCCATGGACAGCTGATTTATACTCACCACTGAGTTTGTTAATATCAAATGAGATTGAGACACTAATTGAACACAAGGAAAATGCTGTGGTCAAACTGGAAGCCTGAACCTACAGCTTTCAGATGTTGGAAAATTAAAAGGTAATCAGAGACTCCTTTGGAGAAAAGCAAAACTTTTCATTGAATGAATCATCTACAATGATTTTAATGCTGTTAAAAACAGAATGTGTGAATGCAGGAGTATAACAATGAAAAATGTTATGGCCCGTGGGTCATAAGGAATTGGGTCCTTTTTCTCAATGACAACAAAAACTACTGTGACTGAACTTAGTGCGAAACCTCCAAAGAAAAATTGTGGTGCTTCTGGTACAGATGTCCAGATAAATAATACTGTTCCCTCAATTTATTAGTAAACCTATTTCCTGTTACAGAGTTGACATGTTATGGTTTGCAGAACCATGATTTTCTCAGTGAAACACGAAAAAACAGCTCTGACGACGTGTTGCTAAAAACCAGAGGCTTTGTATTACCCCAAAACAGAGATTACATTCTGTCTGTGCAATGTAATTCTATGACTTTGCTTGGAAAGGATATATTTGTTCATGTAATTTCACAAAACTGAGTGCAACTGCAGCATACTGTGTGTCATCCCAGAAATAGCAGCATTTCAGTGCTGGAAAAAAATTATTCCTGTATGTAAAGAGTTGTAGTTGCAGAACTGTAGGGAGGAGAAAAAGGCTTTACATGTATCATGTCCATGATATATACAAATACATACTATTGTGCCACATAATGAAATTGTAGTAGTTGCTACCTCAAAAGTTTGTATGCAAGGTGACTGCGGTAAAATACATCAAATCTGGCTAATACAAATCTTGCCCTCACTGAGTTTTGAAGACTAAACCATGACCTTTCAAATTTGGAATTCAAAAAGTTATTGGAACCAGCACGAAGAGAAGTTGGAAAACAACCAAAGAAGTTCAAGCTATCTTGGGTGAAACTGAAGGGAATATTTGGAAAAGAACATTAATAATAATGCTCCTTTTCTGCATTTTGAAACTTGCTGGGTTGTGGATCTATATTTTTGCACTGGAAATCATACTTTCCAGCAACAGCTCTAACGTTGTTGCTCTACTGCCTTTGTAAGTAATGAAGAAGAACAAAACTCCTCTGTATTTCAGAAATATGATAACAGCACTCTAGCATTACCCAAAGAAGTTATCATGCAACATCTGGAAAACAGGATACCTGACAAAAATCAGGACAATTCTTAGGGAGAAATCGTCTGTCCCATGGCGTGGTTCCAGCTGCACAAGGAATCTTGGGGCACTGCCATGGCGGGACCAGTAGAGACTCCCATGGGCACAAGACCAACACTGGCAGTGACCCTCTGTATATCAGAATGCACAGTGGTGGTGGTCTCTGCCCACCCCCACAACAGGGGCCCTTGACCAAAATGCTTATCTTGCTGCCCTCCCTGGGCAGCCCTGCTGCACACTCTCCACTCAGGCCATTCACTAAATCCTGCAGTGTGACCCTTAGTCAGCACATCCTGACCTACTGCAAAATACTGATGACTAGGAATGACTTCTTAAGTTAAAGGGAAGATAAAGTAGAAAGAAAACATCAGAGGAAAAACATCCTTAAATCATCTTTACTTTGTATCAGCCTATTGGAGTGCATGGAACAGACAGATAAATAGTAGACAGAAACAAAAGGGAAGCCAAAAAAGAAAAAAAAGCCAAAATGATGCTGCAAAATTGTACCAATAGTAATGTTTCTACTAAGCCACAATAGAAAGTGCAAGAAGGCGGAAAGGAAGCAGATGGTCAGTCTTGTAGGTGGTCTGAATGAACAACTCCGGAATTTGTTTTGAGAGACATGTAAAATGAAGTTAACCATTCCTACTGTTTATTCTGGAAGAGTATCAAGTTCTATGCAAAAAGTATGAGGTTTTGTTGCAGTTGAAATGGTTAAAGAACTGGATTATTGTGGGTACATCAGTAGAATGACTAAAACCTCTTTAGGCAGTATCAGAATCACAAATTATTTTCACAGGAACAGGCCATATTTCATTGTAACTTACTACACATATTTAGGTGAAATCCAGAGTTGCTGAAAGTGAACTGGAATGAAAGGCCTCATCAAGACCCTTGCAGGAATGTAGTTTGCATGCACAAAAGATCCTGGGTAAGGGTGCAAAATGATGTACTACCCTGATTGCAGCTATGAAATACATGAAATCGCTGTGGCCTTTAAAAGCTGGAACGTTCCCAGTGCAGGACCGTGGTCTGCCGGACCTCTGCAGTAGGCAGATCCAGCAGTTCCCCAGTTTCCATGTTCAGAAGCCTGTCAGTGCACTCTATGAAATAATGCTTGGCTGGATTTCTTGCTTCCTATTCTCTATGCAGCAGCAGTATGCCATTTCTATTGTAGTGTGCTCAAGTGAACATGAGAATGAACCCTTGTAAAATAATAATAATAATAATCAGTTTTCTACAGAACTAGCAGAGCTAGGCAACCTCTGCAAAGGATTTTAAGGCATGTCTTAAAGCTAGGTGAGAATACCATGTAAAATATCTACTTGCTGATGGGTTCCCAGAGGTAGCTTTAAATGATTCAGCCTGGGTGGAAAACAAAAAAAAAAAACCCTTTGCTCTAGAGCACCTCCATGTTCTTTTGCCACCCGAGTAGCTAGGATGGAGCAGCGTGTGACAGACAGCCCATCAATATTTTTTTCCGCTGTGCTTGCAGCAAGTAACAAGACTAACACCTGGCATACCAGAGAGCTGGTGGTCTTCCAGCTGGGCCATGGACAGGTTGTGCTGCCAGGGCAGACAGGTTTCAGGCAGCCTGTGCCCAGGCTGAACATAGGTGGTAAGGCAGCCAACACCACCTTGCGGGAACTCTCATCTTCCAGCTGCACCCTCAAATTAAGCAGGCGGTAGTGTACATATAGTCATTCAAAACCCATGGCTTAATTTGCACCCCTCTTAAGTAAAGAGGGAGCTCTGAAACTGGCTTGAAAAAGGAGCATGCATTGAGCCTCTGGACTGTAGGGCTCCTCAGGTTGGTGTGATAGGAGATAAACTGTATCTCGTCCCTAGAAGCCAAATGTAATTCTGCCACTTGCTGTCCTTCAACAAGAATTAAAAACCTGCAGAACCCACCTCCTGAAACCCAAACTGTATCTATCCCATACCAAAAGACCATTCTTCTCTCTCTTGTTCAGAGGTTCAAAACTGCTCAAAGGAAGCTCAAACCTGCTGCGTGATGCTGACTGACATTGTCTTACCATTGTTTTTGCTGCTGCTGATGACTTAATTATACACCCAATTTTGCGGTACAATGGGTATCACTTTCCACGTGTTTATTATCATTTATTGCTAAATTTTAAGCATCATCCTAATCAGCAAACAGGATCTAATGAATTAAAACTGATTTATTTCCTGTCCAACAGTGGAGAAGAAATCATTTTATTTTCATGCAGAACCATATGGGAGTTTGTTGCAACTTTCAGGATAAGTTTATTCAAAATCATTAATTTCTAATTTGTCTTTTTAATGCCTTTTTTTTAAAATTCATTCTCACTGAAATAAAATATTTTTTTTTCCTTTTTTTTACTTCTGACTTTGTTTTCCACTGAACAAAAAGAGGGAAATTACTCTGATAAAAAAATATTTAACTTTTTCCATTGGGAACTAAAGCAAAATGTTACTTGGTGTTATTTTTCTCTCACTTCAAGCGAGAAAGTTGAAAGTGAGAGAAAAAGTTATTTTTAAAAGCAATAGTGTTGCTTTCCTCACTTTTTTTATTTTAATATTTAACTCCCCCTTTTCTATGGGGAAAGTGGGAGGAGTGGGAAACAGATGAAATACCAACTGAAATGGGCATTTCACCACAAGCAAATAAAAATTTTCTTTTTTTTTTGCAGTTTAAAAAGTAATCATTAAAATTGAAGTAATATAGTTTAAAATACTTGAAATGAATGTTGGTCAAGTGATTTTTATTTCTCATGTAGTTAAACATAAAGCTTGCCATCTTAAAAAGTAAAGTAAGCATTTCCTCTCTTGAAGAGTCTCTCCTGAAGTCCAAGTCTCTGGCTGCTCACTTAGGTGCCCATGGCCTTTGCCATATCACTGCTGAAGGAGAAGCTCCTCCAGCTTGAGGATGTTGGGGATGAGGTTGCCTCCCTACCTGGGGGGGGGTAGGCATGGGGAAGGAAAATGGGGGAAGGCATGGGGAAGGAAAATGGGGGAAGGCAAGGGGAGTTGCCTTTATGAACCACACGGCCAGGTTCTTGCAGGGATGTGCAGGGCTCCTGACTCATCACATCACGGCCAGTGGCTGCAGGATGACAGTTCTGCTCTGCTGGGATCAGGGTGATGTGCTGACTGTCCCTCTGTGCCTGCACTGCTGCTGTGTGCTCTGCTGAGTTTCCCTAAAGGAGCAACGCATGGAGGAGACTCTGGGAGGTCAAGGCTGGACCATGTAGGGGTGGTGGAGCTGCTGACTGCGAGAAATGGGGAGTGTGGGGTCACACATGTGGGAGTGGGCGTATTGAGAGTGACAGTAGGTCACACTGGGAAGGCATCAGGTAAGGTACAAAATGTTATGGGTATTATTTCTTATGATATTGGTGGCATGTTCTTGACTTCATCATGCATCAGAAAACACTTTTTCACTGTGAGGTTGATGGAGCACTGGCACAGGTTGCCCAGAGATCTGGTGGAGTCTCCATCCATGGAGATACTCAAACCTGATCCAACACAACTCTGAGCAACCTACTGTAAGTGGCTCTACCTGAGCAGGGGGATTAGACAAGATGACCTCCAGAGGTCCTTTCCAACCTCAGCCATTCTGTAATTCTGTCACCACTGGTGTAGGCTGGCAAAGCTTCATCACTAAAATATGTTATGCCTTACTGCCTCTCCTTATGAAAACATACCCGCTTTAGGAACCCACTTCATGACGCATTGTGCACTCCTCAGATTGACATTTCTCTAGTGAAGACAGTCATCTGAACCACCTCACTTTCAGGAAAGTTCTTAAATTGGTCTGAAGTAATGCACGTGGATATTTATTTCTTTTATGCTAGGGATGACATTTGGCCTAGGACAAAGGGCCAGTGTAAGGGTTTGTGCATCATAGAATCATAGAATGGTTTGGGTTGGAAGAGACCTTAAAGATCACCTAGTTCCAACCCCCCTGCCATTGGCAGGGACACCTCCCAGTAGGTCAGGTTGCCCACAGCCCCATCCAACCTAGTCTTGGTGCACCACTGAAACCTCATTTAAAACTTGAAGATAGGACTTGAACGAAACCTCAATATTAGTGGGTAACAAACGGCACACACAACCAAGAAGTATGTTCTAGTTTTAGACTTCAAGTGCTTTATTTAAAACTGCCTGTTTACTTTAAAAAATACCAGATCTACAAGAAAAATACAGCTCTACATGTAATATTTGACTATATTCAACTGGGGGACACCGGTTTGGTACTGAACATACTGAAGGAACAAAACCAAACCAAAGCAAAGTGAATAAAAGCCAGACAGCAGTGGGTATCCATCATCATCTTTAAACCAGCAAGACATATTCCACAGTCCACATGAGTTTTGCTGTTTTTTCTGAAGTGGTGTAGCAATGTGATTTGGCTGCAGCTAGGAAGCTGGTATCACTTTCAAACAGTGAGGGTCACATGACTCTGAGTCAGCTTTAGGCAGCACATCTCCACATTTCACCCAGCAGTGGAACTGTTGATATGCTCCATATTGCAGGGTATAAATGGGTTTCCAGATAGGGAAAGATGATGACAAGCAAAACTACCCGAGTGAAATATTGACAGGGCAAGTCACAGCAGGAACACTGACCATGGAGCTGGGAACCTGCAGCTTCCTCAAAGACACATCCAGGAGGTTAAAGCCTCTTTTCTTGTCTAACTTCCATCTCAGATGAAGTGGCATATGCTTGTGAATAGATGAGGGCAGAGGTCTGCACCCCTTGAAGAGTTTAGTGCAAGACCATTCTCTTTCACAGGCAGCCTCTTGTCCTTAGGGCTTTAGTGTGTGACACATCTCCCATCGCAAGACAGTTTGACTGCAACAGTTCACCTTTTATCATACCACGTTCTAGCCGTGTATTATTTTACAGCACAATATAAAATAGAGGACTACCTCATCAGACTACTTCAAAGATATCTGTATTACATACCTCTATGTAAGCATTTTCTTCTTTGATACAATACGTTCTTTTCACCTCTTACTTTTCAAATTAATGGGCATTTTTCCAGTTATGTATGTCTTCATTTTTTCACAAAATAAGAAAGCGCTAAAAAGGACATATAATGCATTTTGTGTACTCGTATGCATTTCTCAGAGCAATGCATTTAACCTGCTGTGCTTGTGAGGCAAGTAATTGTTTACCTTTATGTCCAGGAACCACTACCAGTCTATTCTGCAACCAGTCAGCAAGTCCCCTTGGCAAGCGCCTTCCATGCTCCAGAGACCAGCTGCTCTTGTTGGTGACTGAAATACAGACATATCCCAAAGCTACGTATTGCAGTGGGAGAAGCCAGAAGCTGGCTTTCTCCTGTGGGCACCATGTGGGAAATCTTGAGGGTACCTATAATTATAATACATTATTAGGGCGGGGGTCATATAGGACATGGCCACAGCAGAGTGGACATTATTTCTAGGTAGGCATCTATACTACCCTACGGAAACTGCCAGGATCAGTGAGGAAACTCCAAAGCCACAGCTGGGCTCAGATAAATAAAGGTACCCAAAGATCAACACTCTGTACCTATTAATACCTTGCAAGCTTTAGAAAAACTGCTGCTATTTCATCTACATCTATGCCGATGCATTTGTTCTGTCAGCAGCGTCAGCTGTAGTGAAGAATGAGCACCATTGCTCTTCACCACTGTGTCATCTTAGCTACCTGACATGGCTGTAAAAATGCTTGTCCGCACTCTACAACCTTCAGACTAACGGCAGCTCAGAAAAATAGTCTGCTTTGGATGCAACATCCAAATGCATCATGGTGTATTAGCCAAGGCTCTCAATGCAGAGGAACTATTCATATTAAAAACATTAGGTGCTATAGGCAGACATAACATTAGGGAGGAGCACCTATAACAATGGTGTTTCAATCTTTGTGGGTGCCTCTAGGCAAGTAAGACAAGTAACTGAGCAGTAACAACCTGAAATGCATGTTAATTAGAATGAGTCCAGTGTGCCCTGGAACAAAGTACATATTCTAAGAAAACAGGACTGATGTATCAGTTCATCCAGGCAAGCACTCTGTGTTTCTAAGCAGCAGGCAGGGAATTTGAGCAGTCAGTACTGGAAGGAGCTGCACACAGAGGAAGTGTCTTCTCAGTTAGGGACCAGAGGTTATCTTAAAAACCAGGCTATAAACGTTTATACCCTTACCTAGGTCACAGTGAGATTTGTCCCACGCCACTTCAGCCATATAAACAAGAGGCTTAGTATAAACCAGTGCCTTGCTTCTGTCAGTAAAGTGAGAGGAACATCTCAGAGGGACTGATTTATCCGACTGCTCTATCCCATTTTAGGAGAGGGCACAACACTTTTAGGAGGTGATTTGAGTTTATCTCTTGAGTGGGTCCCAGTGAGTATTGATGCGCAGATGCCTAACTTTTATGTGGAGGGAATGATGCCTTTGTTTTGGTAATTGGAGACATTTTGCGATACCATTGCTCCCTACAGTTGCTTGAGCCTGGTCAAAATGAGTTACCCGAAGCCCTTTGAACTTCTGGAGCCTTAAGAGTGTGGGTTTCCGCAGCTTGTCCAAAACTAGTGCTTTTAAGTCATATCTCCACGGGCCTTGAATATGTGCAGAAAGGCTATGTTTGAACTATATTATTAAGCAAAATGCTTTCAAATGAAAAAAGGTAGCAAGAATATTTAGATAGGTGTTGGGGGCGGGGAGTATGACTCAAATTTTGCTGCAGTGCTACAGCACGATGCAGGAGACAGGACCCTTGGCCTCGGACAGTGGAACCGCTTTGCCACCCATCCCTCGACCTCCAGATGAGCTTGCCCAGGTCTGCCAGGGCCGCACCACCTGCGGCTCCTCACCGCCGTCCTTCAAGGCTGGGCCGCCGGGAGCGTCCCCGGGAGACCCAGACCACGGGAGCAAGGGATGCGGGATGGCGGCGGGGAGCGGGACCTGCGCCGGCCGGGGGCTGCCCCCGCCGGATCCGNCGGTAGCCGGTCCCGGGGCGCATCCCTCGGGCCGTTGTTCGCCCCCCGCGTCCTTCCTGCTTCCGGGGGCCGCCGCGGGGAGGATTTGCCGCAGATGACATCAGCCGTGGATGCTGGAAACGCGGCGGCGGCGGCGCGGGGATGTGCCGGCTCCCCCCCTTCCTCCTCCTCCTCCTCCTCCTCCTCCTTCTCGCCAGGTCCCTGCCCTGCACCGTCTCCGTATAAAAGGGCCGCCGCCTCCCCGCCCGCCCTCACTCCCCTGCCGCCT
>VYZM01020302.1:263284-331252 GCA_013398915.1 Dromas ardeola | reverse complement strand
TGAGGATGGGGATGGGGATGGGGCTGCGGATGGGGCTGCGGGGCGGCTGCTGCCCGCAAACCCCCCTCCTGCCGCCGCCCAACCAAACCGGCGGCGTTCGGGGCGTTTTCCTCCTCGGCGGCAAAGGCTGCCCGAGCGGGAGCGCAGCCCTGCCTTTGTGTCTAACTTTGGGCGGTGAGACTTTCGGCTGGTGAAATTTTCGGGACCCAAGCTTCCTATGTGCATATATATATATATACACACACATATTTCAATGAAGAAAAACCTCATGGGTAACAAGGCTAATACCTGAGTGCTCAGCCTCATTTATCGTCCGGCTACGGGCTGCTTTGACTCGCTGTTTATTTGTCCTTTTTCTTAAGACGGCGATGCAAGAAGGTACCACAAGTGCAATGACAGTTTTATAAGTTCTCAATGTGTTTTTTCATACAATAGATTGCAGTGTGCATGCAGAGGAGGAGAAAAAAGCCCCGTTGCAGTAATAGTGGTATGAAGCACAAAGAAAATTATTGCCGGATCCTATTTGAGTTTGTTAAACTCAATTGATACCTGTTTTTGTAACATATATTTTTGTTCTGGGCAGGTGAAAGCAGAGATTTCAGCAACCTGCCATTGTTAGAGGGGAGGAAGGGACCCTGGAACGGGGAATTGGTAGCAGCCTTGTCATGTAGGTGTGGTTCAGCAGTCCAGCTAGGACTTCGTTTGTCTCTATTGTTGCTTTCTCAAGCATTGTTGCTTTAGTTGGCTATTTCTCTTGATTCTTTTTCACAACTGTTTGTGGCAAAGGGCTGCCTCATCACAGCTAACCAGCTTCACCATGACCTGTTCATCTTTATTGCTACCATTGTCTCCTAGGGAGAACTACTGAGGCAGATGCTTTGTCATTCAGAGCCTCTTCAGCATTGCACTTCCCTAATTCTATCTAATTTTCGTCTGTGTCACAAGTGAATTGTCTGGATTTTAATTAAATTATTAAAAATTATAGAGCAAATGGATAAAACTTCTGCCTTCAAGACAGCTGATGTCATCCTTCCTCTGAAGAAATGCTCTTCAGTGTCTTCTTGAAGCTTCTATTGTACAGTTGCTGCTGCATAGCTCTGTTGCTGCTACCTCCTGCCGCTAAGCGTAACACCCACTTAGAGTTTTAGATGTTCAGAGGGAAAGCTTTGGCCTTTTTATTCATCATTTTGGATTAGAAGTCACCTCACTGCTCCTGGTATCAGAGGGTCAGACTGAGATTTTGCCTGGTAGGAAAAAACCTTGATCAAATTTTGAGGTGCATTGTGCTGGATGGGTACACTGGGAATCTGAAGGTCTACCTGCATGAGGCAAATATGGGCTCCACCAATCTTTTTATCTTTGGAAAGAGTGCTGTAGTCTGGAAAAACTTACTTCTTTCAACCTTTATTCTAAACAGAGCCTTAAATGCATTTTGGGTTCTTGATAACTCTGCCTCACTGTCTTCTCTGGTACATCTCCTGAGTACCATCACTGAAAACTGTGGATTCATGCGCCAAACTGCAGAGCAACGTGTCAAAGAAAACATCTGCTGATAGCACATCAGTGGCGTGATGCTACGCAACCTGGTGGAATGCAGAGTCATTTCTTAATATATCATGAAGAGGGAATGGTGTGATGAGCTACGTTTTCAGTAATTACATTTGGGATGTGACTTTGCTAAAAGGGGGCAATCCTCCAACCCACCGTCCACTAAAAAAGAAGAGGGGAGCGAAGACAAAGCTTAAAGATTTTTTCCTCTAATTTGGCAGACGCTACTGGGTGTGTCCTGCCTGCTGTCTGATTAGTCCTGTGTCTAGTGGCATTGCACCCCTAAGACTGCAGAAAGAAAGAAATAGCTCCAGTTCAGCCATGTTTCCAGCAGTTACGTCCATGCTGTTAATGATCTACATCATTGGATTGACCTTGGATTTTAGTTCCAGATTTACCTCTGTTCTACATAAACCTGATTTGGTTATATAATGTATATAATACATTATGCTACTTTATAATGTACATGCATAATTTTTGCAATCAGACTGCTGAATCATGCAGCTGTAGATTTGAGATATTGTATCCAAATCCTAGCTTCAGCTTCTAGAACTACTGTATGCATGTCTAGGCTTTTTTTTTTTTTTGCTATTTATTTTGAGTCCTACATTTTGGACAGTGCCTGGCTCAGCAATCTTGACTACACCTAATGAGAATCTTATCCCTACAGCAAATTTGGATTCATGACAAAAGCAGCTAGGGATGGTGGACAGGCCCTATCATTAGCATTGCTGAATCATGGTCCATATGGCTTAACTGGCCTCCAGGAAGCTTTGTAGTCTCCCCACACAAGCTTGCTGTCAGAGGCCAGCGAGCTGTTTATCTTCTAGCTTCTAGAAGTCCTGCTTTCATTCATTCAATGTACTTCAGATTTGTGATCGATGTCGGTTTACTAGTCATAGTTTTCATATGCGCTGTACGTGTGTGGTATTATATCATCTTTATTTTCTTGCTCTTAAATATTCCAACACCTGGAAAACATTAAAGCCTGCTGAGCTGTATTTGTCTGCCAAAACTACGCCCCAAAAATGCACCATATGGCCAAGAGATTTTTGAGAAATGAAAATAAGGAGACTTGCAGAAGAGCCTCACTGCTTATGCCTCTGAACAATGATGCATCAGTCAGGAAGTGGAGGTGCCTGGTTATAGCTTAGTTATTTTTCTCTTGAGTGGTTATGAAACGCACAGGCACTACTGTATTTCCAAATTTATTTAGAGTTTCAAATGGCAGCTACTTAATAGCTGGTAGCATATCCCAGTAGTAAGCATGACTGGGATGCTGACAAGGAAAAGCCCTGGATGAATTCTCCCTGAAGAGGCTTCAGGCTCTTGAAATGCAGATGTTCATATTTGCATGGAGAACCTACTCAGAGCTGCAATGGGAGACCAGCATTGCAGATCTGGTTTCTCTGCTCTTACCCCTCTTTCTCCTCCTCATCCTTCGGCCCTACAACATGGCTTCTGCCAGCGTGAGTCCTGAGGCTTCTCCTGCCTTGGAACAGCACATAGCATGGGAGTTAGTGTTGACAGTAATGTTCACAGCCTGAAGCCCTGACAAGAGTTACCAGCAGGAGTGTTGGTGCTAGTCTCACAGTAAGGGGTTGGCCACACACCTCTTCAGGCACCTCCTTGCCAAACCCCAAAGTGATTTAACTCAACAATTTCATGCAAAGGCACGGTCAGGCATGTGGGGAGGAGCCACCAGACACTTCCTCACCTGCAGTCCCTCCTGCATTTGCCAGCTAATTTGTGTAAGATTAATGATGTTCCTTTAGGAAAAAAAAAAATCACTGTAATGTTAGTGTTCAACATTGCAGCAGTGCCTGGACTTACCTGTAGTGCAACTGCCTGCTCATTATTTCTTAAAACTAGAAGATTTTTCAGAACAATTTCAAAACAAGGAAATTATAGGAAAATTATGAGCATGTTCTCCTGATTTTTTTCATTTAGTCCTCAAAATCTTATGGAAGGAAACTATAAATTTGTCTTTTGGCTGCAGTGATTTCCCCACCCCCTACCCCGGTCAAATTTCAATCCTTAAAAATATATTTTGGGATAATACGTTATTTTTTTTAATCATATCTGTGTCATGTCATATATCTCATTTTCTAAGTTGCTGGGGGGGAATGGTAGGGAATAGAGATGTGCTATTTAGTTTTTGAAAGAAAAAAGATCAAGCATAGCATTTTTAAATCTCAAAACTAGAATTTTGATACTTCATAAATAAAAGATCACTTAAATTTTAATTTTAAATACGGGATGCTTCAAAGCTTTTGAATGAAGAAGTCAGCAATTTAATACTTTGTATTTAAATATTAATTTGCAACATGCTAGGTGATGCTGTCTTTTTTTCTCAGAGGGACAAGTACAATGGTCCTGCAACGTGATTAAAGTTCTCCAAGTGATTCACTCTCAGTTTTGTAAATCAGTGTATTGCTGTTTTAAAATCAATTCAGGGACATCAGTATCTTCTCATAATGTGGCTACTAGGATGTGAGACCAGCAGTCCTAAAGCTGTGGCCTTGAAGAATGGTTACCATTTGGAAAGGCAGATTTCCTGTTGCTTGTGACTGATTCCTTTCCAGAATGCTTGTTCTGAGCACTCAGCACTTTCCAAAAAATAGCTGTGTGCCTTGAAAGGAAGAGAGGCTGGGTTTGGAATTTAGAAATGTGTAAATAGCATGAATGCAAATGGAGAAATACTCACTTAAAACTTCCAGTGCTCATGTATCAAGCTAGATGTGTTTTTTATTTTGAATTTTAGGAATCCGATCATGGGACACAAACTTGGTTGAATGCAACTTGGACCAAGAACTGAAACTTTTTGTGTCTCGCCATTCAGCTCGATTCTCTCCTGAAGTTCGAGGTGAGTTTTCTGAAGTGTTTGACAAGGGCGTTATTTGTTTGGTGGGGTTTTTTTAAGAGCCCACTTTTATTTGTGATTCTTTACAAGGAATAATTTTTAACTTTATGTTTTAATAATTAATTTTAATAATTATGTTTTAATATTTTAACTTTCTCACAACTTAATTGTAAAATAATCAGCCTTTTAGGTACTATGTATATCACCATGATTACTTTGATAGTAGATGTTAGTTTTAGGGCCACATTAAAGTTAAATAAAACTCACTTTTTGACTGAACAGTTTGGTTATGTATCACCAATCTAGTAGTCACAAAGACTGAAGCTTATTGTGGTAGGTAGAGCATGTACTGAAAAATAACCTGAAAGTTTAGCTCAATAGTTTGGTAGGGCCAGAAATAATGTCACAGCTGTTGCTCAAGCACAGCTCAAGCCCTGTGTTTCTTCTTGGTAAGAAAAGCTGAGGGGCGGAGGGCCTACCTTGGCTCACAGGAAATTTCTTTGGCTTGTATGAGGAAATTAGAAATCTACAGGGCTCATAAGACTAAATCTCTTTCGCTGCCTTTTCTTCAAGCCTGTCCTTCTTTTAGAGGATTCATACAATAAAGCAAAACAGAACAAAAAAAATCCAATTTTGTGAAGTGTATAATTTGATGTTGTTCTTGTTGCATGGGAATCAAGTGTTTGGTAAGTTTTCTAACATCTCATTAACACAAATGCTGAGTGAGCATGGGTGAAATTAATCATGGTTTTCAGGTAAAAATATATAACTTTCTCAAAGGAGCAGAGGTTGCTTTCATTATCGAAATTGTCATGGCCATCTGCACATTGACTAGTACAACCTAGTACTGATGACACCTATAAATTCCAGCTTCAGGAACATCTCTTTAGTGTGGTGAAAAAGGGCTATGAAATGTTGTATCATGCTATTACATCACATTCCTAGGGTCGGTTGCTATACGCTGTTGACAAAGAGATCTTGATATCTTGCTAGCATGACAGCATTGACCTGACTGTTTTGAGTAATGTACCAAAATGTCTTGTGCAACTAATTCTTCCTCTTACAACAAAATCTGCTATAACCTATGCTGCATTTCCCCATATCTATAGAGAGTAAAACATTGCTGGATATAAGAAAAAAAGAATACCTCTATGATTCTTCCCCTAGTTTGAATACCAGCAGAACCAATACAACAATACTCATTGTGAAGACTTAGAGTCAAGGCATGTAGATTCGAGGCAATAAACTCAGGCCTAGAATACATGTCTTTCATTTTAGTCTAAATGTCATGAAGCCAATTCAACTTTTCAGTGAGACTAGTTGCTTTGCTTTACAGAGAGGGTATTCTGATAAGTAAAATTAGCAGAGTTTACCTTTAAGAAATACAAGATGCAATGCATCCCATTATTAACATGTATGTGTTTTACTTTAAAACTTCAGGGAGAAAAAAGATTCTGTGCTTCTTTACCAAAAATATTCCAGAGTCTAATATTTTTTGCTGTCTTGTTTAGATGATATATCCTTATACTATTGCATGAATTAAAATACAGCAAATACTCTACTTTCATATGATAAATAAAATAAGATTATGCACCCCTTTCTTCAAGAGAAAGACCAGAATCCTCGAAGAATTTTTCTCTAGGAATTGTATTTTTGGTTGATTTTTTTCTTGTTTGTCTAGACTTGCCTGTTTATTCTGTCATTGTGTTGAATTACAGCTTAATTGCATGTGACTGGAATTCATCAACATCTCTATGACAAGCAGTAATGAATGCTTTTTTCACCACTGCTCAATCTTTAAACAATGAACTGCCAAAATCTATGTTAAAAGAGCATTAAGGAAGCCTGAAACTTGAATAAAGGGAACATCCAGGAATAAAGCTAGCCCTCTTGACCAATTTCTTGTCTAAAGTTTTGTGGGGTAGCCCACTGGCACCTGCCAAATCCCACTGCACAGATCAGAGGACCGTTTATGTAGTTTCTCTCTGGCGTTCTCTGATGCTGAATCTGCAAGAGACTCCTCTGTACCCTCTCTACTGATTGGTAGGGAGAAGGGATTTTTTTATTGCCGTTTGTTAATAAAATTTCAGAATGCTTCATTTCTGTTAGAACATGCAAATGTTGAATTTTGGGTGTTTAACCGGTGAAATGGTCAACGTTCATACTAAAGAGATGATTGTAAGTATGTATTCCCTTATGGTCCCAAACTCAGAAATTCTGTGGAATTTGTGTAACTAGGTGACCTTTCGTCCAAGGAAAGTATTCATCCAAGGTGATGGGGTAGTCTGTGAGATGTAATTAAACAGCCTTTTTTTCAGTGCTTTGAGACTGAACCCTTTGTGCGACTCACACATAGAGACAGTTTACTCTTGAGGAAGGGTAGAGTCATCTAGTGTGTCTGCACAGCTCCTGGCATAGTCAGGTCTGATTGCTGACTGAAGCCTGTTTGATTACAATGTTTAATTATGGTAATTGCAGCTCTGGCTCAGTAAATGCCTGTGTGCTTCTCAAAGCAGCTCAAGGATACGCACAGCAGCAATATGAAGGGTAGGACTCTTTCTCCAAAAGGAAGCTTGGAGGAAAAGGGGCCAACCCTGTCCCCATGCCATATGCCTGCAATCTCAAAGGAGAGACATGCGAGAGAATACGTCTGTCAAAGCATTCATGTGTCTTCACTTGAGGAACTTGAGGTCTAATCCTTCTCCCTGTGTAGTAAATAGCAATGTACATATTGATATTGCAGGGAGCATGGCTGGATCCCAACACTCTTTTTGTACTTTTTTTTCAAGGGGATGGACTGTCACAGTGGTATTTGTGCATCCTGTATTCAGCTGCTGGGCAACTTATGGATGACTTATGATTCCTGAAAAATAGGAATCAGAGTGGAAATGCCAGCAGATCTTTTCTGATACCTTCTAAACCAGCTGAGTTAGCAGACTCCTTAATAATACCAAATCTTGCAGATGTGTTGTTGTCAGGTGTTGGTGAAAAATGAGTAACAAAGCTTATTAACTGGTTGCCAAGACAACAGGCAACATGACTTAAAATGGATACTCCAGTGCTTGCCTCTGTTTTCTCTGTCATGTACTGATAACTTGCATCTTATGTTAACATCACAAGGACAAAAAATTAAAACAATGAATTGTAACATGTCAGTGCTGACAAAGGAAAGGTGTATCTGGTAGCGAGGCAGCGCAAGTGGAGAGTCTTGGGAAGAGGTCTGTTGAAATTGCAGCTGTACCTACCAACCTTTTCTTAATTAAAAAAAACAAACAAACAAACAAAAAAACTTTCAACTGTATAAAGAAGCTTCACAAAAGACCAAGTAAAGGGGTTTTGGGGTGGGGGTGTGGGAGGCTGAAGCCATTGAGGGCCCTTCTGCAAGTCTTCCACACCTGCTGTTTTGTCCCTCAGCTTCCACCTGGGGACACTTGACCCTTGCATTGGTGCGCATTCAAGCCCTTGTCTACATAAAATCCGTTTTATTTAAATAGCTGTTCAGCAGCTAGTCACCACTAACGTTCTAAGAAACACTGCTCAAGCAATGCACTGTGGCTACTTTGTACTTTGTCCTGTTATTATGAAGAGTGTGTATCTATGGAAGATGAGTTTCCTATCTGAGCAGCACTGGGAGGTCTCCTGTTGCCTGTAAGTCAGCAGCTGGTGACTGGTGGCTTAAGGGAGTCCCTCCTTTCTTGTGCCCAAGACTTTATTTTTCCCTAGCCTGCCTACAGCTGGGGGAGGGGGACTTTGGTAAAGTGCAAGGCATGTTTGGTGTCCCCTCAGCAGCCACCTATATCAGCAGCAGCGGTGTGCTTGCCTCCTTAGGCTTCCTAAAAAAGGTCATCGGTCTCTGAAACTCTCATTACCCCAAAAAGCCTTAACAGCTCTCATTCTGAAAGTTACTGTTTCAAAAGTTACTGTTCAGGACTGTTAGCATCCTGTGGAGAATTTTTTGGATGTGGAATTTTGGTCATCAATGCCCACAGCTCCATACTTTGCCGAAGTGGTGTATAGTCCCATTGCCTTTGCCAAAGCAGACCTAAACCCAGTTAATACCACACCTAGCAGCTTGCAGTGTGAGCTCATGGAGTCGCTGATAAAATCCTAAAGGGTGTAGGTTTAATGCTGTCTTACTGAAAATTGTAGTTCATCAAAATTTGACAGGGAAGACAACATAGGTACCTGAGCAAAAACGATCACTTAAAATGAAAGAAAGAAAAGAGCTGAGAACTTAAGACCAGATTTCTCAGCTGGTGTCAGAGCACCATCACAAAGTGCCTAGGAATTGATTTCACTTAAAATCTCAAGTAGTCCAGTATGCACATTTAGGGACATCCTGTAAATATGATTCTGCAGCTATTAAAGACTGCTAGCTGGAATAGCTATCGAGTGGAGTCATTTTAGCTCATTCTGTATTTGGAGAGGTTAATTTTAGTTGGCTACGAGACTTGTTTTGTTTCTCAAAGCATTTTGTGCCTTGGAAGAAAGAAAATGGAGGCAGAATAGGAGTTAGGGAATTGAGCTGACTCACGCTGCTGCGGCTGTGAATGGTGTCCCCGCAGGGCGTTGCTGTCAGTGGTCCAGGACTGCAGTGGTGGGGCTGCCCGGTGGCGTGAGGATGGAGACCCCCGGTGCCCTCGCCGGGGCAATCAGCTGCAGGGCACACATGCAGCTCTTCTCTACTCATGAGCTTTTTTTTTTGGGGGGGTATGCCAGGATTGCGGAGGCTCAGGAGAGGATCGCAGTGTAACAGCCTATCTGTTCAGATACATGAATTGTCAAAGCCTTCCTTTCTTCCTACTAATCAAATTTCCAGAGATGGGTTAATAAGTGACTTTATCTTTTTTTTTTTTTCAGTGAATAAATTGTTACACTTATGTGACAATCATTCTGGCACTGACTTCCATTTCTGCTTTTTTAGGAAAGATCTCAAAGAAAATTAGCATGAATTTACATTGCTGCCAACACACCATGCTAAGCTGTTAGTGTGAATCAGCAAAATGACTGGAGGTTATTTTTAAATGCCTTGTATCACAAGTACATACAATGAGTTCAGTGGTCTTAGCATAGCCCATACTTTATGGTAACGGTTTTTGACCTGTGTGAGGCAGGTCATGCCCCTCACCAGAGGCATGGGATTAAGTTAGTTGTGAATAGTGACAGAATTTTAACTCCATTATGAAATTTGGATCCCCATTCTTCTGATTAGAATGATAATTCAGCATACCTAATGGTATATTCACAAGGGTTATTTTGTTAATGGTTAGTTAAAAAAAACTTACAGAATTCTAATTCTTAATTTGTCCCTTACGAGACTCCTCAAGCTTTCTTTCCTAACGTTTTGTCTGTGGGATGTCTGAAACTGAAAACTTAAACAATATTTTATTTTTGACCCTTGCCCAGTATCATTTACAGATGACCTACCTCTCATCTCTCCCATCATAAATTTATAACAAATGTGTAACCAGAACATCATTGCCAGTAGGTAGGGAAAATACACATTTTAGTCAGCAATAGTCACAAATAGAAAGATGGATAGTTCTGTAACAGAGGCCCATGCTTTTGCATCAACCCACCCGGTTGTCCCACCAAAACCACAGGATGGTTACTTTTGGCCTATAGTCATTGGTGGCAATCTGTTCCTAGAGTCAAAAAGAAAAGCCAGTGTTCTTGACAACCTGGGTTTGCATGCTGTCTGTATGTGCAGCATAGACTCATAAATGTTAAGGACATGACTGTTCTGGTTCTTGGCTTTGCCATTGGTTGGAATTAGTCTGTTTATGATTCAAAACTAGTTTTGATTCAAAGCTAGTTGCTGATACAAGACAAAATTAAGTTTAAAAAATTGTATTAACATAATAGCTAATTCAGAAACAAACTTGTGTGGATTTCAGTATTATTTTGATGTTGCAGCTTTAAGTATTTTGGTACTTGAGAGGTTATCTATAGTGATGAGATGAGTCACTGTCCTGTGTCCCTATGTCTCCATCTCCTGCATAGCTGTATGTGGGAGATTCTGCCCATCAGAACTCTGGGAAGCTGAGGGTTTTATTTAAAACAAACAACAAAAAAAACCACACAAAAAAAACGCCAAAAAAACCCAAAAAACAACCCAAACCAAAAAATTTCTTCCAATGAGATGAGCCATATTCTTAGGCTGTGTAATCTATGAACGAGATGAATGAGCTATGGAGACTTCCACCTGGACGTCAACTCCCTCCTGCCAAAGGTAGCCTTTGGAAGCCATCCCAGTTTTATGGCAGTTCTGTAGCTCTTCTGGAGAAAAGACTGATCCCAGGTTCAGCTCCCATGTCCTGAATCACAAATAAGCTTTTCTAGGTCTTGTAAGCTCTTGATGGTGGATTGAGTTCTTCCTCCCACCCCCAAGAGACTAGAAAGAACAAAATCAGGAAAACCCATGGGTCAAGATAAAGATGAAGATGACTTAAAAGGTGAAGGAAAGAGGAAAAAAATAACAAGCAAAGCGAAGGAAATTGCTCAGCCTCCTTGCTGGCAGACAGAGTGGGGCAAAAGAAAGCCTTGATGCTGTGCAAGCACTGCTCAGCAATAGCCAAAACATTGGTTCTAGACACAAATCCAAAATATAGCACCTTACTGGCAGCTGTGAGGAACGTTAAGTCCATCCTAGTCAGAGCGAGTAAACTCTTCTAGAAATGGTTGTTTCTTAATGTGTATCCATTAATAAGAGCAGGACTCCAGTCTTGGGTGAGTGTTTTCAAAAGACCACCAGGAAAGGACTGAAGTTTCCTGGATCACTGTAAGTGATGGGGCAGACAAGACAGACTAGAAGAATATTAGCACAGGGAAGACGGAAGCTTTGCTTTCATCTTTTTGTGTTCACATTGTGTTTTTCTGCTGGCACTATTGTTGAACATCTGGGAAATAAATACGGGATGAAGTCTGACAGACCCCTAAGATGAGAGCCCAACTAGAGGAGCTCTAGAGGGCTTGGAAACACCCAGGACACATCCTGGCATGGGTATTATAGCCATCCAGCATGCTTTCTTAACCTCAGGTTGTGTCCCAAAGTTTTCTTAGTCTTCCAGAACCTGCATAGAATTTAGACAAACTGAAGAAAATGAATAAAAAATTATTTCCTATGTGACCGCTACTTTAAATTGATGTAGAAGGCAATGCCTTCAAGAGTATCTCTGGATAGGATTTAATGCTTGTCGCAAGCTAATAATTTAATGGCATTAATCATAATCATTTGTATAGTACTATTGAATTTTTCTAACTTATCATTACTAGCTGCAAAGCTCAGATTCTAAAAGTTCATTGGACTTGGAAGATTTAAATATTTTTCAATACTAATTAGGTTTTTGCACATTTAACACTTCCTAGCAACTTCATAAATTTTAATCTTGCTGTCCAGTTTTTCAATAATTGTATTACAGGATGCTATTCTTTTTACATTTCAATCCACTATGTATAAAAAAAGCTTGAAATAGTCCTTTGTTTTTAATTGTGTCCTACTATGTGAATTGCTGTACCGAATGAAAAACATACCACCTTTCAACATAACACATGGAAGTCACCAAACCCAAATCCAAATGGAAATGGTGTATTACTTAAGTGACTCTCTAAAAGTAGGGATGGGCTTTTTTAATCATAGCACTCTCTCAACTGCATAAATAGTTCGGCTACACCAATTGTATACCTGTAGATTCCCTAGTGGGAATAGTTGCTCTACACCTAACAACCCTCTATACCTATTAAAGCCTATAATTACAACAAGAGTTACAATTTGTCTCCAGCTTTGGTGGGTTAATGTCATTGTACATCAAGTAGGGGATTATCATGTGGAAGGAGACCTTGCTGACATTCTAATTTTGTGTTGAAACAGGAGGATCTGATAGTATTAATCTATTAGGAGGAGATACTGGGCGGGGGGAACCCATTTATTGAGCTATGCTAATGGGTTTGAGTCCTCCGCAACCATTTATAGACAGTAATCACAAGAAAGAGGCGCTGCAAAGCATTCAGATTTACTTACACAGTATAGAATTATTATTTAGTCCATTGAACAGTATAATACAATCATGCACTAGAGGCGTACTTACCTAAAAAGGTATCGTTTTGACTTCTGGATTGTTTCATGGCCTGTGTGCTTTGTAATTTAATTGGTTTAAACTGAAAGCAAATTCTGGGCCAAGGAATCAGTTTCTTGCAGAAAATCTGGAAGAAACTTAGAGATTTACTTTGTTTTACAGGTATCTACATTTGTTTGTTTGTTTGTTTCGCACAGCATGTTATGTATTTGCTTCCCTAACTTTCAGTCCTTTCCTAACTTAAGTCTTTTTCCCTGCTGATGTTGGAGACAGCTGGGCACCTGTGAAGTTAACTGTGTCCACCTGTACTTTTCAGGCCTTCCTAGAGTGCTCCGAGAATCAAATGAGTTTTTAACACGATGCCTGCTGCTTTCCATGGGGTATGTTCAGCCCAGGGCAATGTTCCAGTCCTGGCATGGTAACACTTCCTCCCTTCTTGTTTTAACTTGTAGTCACAAAAAAAAGCAGGGATGGCTTTAAAAGAAGGGGCCACTCTAAAAACTTTTTTTTGCTATTGGAAGTGAAAGTGTGGTGGTGCAAGGCAGCCCTGTGTAGAGCTACCCTCACAGCTCCAGATGAGGTGGTACCTCTACCCAGGACAGTGCAGCCCAGACTTCAGTCCCTGGGAGCAGAATAATCTCATCAGTGATGGGCCTTTCAGAAGACCATTAGCAGGGTCTCATCACATCGGTATTCAGCTTTGCCACAGTTCCGAGCTGGCAGGGCTCTACTGCCATGTTTCAGAGATAGCTTTGGTGTCTCTGCAAGGGCAGTTTTTCCATGGACAAAGCACAGATCAAAGGCTTTATTCTGTGCCACTGATGTACAGAACTATTTTTCCCATTTTCCTGATGTATTTTTTTATTTCTTCAGCTGATTTTAAACGTTGTGTCCTGTTCCCTTCTGCTTTCCTAAAATGAGTGAAATGCTGAGTTTTGATATTAGCAGGTGTTTTCAAGACTACAGAGAAGCTTGTGTTCATCCTAGAGAACATTTACTTTTCTTCGTTTCCCTGTGCTGTTCCTGCTGCAGTCTCCCCGTATGTCACAGTAAGTCAGGATAATTTAGTGGTAAAATGTGAATGGCATCTTGTCAGTACTAGTGCTTCCAGGCTTACTGCCTTTCTTGGATCCCCACCACAGCTAACAACAAAGGAATGTTTACTTTTTTAAGAGATGAGTTTAGAAAAAGCTGTGGTCAGGGATGTCTCGGCTCACAAATGATGTTTTGTTGTTTTTCCTCTTTCTACTTCTGGCTTCTCTCTGATGTTAAATATGTTGGAGCCTACTTTTGACACTTCCAACTTTTTTGCTGGTTTTCCTTTTGAGCAGATTGCTTTCTCTTTGTCAGTAATTGTTACCTTAATCTAGGCAATGATCAAATTAGATTTAGACCAAAGTCCTTGCTGAACCCCAGCAAACATTAATCCCTGTACTATTCCATGCCTGTGACTCACTTGCAAAGATGGGACACTCTCAGAGAATATTAGGTCAATATTAGGTCAATATTAGGCCAACTGGTTTTCATTAGATAGTCTAGGTAACCTAGTTGTTGAAAACAATAAAAAAATCTCGTCAATAATCATTGCCGGGGGGGGGGGGGGGCAGAGAAGTAGCTTACATAGATCTGCCTTGCCATAGTACTATGACAACAGTTACTGCTTTGTAAATGGAGTTAACAGGACAGATATTCTCCACCAAGACGACTATTTGCGATCAAATCACAAATTGGCTGCATGAAGCTTGCATTCATGGTTGCTATAGCTGACAGCACAATAACAAACAGATTCACCACTGAGTTTGAAGCTTTTTCAGATTTTAGTGTCAAAAGTTTAGACTCTGAATATTCTCACCAAATATTTAAAGAACTCTTGAGAGTCATTTTTGAGATCCTGTGAAATAAGACGAAGCATAGGAAAGTACAAGCAATCTCAGTCTTGCAGCTCTATTCATATTTTCTCATTATCTCTGATGCCTTTTAAAGTGTTACTGCTTTCAAACATTATCCTTTTCTGGTACAAATAAGTCATAATAATATACCTCAGGTTCAAAACTCATTCCCACCAAAGTTACTATATAAAAGTCAGCATCATGTCAGTTACAACTACTTGACTTTTAAAAACTTGAATAAGCAATTAAGAAAACCCAAAAAACCCAAACAAACTAACAGCCCACATGATGTTTTCTTACCCTTTCCCTTTTTTGGAAATCGCCTACCATGGAACTACGCTCCCTCGTGCGTTTTTGCCAGTAGATGGCATTCTCAATGACCATACTCACTGCAGTGCACATAATAAAGTCAGTATGAATACTCCTGTACTGTTTTTAGGTCATAGTACTTAATGTGAGACATATGTTTCTATTTTGCTCTGAGATCTTGCTTGGAGTTTAAATTTCAGACAATTCAGCTCTGTTGACTGTGAAGGACGAATCCCTCAATGTGAAATGAGCTCAGCAAACTTCAGATATCTTATAGTCAACAGAGGAAAAGCAGAGTGTAGCTCATGCAGGGCGAGAGCTCTCTCAGTTTGAAGACGAGAGGCAGTGATCATTTATGAAAATGCTTAACATTATATTAACTCTGCAGAGCCAGTGGGGAGAAAAGAAATAGCATTATACATACAGCTATATTTGTGCATAAATTAACACGTTGCAGATGTAGCTGAGGAAATCAGCCTTACAGATCATGTATTCTCTGTATTTTCAGGATGTCTCTAGCAGACCTGAGCTTTCACTGTTTGGAAGCTGCAATATAACCACACCAAGACATACAGTAGTGCCTCTTCTCCTATGCTGAATTTAGAGCACAGCATGAAATAAAGGACTTGAGATCTAAGCAAGTAGACTCTGACTCACTTGTCAAGTTTAGTATATCTCTGTTTTTTTCCCCTGTCTCAGTTTGTGCTATAACTGTTTGTTAGGAATACAGTAATACAGTAGCTTGTAGTTTGACAAAGCATTTCAGTATTGTTGTCTAAAAATACTTGTTCATACAAGTTAAATCCCAGAGTGGCCTTTTGCTTTTCTTAGGGATGGAAAAAAAAAACGTGGCTTTCCAAGTGACTGTAGAATAGACGTAATATATCCTAAATCAAGAGAACTGAAGTTTATTCCTTAACTTTGCCCCTCAACTGCATAAAGACTGACTGGCTGTCACGCTTAGACGCTGTGGACAATCCTTGATCTGGATTATTCAGTTCCAGGGACGTAATGACATTTAATTCTTTGTGTCTTGCTTCGGCTTCTCATCGAGGACTGCTCTGCCAAGTGTGCCAGTAGGGAATCTAATGTCAGTGATTTATGCAGTGTGGTCTTCATTAGAATTCAAAATGAGGCCACCAACTCTCTTCAAATAAGCTACCAGCCAGATGTTAGAAAGTAATCACTGCGGGGATCACTCAATTTGATTTGAAAATAACACTAAAGATGGAAAGCTGAGATTAGCCATTCGCCAATTTGTGTAACTCCTTCAGGTTTCTGAGTTTTTTTAAAAAAGACATGTGAGGACCATTTTATGAAACTAAACCCCTGCATACATCTGCATTGGCAAAACCTTTTGATATATGCAAATACTGGTAAATGGACATTCAAATACTTAGCAGTTATTTAATTGTGGACGAAGTATCAGGGCTCTGGATGCTCTCTGGGAGAATCTGTCTTTTACTACTTATTAAAAAAAAACAACACAACCAACAAACAAAAAACCAAAAAAGCTCCAAAACATAGCCAGCATTTTATCTTAAGTTGTGATTACTACATCACTTTGACAAATTCTGCTTTTAGCAAGTGTAAATTACGAGTAGTTTTAAACAGAAGAGTCCCTCCAGATCTACCTCATTATATGTTAGGGCAGCTCTGGAGTGCTGATGGAGAATTGTGATTTGTAGATCACATCTACAGACAGTTGGAAGGAAATGGTTGTGGAGAGCTGGTCTATAGTTCTTAACAGGGTTCCACATAAAATGAAATGCAGCACTGCTGGGTTGCTGTGGCACCACTTGAAACAAAGACCAGCAATTCTCCTCTATGGTTTCCTTGCAAATCTGGGCGGTGCTGGAGTTGGCAATAAATCAGCTGACTTCCATTAGAAACAAACCTCTGTAGAAAGCTGAGTGTCTGTGCAAAGTGTAACCCAAGCTGGTGAAATATTGTCTGCCATCTCTAACAAAGCTCCATGTCAAGTGGGAGTGAAATGCTTTTAAGCGCTGCCGCGTGTCAGTGGAAATGTGCGCTTTATGATTACTAAAACATTCTTGCCAGTCCTAAATCCAGGAATGCTTACAGGGTAAAAGCTAAAATGCCATGGGTAGATGAAGTAAATGACATTTTGATTACCCCCCGAGTTTGGTTTAGTGACTGACACAACCTTCAAATCATGGGGGGAGAGAAGTGGCAAGGAGTCGGCTTTTGCCTTTTGTCACCTCTGCTGTGCCATCCCTGCCTCTGCAGGGCTGCTTATCTCGAGGCTGAGGGTTAATTAGAAGACTTTGAGGCTGAAGTTGTGGAAGGGAATTTAAATGGCATCTGTATGGATTACGATCTGGATCTAGTGGAGTTCATTAGCATGCAGGCAGAGTTCATGCGTCTCTCTGTCTCTCTTCCCAGAGCTCATGACTTCCAGGCATTTCCACACTCCCGCAGATCTGTTGTGCCTTATGGGCTTGGCCCGCATTTTCATATTAGCACAGTTTAATTAGGCAAGGAGAGATTGCTGTGTCTCCAGAATGATCTACGGATACGACAGATCAATATTTATTACAAAGATTCTTTCAAATAAATGTCTGCTCTGTTAGACAGGTTTGCACATCCAGAGGCCCTGGAGGCATTTAAGAAACAATTAAATCCTCTCTGGTGTGAAGCAGAATATTAAAAAGGATTAGCACCGACAGACCGTGTATTCTCTCTAGTTTCAGCTGCATTCCTGTGCCTTGCTATGCTCATGAGATACGTAGGTTCAGGGATCGTTGCCCACCTCTTGCAGCAGTGTAGAGTGTAAGAGAGGATGTAAAATGAGTCAAGGCATTGGCTAAAAATGATCAAGCCCAAACAGAAATATGTAGCTGTAGACAAATAAACAACTGCGAAGAATTTTCGATAGCTTAATTCCATAAAATTTATCCTGGTTATCCAAATTTGATGCAAAAGCCGGTATTGAAGTGGTCCAGTCTCCTAAATACTCATGTGAGTAGCCAGGTTTACAGTGGCCATCCAGTAAATGCCATGTAAGGAGAGTTTGTAAGATCAGGTCATAGTTGATTGGGTTTTTTCCTGATTTTTTTTTTTTTTTTAATTAATTTTAGCATTCTGTGCAAGGGAAGCAGTTTTCCCTTTAGGGAGCATGTTGGAAGAACATGCCAAATCTGCTCATTTGTGAGGATTCACAAAGGGCCTGAAACAGAAGCCATAAATGAAAACTTTTCAACAGAAAAAGTCAAGGTGAAAGACTTTCTGATGTCAACTGATAAGAAGAAATTAGATAATTTGTACAGAAAAAAAAACATTTCTCTTTCTAAGTTTTGTACAATTTGGATTTATTTACATGGTTGACTTTGCTACTCATGTTATGATGCATATTCCTCATATATGACTTTATTTAATATATGCTTATAATACTATATATTTTAGATATTCCTATTTTAAAATTCGCATTTTTCAGCTTAATGTCTTATGAACTATAGAGTAATGCAACTTTGTAGAAGTGTAGCCATCTCAAAAAATCAGTAAGGGCCACAATCATCAAGTTAAAAACCATGCTCCAACTGGCAAATACAGTTGATTTGACTAGTTCAGCATAAATGAATCTCTCTTTTCTTTGCTGGGGTCTTCAGCTATAAACCGAATTTGTAGCAAGAAAAGTCTTGTATCTGAAATTGCTCCTTTTGGAAATCAGTCAGAATTTTGCTCTTGATCCCAGTGAAGGGAGGATCAACCCCAATATTATTTATTATTCCTGTTCTCCTTACGAGTACTTTTTTTCTTAAGAAAGAAAATTTGTACATTTGCACCACTTGGAACTATCACCAGGCACAGGTCGATTGATTGACATATAGTAAGAGTTCTTCTTCTTTTAGTGTAACTCCCTTAGAAAATTAATTGTGCCAGACTGGAAATATATCACAGTTCATATGGAAAAAAGAAAAATAATGCAATTCTGCCTATCATGCAAGACAGTGGAAATTTCCAATGGAAATTTAATGGCTTTCTTTACATTTGTTTGTCAAGAGAAAATATTAAAACTCACAGGATTTCTCTTCCAAAAAAAGAGAAAATAAATTAAACACTGAGTTATTTTAATCTTTGGGGGAAAAAAATGCAACTACATTGGTATCATGTTCCTTAAGGATCCTCCTGCTTCTTTTTTTTTTCCAAATGATGATGATCCTCAAAGTGTACTTGAGTTGCATTCATTTAATACTGGGTGGGTTAAAAGTCTCACCAATGCCGACACTTTGTCATTCTAATGAAGTACAATTCATGAGTGTCTGTAATTACACTGCCTGTGTGCAATCAGCAAGATTTCTAAAGGGAGTGTATCGCATCTAAAATAACATTTTCCTCATTGCATAGTCTAATTTCACCTGACATTTTGCCAGCCAGGGCACAAGCTTTCTGCAGGAAGCAGCAGAGTATCTCTGGTTTCCTTTAAACAAAAGAAGGTGGAAAATTAAGTTATTATAAATCTGCTTCTAATTATGTTAATGAAATATTACATCATGTAGATTGACCTGCTGGAGATCTTAGATATTTCTTTCATTGTTTTAGTAATTTGCTGTATTTATTATGCATGAAAAATGCTTTTGATAACCCATGTTGATCATACTTGCTAATGAACCAATGCCTACAATTATTGCACTTAAGGATATATCTTCAGAACATACAGTGTTAGAGGGTTGATAATGAGCACAACAGTAGCTGAAGACAATGATTAATCTAATCAGGGTTATTTTGCCTCCTATAGGAAAGTGTGTGCTGCTAGTGCAAAATGCTGGAGCATTTAACCTGTGGCTATGTTTTTAGGGAAAAAATCAGTTCAGCCATCCTGTTTCAGACACACTGGTAATGCAAAATGTTTTCTCCATTATAAAGGCAGTAGGTATTTACTACCTTGTTCATATCAATTTATTATGAAGCAGCATGACACTTTGTACTGTGAATCTTAATAATGCCTGGAGGCATTCACATGAAAATTGCTCATTTAATTTTCAGTGGATTACTTTTCTCATTTAATAGTAACATTAAACAGTAACAGTAAAAGTAATAATAACATAAAGTTAAGTGCAGAGCTCCAATAGCTTGCAAGGGTCCTTTACCAATATTCTCACCCTAATATTCTAATATTCTCTATATTCTCACCTTAATTTTGAAAGATTAATCTTTTAAAATACAGCTTCAGATTTCAACAATCATTTTTTTTTATTTTTGGCGGGGTGGGGATGGGGGGGAAATGTGGAAAGCTGAATATTTGTTACTAGTTCTCTTAGTTCAGCCAAAGCAGCGTCTGTGTCACCAAAGAATACAGGCCATTTTTTAAGGCAAAACTTCTGTCAACCCAGCTGATTGAAAGAAAATGAGTAATAAACACAACTTGCACTAGGTCAGTGATTTCCATTGTCAACAAAGGGGCCCAGCACAACACTTACATCTATGTGGTTGGAAACCAGACACATAAAAGATGTACTTTGTCATTGAGATGGATATTGCTAATGGAACTGCCTGTGAGAGCGTTGTCTGCCAGGTGATGAATAGATCAGCACTAGCACAGCCTCTCAGAGGCTGCAGACATTGTCCTCTAAGAGGAGGAGTGATGTGTTAGTGACAGCAGCTCTTGGGGGTGGAACGATAGGGGATGAGGAATATATCAAGGGGAAGATCAGTGGTAAACAGACAGACTGGATGGCTTTTACTCACCTTCTATGAAATCTCTGGATGTCCCCCATGGCTATAAAAAAAATTAAATAGCAGAAATTTACTGTCTTTGTATCATTCACTAGTACAGGGTCTGAAAGAATGTCTTTCAATTCCTTTAGATTTACTTATGTCCAGTTTTACAATATTTTTATGTCAAAACACCACAAAGACTTCCTTTTTTTTTTTTTCATGGCTGCTGCTAACAGAAGCCCTGAAGAGAGACAGAGGGTTTTTTCCCTTCATTTTGTGCCCTTTAGCATGTTGTTTGCAGCAACCCCCCCCAGCAGTCACCTCCCCGTGTGTCTGTGGTCTGCTCAGACCTCTTGCGGTACCTGGTCATGTATCTTCTGACAGGCTCAAGCACCTAATGAGAATGGCCAAACACCTAAGATGCGGTTGGCCAGAGACCCCTCAGTTTTCACAGCTGCCAGCTGCTTTCTTGCTCCCTCAGTGATAACAGATCACAGAAGCCAAAGTTGACACAGGCATTAAAAGGAGACACAAGCTTGCCCACTACTTTTTGGCATTTTCTGGTTGAACATCGTCCAGGTAAGGCTGCAAGAAAAGAGCTCCAGAATCACTCTGGATGTTATAGAAAAGGCTGGGATTTGTTTCTTGTGCCTGTTTTTTTTTGAGTTAACTTTTGAAAAAAACACCACACCAAAGTCCTGAACTTGGTATGTCCATCTACCCTGCTAATGCTGACTGAGAAGAGGAGGAGAAGCAGGTGATGAGGGAGACTTGATGTAACTTTCTTTTCCTGTGTATTCGTCAGAGATTCAGTGAGCAGGCTTTATTCCTTACTAGGGAAAATGTTTTGTTGGTTATATCAAACTGCAATATAACTACTATTGTCTTCATTTTACAGTTATTTGAAAAAGCTATTTAAAAAAAATATGTAGAATCTAGACCTTTAAAAAGCCCATTATTTCCCTTTTATCAGCCTAAGGGAAATCTTGCTATTTCCAAAGTAATATATTTTTTTCCCTGGAGGCATGACTTATTAATAGCCTATACTGAAATTCAGACCTGGAAATTACTTTTGTGTTCCCATGAAAAAAAATCAGTGAAGTACATACTCCATGTTACACGTGCTCTTCAAACATCATTTTCAGGTTAATCAGTACTAGAAGAGAATTCTTATAAAGCTTAAACCTTTAAAATTTTGCTAGGTGAGTAGCTCTTCACTAGTCAGACAACCTGTTCAGACCAGTCATCAGTGTAATAATATTTGAGGGCAGGGAGAATTCACTACTGCGTTTCTTTATAGTTGGGGTTTCTTTGTTATCCCACTCCTCTGCTAACATCTTCCTTCTACTGTACTAACCTGATAATTGGGGACAAATTGCAGCAAATCTTGACATATTCACAAACTTCAGAATTTTAAATGGTCGCTTTAATTACAAAGAAATCTGCATTTGTTAACAAAGTAATACAATGCAGAAACAGGGAATAAGTCCCCCAGTGGGAGACATACATGTTATTACTGTTCTTGCACAGGAATGCTTACTCTGCATAAATTGTTAGCAGTTTATATGTGTATGTATAATTTTCATAAACAATGTTAAAGCCAAAGTTGACATAAGATGCTTTGAAAAATGATTTTAATATTAATCTTTCCTTCCCTTCCTCTTCAATGAAACATAAGAGATGGAAAGACAAATCTTCTCTTTGTGCCCCATTTAAACAGATTTCCATTCTGAATTTCTGTAGAAAGAAGGCTGAAAAAATTGTCATTAATATCAGAGGAACTCAGTATACTCCATATATTATCAAATATGATTAGTCAGTGCTGCTAGAGGCGGTTATATCTACAGATAAGTCTGCTGATGCCACATCGGTTATATGGCCCATATGGTTACGTGGACCACAGCGTAATGAACGGTACTGTGGTAATGGTCCATATGGTAATGTGGACCACAGAAATGAAGGCATACAGGCACCCCCCACGGTGCATCCAGATGTGCCCTTGTTCAGGATATTGGAGCTGGGGTCCCCGGGGGCCTGTGATGCGCGCTTCTCCTCTTGGAAACCCTTGGTACTCCCAGGATGTCAGATCCTTCTCCTGGCAGCTGCCAACCCAGTTCCTCTTCCATGGAGAAAGATCCCCAGTCTGCAGTGCTCTCCGTCTGTGTTACCCTTTCTTCCTTGGACTCTCATATGTTTCTTATGTTACTCCACTTCCTTTGCGGGTTTCCCATCTAGTTAGACTCTAAGCCTGTCAGCATAGGAAATATGTAATTTTCATAAAAGAAAAGACCACCAGATTATTATAAAGGTCAGAACCAGATGATTCACAGGAAAATGTAAAGCTGAGGGAGATAATTTTAAATGAGGGTTTGTTTCTTTCTGTATTTGTAGAAAAAACAAAACAATTTGGGCACTAGAAATGTAACTAAAACCCAATGTGAACTTTCACTACTCATTTAAAAATAGTACAATAGACTTCAATTTTCCCATGCTTTTTTCTAAGGGAAGCAAATTACAATAGTCAAATTATAAACCATACAAAATCAGTAGCTTATTAAAAACAACCCTGAAAATGCTGGGGTTTTTTTATATTTATACTCTTGGGCCATTCCTCTGATGAGGTTACAACCTAGCTTTGACAGGTATACTACAAAGGATCTTATACTGTCAGATGAATTCTGAGTAGAAATATACCCAGATCCCAGGAGGAAATGCAAGAAAACATTTTTTTGTCAGGAAATTACGTTACGGTTGTATCTCATACTGTCATCGTTCTTTACTAGACCACTTCACATATATTGCCATGGATCCAGACATTGTCTTACGCTTGTTTCAACTTCACACAGAAAGTAAAGATGGCAGCGCATGATAGGTCTGTTTGCATGTCTTACTAAAACTATTTGATGTATTATTATACAGTGCAAGAAAATCAAGCCTTGTTTCAAGAGAATATTTAATGAATTCTTAAGTCTTTCCTTGACTAGGAAAGTGCTGAAGTGTAAGCCTTAGTTTTAAGCTTTAAGCTGTAATGTTAAAAACCACAAAAGATATGCAAGAAGATCTGTGTTCCACAGATTGAAGCCAAGTCCCTAGGCTTGAAAAGACAGAATTTTAATGTTTTTTCCATTTCTGCCAAGTGACTAACCTGAAGTTAATAGTCATACTACTGTCATTGCTAACTTTATTAATTTTCTACTGTATTATCACTGCGCTGAACTAGTGAAATTAGAGAGTACTTAATTCTGTATCTTCAGCTGAAGAGATCAATGTGGATTTGGTTCTCTGCAAGTAGGGGTTGTGAGATGAGAATCCCTAAGAACCAAATGCCAGTGCAAGTTTGAATGGATGATTAAAAACTCTCTTTCATAGTAATAGAAAGGGAAACCTGTACATCCCACCTGGGTCAAGGCAACCCCTAGTATCAATACAGGCTGGGTGTGAGTGGATTGAGAGCAGCCCTGCGGAGAAGGATGGATGAAAAGCTGGACATGAGCCAGCAAAATGGGCTCGTATTTCTGAAGACCCTTGCAGTGTTGGTACCTTGGGCTTTGTAGCCCCGCTTTAGTACATCAGAGAACAGATACTGACCATAAATACAATGAGACCGAATGATATATTTTCGTTGTCCAAAAGCACATGAAGAGTGCAGAAACAGTGAGAAGTATTTTAAACTACCTCCAGTTTTAAGAGTTGTGCAAGGTCTTTTCTTAAGTACCTTTTTTGGAAGGCTAATCAGCAGTGCACATAACTTTCTCACAGTAACGGTAATAGCAAAGATACATAATGTAAGAAAATAGCAGAATGAAAACTGAGGTTTTGTTTCCTTAAAGATTACTAACATTCACAGTGATTTCATACCACTTGTTTTGTTCTCCCTCAGAAGAATACTTATGAATAATAGTACTTACGAATATATTCAAAATACAAGATATGATTTCGATGAGAAATCTAAATCTTGGTTGTTTAACTTTAGAAATAATAAGTTTGTGTCAGTGTTTAATCTCATAAGCCAAATATACGCTAATGGGTGAAAATATGTTCCCATTTCAACCAATTATTTGGAAAATGCTACCTTCAGGCTGTTCCTAATCTAGAAATATAACAGCTATGGTATGATTCAAGGACTTGAATCATTGTATGCTCCATTGCAAGTTGCAAGTATATAAACTAAAAGGAAAACTTAAACCATGAGTAAGATATTGGATCTCTTTTTGTTATCTCAACCCCTTGCAAAATATGTTAAATATTCCTGTTTCTCAAAATCAGATTTCACCAATTAGTAACAGCCAGACAGAAGAGAGCCTCAGGTCAGCTGGAAAAAGAAAACAAGAAATGGGAGAACACACTAAAATTTGAAATGGAAAAACATCTTGAATTCTTTGACTCAAGCTTTTTCCTTCTGAAGTTTCCCTCATGCCCTAGGGCAAAGGCAGGTGTTCTTTGCTCGTTATTAGGGCAAGAAAAAGCCACTTGAAAGTCAATTTAGGAGCTCTCGACTCTGCGGTCAGTGTTTGTTGACCTTTTGATAGGACAAATAAGGAAAAAAGACTGTTAATTCCCATTTACGGTATTTTTCTTTTTTTCACTGAATAAGACAACTTGTCCTCCAGACATCACTATCTTCATCTGGGCCTCATGTCTCTTACTTGAACTGATACTGTATATGAGATGCTTGAGGCTTCTGCCAAGCCATGTCTCTTCCGTGCCTGGAGCAACTGCTTATCCTTATGTTTCTGCTATGCTGCCGCTACAGCAGCACATTAAAATATTACAAGCAATTTATTAAATATTAGAACTGAAGCAGCTGATTTTAAAATAGCTCTGTGTAGGAATTGTTGCCTTTTTTCTCTATTGACACTGAAGGCACCTGAGAACTAGACTAATTGCTAGTTGCTAGTAGCACTTGAGACGGCGCTGCAAAAAGTTGAGAAATGTCAGAAGACGACAGTATTTACCCTTAGGGATGAGGGCAGAAGTCTGACCAGGCAGTTTGTTTATATTTAGCAAACCCCTTTCTCCGCTCTTGTAGAATATTTATTATGCATTTATTTTTGTGTCAGTTGATAAGCTGTGTGCCATTCAAGAGCAGATCACAAAAGAAAGGCATGAATAAAATCAGACACGCTGGGAGGTAAGAGAGAGAAGTTAAATAACTTTTATTTTCATCTTTCACTTGTCCTTAAGTTGCCACTAGACAAGTATCTGATGTGGTAGGACTTGTCTTCAACAGCAAAAGAGAACATAAACTACAAGGTACTGTTTGTGGACCAAAGAAGAGTGGCAATCTGGGTGGTGATTTGCAGGTACACAGGGAAATAAGCACCTGTGAGAGTTAAAAGCTAATGATTTAAAATAGTTGGCACCTTCCCAAATATATTTCTTAAAAATACATTTTAAACATTAGCGTAAGACACAATAAAAAGCTAATGCATGGGATGAATGCATATGAAAGCAAGAGACTGTCTTCTGAAAATTTTAGAACAACTTTAGTATCACAACAGCTATACTACTGTATGGTTGGGTCTACTTCTGAACTTCTTACTCAGGTGACTCATTCAGTGGACTTACAGATTTGGCTGGATCCTATCCTTCAAAGATGTAAACGCTTGCGTATATTTTAGCATAATCATTTTACAGAGGTTTCAAAAATAGCACTTTGAAGTGTGGAGTTTTTTTAATTTTCCCTTTGTCTTCTGATTTGTCTCCTTAGTCTTATTTTGAGAAAAGCTTGAATGAAACAATAAAAAGGGACACACATATCTGCAGATGCTTGGACTTAAATTAGTTAAATTAGACCAATGTCTTCAATTTAAGTTGGGTTTAAGCATTGTGCTGAAATACTCACTTTTCTTTGTACGATTTACAGCAGCTCTTAATCCATCTGGTAGACGAACCACAGACTTTATGCTGGGACCACTGCTGCACGCCTGTGTTGCAAAACTCAGTACACAGGAGCTGTTTAGTTACTAAAGACATTCTCAAGTAGAATTTCCTGGGCCTATTGCTGAGTGCATGCTAAACACAGGATAACTGTGAATTCGCTGTTGCTATGCCAATTTACATTAGGTGGAATCTGAGCCGGAGGGTAATTTCCATGTAACTTGCAGATGGGATATAGAACTATATGAGAGAAGATGAATAATTTATGTCTGAGTTCACAATATTAGACCAAGAACCAACTCACAATTAACTTATTCTTGAAGCCATGGGAAAATTCACATTGTGGTGCTTGGTAAATGTATTAATTCATTGAAAATCTGTCAACATTAAGTTTCCTTGGGATTGCTAATTAGCAAGTTAAAATATTTTTTGGCAGGGTGAAAAATCTTGTATTTTTATCTTGTAAAACATATTTTCCAGACTGTTTTTTTTTTAAATTTTTCTCTCTAGTGAGTTTGTCCAACTCTCACTGAAATCAGTGGGAAAAGTTTTGTTGTCTGAAGGCCAGTTGGATCAGCCCTTACTCTGTGTTACTCAGGATGTTTCTTCTGTTTCCAGCATCTGTGATAGGTGGTGCATGACAAATATGCACAATCGAATTATCTCTGTACAGAAGAACCGTATCTTATATTCCATAGTACTTCTGTTGTTTTTATTACAAATCATGCACAATAGCCGCAACTGGGACAAAGACCCTAGTGCACAGCAAGTTATAAAACACAAGTATTTCCAAAACGTTCATTAGACAACTTTACAAACACAAATGCGAACAGTAAGCGGACATTGCCTTATTTGAAGTGCAGCTGTGGAGTAAAAGGCGTGGCGCCTTTTACTTACTATTACTTATTAACAGCACCCAAAAAATTGTCACAAAAACTAGCAAATATATTAGCCAGGGAGATACTAAGCAGGTGGAAAGCAAACTACTTCTGGGTCGGAATTCAGCTGTGACACACAAACTATTCTGCGAGATGCCAAGAGATGCTTTGTGGACAGGACCTTGGTTTTGTGTCGAGCTGAGTCACCACAACTGCAAGTGCATCCTGACATCTACAAAGAGATGAGATGAGTCCTTGCAGGATCTAGATCTCCTTTGAGCATTTCCCATCAAGGACTGGAAGGCAGAATAGTAAACTTGATTCTGCCCCTGTTTTGCAAAGATGATTTGTTTAGGCCTACCTCAACTCTGAAGAAGAAAAAAAAGGGAGAGGAAGTCAAGGGGGGGTACTAAAACCTAGCTATTCACACTGTGGATGCACTGAGGAACCCAGAAGTCCATTAAGAAATAAAGTACTCTTGCTATTAGTGCCTCAGACATCAGTTTAAGAGGTCTGATGTCATAGCCACAGGCTCAGTGTGGCCATTTCAAATCCCAGGGCTCCCCCACTCCCCCGCTCCCCAAGGAGTAGGGGGTTTTGACAGAAATGTTCTTCAGTATTGGAAGCAATGGTGTACATTGTTTGGAAGTATAGCAGGGTGTGGATGACTGCTGTTTGGAAGCAGGGGGGAACAAATGGGATTAAATGACACTCAAGACTGTTATGAGGAGCAGGACTGAATGCTGTTCTTTACAGCAGGAGTGGCCAGAGTCGTTAGTTGTGGCAAAGATGGGAGAGTGCCCTTCATTCCGCTCCCTGCAGAAGATCTGCCTGCTTGCAGGCAAGCTAGCGCAGTAGAACACCTTGCAGATGGTGCCATGCCACAATGATGCATATAAACCAGGGTTGTGTTCAACCATTGCTATAGACAACGTCTGTGGAGTTTGCACAGCGTTGTTGCAACTTGTCTCTGACTTTGCTGCCTTTTTTATTTCCCCCTAGAATCTCAATTTATAACACTGCCTGCAGTTACGCTGTTATATCTGACACTAGCCTCCAAAGTAAGTTTTCAAATTCTGGATCAGTGCAAGTGAGAAATGACCTAAAGGGCATGGGAATAGGGCTGAGATAGGTACCCATCTGTGAACTGCAAATCAAACTTCCAGCTAGGAAATGCAGACTTCTATAGCATGTGAAACATTTGGTGGAGCAGCACAACATACTTGGGGAAGAAAAGAGGAAGAGTTATTAAGCCTGAATGTCTTCTCTATTGCACTGTATTTGGAATCCTATTTTAATGTGTTTAGGCTGGGCAACAGAGGTGATTACCTATTGAAAACTAGGTTAACACCAGCTGTAGAAAAAATTTCCTTTTTAAATTATGGTTTTTGACATATGAATGCGGTTGATCTCACCTGAAATGATACTCAGCCTTAGGGACTGTGCAATCTTACCAAGTTTTCCATGTTTCAGTACTTCAGCAGCTGAGTCTGATTAATAAAAGGTATTTGTTTTCTATGCAGAACTTCAATTTATGTCGTAGTTCATTGCTTCCATTGATTCTGTTTGAAATGCAAATAACGGCAGAAACCGTAGGCCGACAGCTGCAGCTGTGAAACATGGCACTCACTCCCAATGTAAATGCGGCACACAGGGACTAACCCCCCTCCCCTGTGGCCTGCAGGGGTTTTGTCAGGAATAAAGCGGGCAAGCGCTCCCAGGAGCTAGGGAAGTGGGCTGGAAGGAGGGCTGAAAAGAAACCAAAAGTAGAAATTTGACCTCTGTCACTGAAAATAAAGATTGCAAAGCTGGTCAAAGTTTTAGCTAAGCATATTTTAATGAAAACACCCTTTCAATCAAATTTACGTTGTGCTAAAATGTCTTTTTTATTTTTCCTTAAATGAAGGATTTTTCAGATATAAGCAAAATGTGTCAAATCTTATCTTCCTCTTGCTGCCCCCACAATTTCTAAATTGAACATGTTGTAAAAATTCAGTTCCTTTTAAAAAAATATTACCAGAAAAGCATTGTTTTCCCTACACTGTAAGATTGGCATTATCAGGGACAGGCGTACAAAGGCTTCCTTTCCCCCAGTCTATTCAGGGAGCAGTGTGAAGGAGGAAGGTCTGCAAAGCTGAAGCATGGGCACTTACTCAGGTCATAAGTAGCCATTGACAGCTGTGGCCTGGTGTCCTGATACTGCCCATGTCCACTCCCCTGGGGGGGTTCTGCAGCCAGAAGATGTCCTGGACTTCTACATTGCCTCAACGCACTTAATAGATACTGGGCTCATGGGTAGCATGAGCTGCTCTTGTGTTACTTGTTTATATTGCACGTTTGTGTCAGCTCACATACTTCTGATAAGAGCTTTTGTCCCTGAAAATTACAATTAAGACAGAAAGGAGACAAGGGACAAGTGGAGAAAGGTACGAGGGAGGGAAGGGTGAAGGTTTTATACTTAATTAGCACAAATGTATTCAATATTTTGCGATGCTGGTGGTGCAAAAGAAGTGAAATTCCACGTTGTAAAATGGGGAGACCACCTCAGCCGTGTTGGTAAGAGAGGTAAGAGAGCCAAACCTTCCCTGGGGATCTGGTTTCTTACCACTTTCCTATTTCCTTCCAAGTCACCAGAAGCTGCACTGGATTCGGCCAGTGAAGACAGATCCTTGCAGGCGGTCAGATAATTCCTCTGACTGGTGTTCAGACCTTGGGTTTACAAACAGGAAAGAGGCAAACATTGGAATTAAGTTGTTCAGAGCCAGAATTAAAGTCTTTCATGATTCAGAAAGGCCTAGAATTTACTGCTGTATATACTGTGAAGATATACTGCAATCTATAATTGAAATGAACCTGTTGTTTAATATATTATCTGATGCTAAGATGGGCAATGAATATTTTTTTGGAGATAAAAATTACAGAAAGGAGGGCACTATAGGAACTCTGAGCACGTACGTGGATGTAGGATGGCATATATAGTAAGTCTGACAATGGTGGGGCGATAAGGCCTCAGGTATTTGGGTTTGATAGGGAAAATGTGGGCAGATCAACCTTCAGAGAAATGAGAATGAAGCACCATCTCATAGGTATGTTAATATATAGGAATGTTAATATATAGAAGTCAAGGGTGGGGTTAAAGAAATTCTGATACAGGATGGGCCAAACTGTCAGTGTAACTAAAACTTCAAGTCAGACGTACTAATTGATTTTATGCTCGTGAATATATCCTTCCCCCAAACATAGTTTGCATACACCACTCATGTGGCGTGAAAACTGACGCATGCTCTGAAGATATAAATGAGCCCTTAATTTTTTTTAAGAACTGTCTGGGCTGACTTAGTTGAATGTTATAAAGTGTTTTTGAGAGTTTCATGCATTAAGAGAAATATTACAATGCCAGCTGAATTCTCAGTATCCCTAAGCAGGTCATGAAAGCAATTTATAATATTCAAAGGAGAGTGGCATGGGACATTTTATAAATATATTGAAATAACAGCAAACACGCTGTGACTTGATGAAACATTTATAAAATATAAGCCCACATGCTTTGGCCTGAGGGAACAGCAGAGATGCGTTTACAGTTGCATATCAAGATCTAATATTCACTAACAGCAAATAGATTAAATCTATATTCAATGAAAACTGTACCAAAGAACTTGTGTTTTTGTTTTATAGCAACCAAGCCAAGGAGAGTTTGTAAATAAATGTGCCAATTTTCTTGGGATTCTTTGATTATTTTTTTTTCATTTTTTGGCATATGAAAGAGAAAATATTTCCCTCAATTGTAACTATCATTATGAGGGTTTTATCGATGAACATATGAAATATTAGTGTCAGAGTCTAATATTCATACCAGACAATATCTATTGGACTCTAGCCCATGATTTGTTGTCTTCTAAATTCAAAAGAAAAGGGCACGTAGTGTCACACAATATTTGGAGAGGAGAGGGCAAAGAAGACCTGTTGGAAATCTGGGAATCTTGCTGAGACCTTCAAACTGGGAAGTAAGGGATGCTAAGGAGGGGGCCAGAGACATTGTTTTGAAATCTAAATATGATTTATTCCTACCCTGTTAATGATTACTCAAAGCACTGGAAATCGTGGCTCTGACCCACCAGGTTTTTCCTGGAAAAGATGGGGAAGGAAATTTACCCACCTCGGCAAGTGTTTCTGATCTCAGCCGAGCCCAGTGCCCATCATTGCAGAGGATGAGTCCTAAAACTGGGATGCAATCTCCCTGTGGATTCCCAGTGTGAACTATCCTGAGACAGTGACAACGCCCTCTAATGTCTGGGTGATATCTGCTCTCCTCCAGGGTTTGTTTCTAAAAGCCCCACACATGCAGATCTGGGTCTTCTGGTTCTCTCCTTCAACTGGGTGTATACAAGCAGCTTTAGGATAAGTGCTGAATGCTCTCAGCAGTGCAGCTCCGGTGTAAAGATAAACATACATGTTTCTTCTTTTTATCTTTCTTAGCTATGTGCAAAGAATAAATAACCTCTGTATGTAAAGATACAATCGGTTACGCCATGCCTGCCAGCATTCATATCCAGTTTTTTCTTAAGCATTCATAAAAAATGTATGAAATTTTGCCCAATGACCTATTAAAAATTGAGTAGCAGTGGATGGGATTTAGCCCACGCTGCTAGGCTTGTGTGAGGAACGCCACTGCAACCAACAGCTCTTCTTAAAATCAGTGGGTATTTCTTTTTTCCAGGTACTTAAAAATCAGCTATTTCAATGTTGTGCTGTGCCAGTACTGTTTCAAGGGAGGAAGGTACACGGTTCTCAGGATTGGGTGAGGTTTTCATCAGTCTAGGCAGGACTGTGTAGTAACGAGGAGTGTGGGATGTGGAGCACATCCTGTGGCACTGTGTGGGCTTCAAGTTGAATAAGAGAGTCATTTTATGTATATGTTGAAAATTGAAAAAAAACCCAACTGTGCACTGACTGTTCTTTGTAGAGGAGGTGTCCAGAAATTACCTTTAAGTTAAGAAATGCAGGCAATGTATAATGCTTTTTTTCTTAGAACACGGTGAAATCTCACCCTTTGTGCAGAGGTGATGCTGCCTTGCATCCTGCCATGTGTGCAGACCTGGTGTGTACTGCACAGCATAAGACAGACATGGCTTGAGGCACATTCAGTCTGAATTTGTACAGCGCTTGACTGTCCTAATGCTACTTTTGGATTTTACTTTCTTCATTTACCCTGTAGACATTGGTTCTTAAACAACACACAACATTACACCATCCTATATGAATCGGGAAAGTGTTTTTCTCTTGATTTTTCCAGTGGTCTTCTTCAAGGTATCTTGGAATAGGCCACCTATTGTGCATGCCTGTCTTAAAGCTTATGAATATCCTCCGGAAGTCTTGCCAAATGCTACAAAATTCCCACTTTTGCCACTCTAGATTCTGCAGAATTTCTGGGGGGAAACCCTACAGGAATTTTTGAGGCTAGCTAGATCAAAATGAAGAGGCTGATTGTTGATAAATGACTTATACTTAACAAAATTTCAACAAAAGTGTCCTTGCTCTACCTACTGAATTTACCACACTCCCTCATTCTCATCTATGTGAGACCTGAGACTTTTTTTTCCCTATTATCTGGATTTTCTGCATATCACCTTCTTTTTAAAAAATCCCAAGACCTGTTTTTTTTCTGGCTCTTATGTTCCCCAGTTGTTTTCTCTCGGGAAACTCAGCATGAAGATAATTTCAACAGTATGACCCTTGGGGCTACAGGTAAGAGTCTCCAGACTTGAGGACTCCCAGAGTGTGTTTCCAGGAACAATGAATGCACAGAGATAAAGGCAACGCCTGGAGCCTGCTCAGGAGAGGGGCCAGAGACCTGGGAGGACCATCTTTATAAATGAGAAAGTGGGCTGGCTCTCTTTAAAATTCTGAAATGTTCTAGATCCCCTGATTTAAAAGGAAACTTTACATCTCTAGGACCCACCCAGTATTGCTCAAGAGCTACCACTTTAGATAAATTATCAGTGTCAATCGTTATGAAATCACCAGATGGATTAGGGATAGAACACATCTTTTAAAACCTATGAAATAAAAGCACCATACATTTGTTTCTTCAGTGTTTCCAATTTAATTGCAGCTCTCATTTCTCTATGTCCATATCAATACATCAGTTCTATTAATAATACTCTGCCAACACATCTCTAGATTTCAGTTTTGACACATCTGTAAGTGCATATTCTCTAATTATCTTTAAAGTCTCATTTTGGCAATCCATTGCTGGAGGCTACTTTGTGTCAATTGCCAAAAATAATTAGAAAGACGAAATCTGTTTAAAAAGTTAGTGATCACCATTCTTCCTGCCTGTACCCTAAAGCATCACAACTGGATGTAAAACAGAGGAATAAATTCTAATACCAAGCCTAGTGTGAACAAGTCTCTTTCTAGAGTGTAAATTTCTAGATTTCAGATACAAAAACAGGGGTTGCCAATGGTAATATTTTTTTCACAACATGACAAAATCTGTAGGATGAAACCAGCTTCAAGTATTCAGGTGGTGCCTGCAAACAATTGCTTAGTTTTTTCTGGACTTTCTGTTCAAATCTGGTTTAAGTTGGCACAACTCTGCTGATTTAATTGTACGCACTAAGTCAACCTAGTTAAAAATATCTCTGTATATTTAAGAATAGTATGGATAGCTTTTATATAGACAAGACAACGCTGATTGATGAAAGGAGACATCTCATATGGTTTTCAGTGTACTAGTTTCTCTTTTACAGATGTCTCTGACTGCTGTCTTGAAGAGTACTTAAAACCAGCCCTGCAGCAGTTTTACTTTTGGAAAGTACTAGGTGAAGCCGATCATATGGTAACTAAAGAAGATGAGCTTGTGTGAAGTTTGCACTGAAAAGCATCACAATATATTCATTCCTAACTGAACGTCTTTGCATTTGAATCCACGATTCTTAAAAAAAAATTTTTTTAAGGATTTGTGTAGTTAAAAATTAAATAAAAATTCTCTATTTTTTAGTTTCAAATATTCAAACTGAAAATAAAAACACATGTTGTTCTCAGTGGGGGAGAAAGTGTCAGGAGAATAGATTCATAGCAGCTTACAGATTAATCTCCTCAGCACAGACTGGTCTGTGCATGTGTCGTGGAAGCAGCTTTCCAGTTACAGGGCACCAGGTGGTCACCTATGGTTGATTTAAGAAGCAAACACTGCCACAAATGCTATTAGTAGTGTGTAATGAGATTAACTCCCCATAGTACTTGCAATATCCTTGAGGTTTTGTCCCGAAGCAGCACAGGGCTGATCACCACCTCTTAAACAATGAGGAGTTTAATCTTTCATTGTTGTATGCACATAACTCTCATTGGCATTAACAGGAGTTAAGCATGCACACAAATGGAAGAATAGACCTTAAAGTTTAAGTAATCATGGTATGCTAAAGGTTTCCAACAATTTCACAAAGGGCCAGGACAAAATTCTATGATTATTCCCACTGGGTGACATTAAGTATTTTCAGAGATTTTTATTTTTGAGGCATAAAGGGTGATTAGAGATTCCAAAATAACAATGAAGATTTAGGAAAAGGTAAGAAGACTTAGCTGCAAGAGACAGAATCCAAAGCAGAGCACATATTTAATTTAATGTTTTTCCTTTCTGTGACAGGGTGAGCTTTTGCTTTCTTTCATTTTAGGGTAACTGCTTGTGATGTGTAGTGCGCATTGCGGTGGAATTCCTGTGAGTCTGGTGGATGTTTATGTAGTTAGAGATGGCACGGTTCTCCACAGCAGTTCTTGCATACGTAGGAGGGAACTATTTCACTAAGTACAAATTCTGTGCCCTCCTGTAAAATCTTGCTGTGGCTGTGTAAGCAGAAAAGATCCTCCCATTATATGTCAGCAAGAGTAGTCCTCTGCTCCTGCTCCTCAGCTCAGGGGCTGCCTGAACCATTTCTGGGGCATCTGCTTCTTCCTAGGAAGAAGACTTGGCGTACAAAAAGGTACCAGAAATGGTAACTCAAATGCTTGAAGATTAAAATAGGTGTTTCCAGAACTAGATCTGTTTCTCACTTATTTTTTCCATTCAGAAGTTGGTACAGGGAGAGTGTAGAGAGCTAGTAAAGACAAAAAATAATCCAAGCTAGACTCTTGACTGGCCTCTGGAGTCTGCCCACTTTGTCATGTAGAGGGCCAGCTTTTGCTGTCATACTTGCTGGTTCATTGATTTCTGATTTCCAAGCCCTTTGACTTCTGTTGGTGGGTATTTTTTTCTTGTATCATATCAGTGGATACGAGCTATCACTAATTGTTGTTCATACATTGCTTTTTGATACTACAGTTTCCACCATGGATTAGGGTAATTGCTTTGTTAAATTCTGAGTTTAGATATTAAAAGACAATGACTTTTCAAGGTAATATTTGGGTATGGGTTTGTATTTCCTGAAGACGCTTGTCATTTTTTCCGTCCCTCTCTGTTTTTGATGTTCTAATTAAAGGATAGCATTAACTTTTTCAGTCTTGTAATGTAGTACAATTGGTTGTACTTAAGCACACTATCAGAAAATTTAAGTCCAAAGACTGGAGGGACCACCTTATGGTTTGTTCTAATTCCTGAAATGAAAGCCAAAAAGAATGTTCCCTTTGTGCTGAAATATCTAGCTGGCAGGTGCGCCTTCTCATTTTCTTCTTTGTAGAAACTGGAATTAATTAATAGTACTTGCCTGTATTGTACGCAGAGGCAATTGATTTCATATTACATTTGCAATTTGTATAAAACCACCACAGTGGAGAATTGGATACATCCAGTAAAGAATTGGAGGATGAAGGTGTCTTGAGGCTTTCAAGTGAGCCTCTCTCTTGGCAGAGCAAGATCTCTGCCTTCAGGTAGAACAGTTCTTTAGGACCAGGAGACTGGTTGCTGCTAGAATAGGACAGTGAATTCACATCCGGAAATTGATTAGCAACACTGCTTATCGTCATGGCTTTTTTCACTGACTAGATGTGAAGGAAAATGAAAGCTTTGGGCAAGTTGTCCCATGGAGCTGGGAAGCTGGATGGTTGCCAGGCAAAAAGCTTGAACGTGGTTCTCATTAAAGGCTTACAAACAGAGCATCTTGTTAAGTTTTGCAGCGGTTGCAGAGGCTCAGGGATATTCCACAGCTGGTAAATTAGTTTATAGTAATAATATGTTTAACAGAATTACAAGTCTCTAAAGCACACAAAAGTAAACCCAAGTATTAAAAAATATAACTTTTCCACTGTAATATAGCTATTATTATTGTGTGATTTGTTCAGGAAACAGCAATAAAACCATGATGTTGCTTGTGAAAGAAGAACATCACAGTTCTTCAAAGAGCACCACTAGGTAAATTATGTTTAAGGAGGTATTTTGGCAAGCAACCTGGGATTTTTATTGTACATAATAAAAGTTATACTACAAGTATCAAGGGTAGGTTGTAAACTGTGGGGTTTTTCCCCAGAAAAATTATTGATTGCCAGGCTGTAGGAAGATTCAACCGTAAATAATTCTATATACTGCAAAGTTAAGCATCTAATCTGGAGTGCAAGGCTCCCTGCAACAGCCGTTAGCGCTTGCAAACAGATCTGTCATTCATTATTCATGGGCAATGAAATCATTCTCTGATTTAAACTAGGATGAAGGATAGAAATTAGAATAAACTGAGAAATTTTAAAAAATGCATGTCAAAGAAAATATACGTGAGGGAAAGAATGTATTCCCCATGTGTCACACCCCTATAGGTTTTATTGACTTGTCTGACTTCTGACAGAGATGGCAGATGAACTTAGAACTAAATTGCAAATGCAGTAATGACCCCAAGACTAGAAACATCCCCCAGAGGATTTTAATTGGAGATTTGGATTTGGCTTCAGCTGCCGTAGTGCTGAAAATCCATTAGTAAGTAGGGCTCTGGCAATTTGGAAACATTAACAGAGGCCTTCTGAAATGATCAAAATTCAGAAACATCTCCCTGAAGGGAGGAAGTAAAAGACTAAAAATGTGCTCAGGTGAAGTTGTCTGAGAAAAGGCAGAATTCTGAAATTATTTTTTTCTGCAATATTCATTTCAGTACTTATCCCTTTGCTGCACATTTTGCACGTACATCAGCTTTTCCCTGATGCCACTGTGCTCCATTTTCCATATGAAGGTGGGAGTTGCGGAGAAGTGCAAGGAAGCATCTGCAGAGTGATACAGAGAAAAGGAAAAAACTCTGAGTTAACTTCCCTGCCCTGGCAGTCGGGATGGTGAGGGCAGAATGGTACAGCCAGGCACCACAGCACAGGGAGGTGAAATGGAAGGATGTAAAAAGGAGGTTTTAGCAATGGCAACATTTGAAAGGAAATAAAGTATATTTAATTGAGGTTGTTTAAAAAAACAAAAACACACAAAAAAAAAACCCAAAAAACAAAACCCACAACAGGAAGGATCTTGGCTACTTTCTTAAATTTCATTAAGGAGAAACATAATGCTGATGTTCCCTATCTTGTTTTCAACAGCAGATATTTACAATCAAGAACCTTTTCCATTCCTCATTGAGCTCAGTGGCAATTTTCCTGTGGAGTGCACTTGTATTTGAGATAGACACTGATGTTATTTAATGCAGATTGGCACAATTGTATTTTGTTATAAGTCATTAAAATAAATCTGATGTTTGTTTTCCATAAAAAGCAGCCCTTGGAAAAAGTTCCAAGCACTTTTCCTTTTATGCACAAATTTGCTCAGCATCTTTAACAGCCTGGTAAATGGTTTTGTTTGTAATGTGAATATACCGGGCACTTGGTATAACAAAAGAACACTTAAGCTTCTAACCAGTCCTGTGAATTATGATATACGATGCAGTGCAGTCTGAGGTAATGAGCCACAGAGGTATTGAGAGAAGTAGTATTTTTTCCCAAATAAGATTTTATTTGGCTATATGACAGTTAACACCAAGTTGTGATGTGAAAGAGAGATTCCTTTTCTGAATAACTGAGCAAAGTTAAAGTATCACATTGTGGGGACTATTGCAAATAAATTATACTGGGAAATGGTTTGCTCTTCTCAGGATTGTGTTAGTTTCTGGGTCCAAGACGTTTTCCAGTGGTAAAAGAAGAAATTTCCTTCTTTCTAGACAGAGAAAGTTGTTTCTGGAAAAGGTCTGATGTTGCGCAGGTCTCTTTCTCTTCCCTGATTAGTAATACTCCCAAATGCAGGCTCAGATGAGGACTTCCACTGACCTTCAGGACTGATGAGTCAGCTCTGCATCACTGCAGTCTCCCATTGCTGTCTGTGTCGGCTGCCAGTTTCTCTGCAGTGCTGGGGCAATGTGCTGTGCAGCTGAAAACTAAAGTTCCGGATCCACAGATCCATTCTGCAGTGTACCCAAGAGCTGCCCTTGCCATTTTCTGTGCATTTAAGACTTAAGGGTAGGAGAGAGATTAACGTGAGACAATGAAAGGGTTACAGCCTAAAAATACAGACCTGACCACAGTATACAGGCCATTAATTTACTAACTTGCTGCTAGCAGCTTTTTAAGATTATTACTTGTAATGGAGATGTGTAACTCAAGATAATTGCTTGCATAGAATCTCACATTTGTGTTCCTGCCTGCCTCAAGTTCACAAAATACAAATACCAAGAGTAAAAAGATTAAATTGCTTTGCTTTTGCCTAGATAGTTATGGACAAATTTCTCATGAATTTCAGTGGGTGATGGTTTCTGTTTTCTGTTGCCATTTGTAGCTAGAATTTCAATATCTGCAGTGATAACATTTGTTAAATCATATAGATATCTTAACGGCCAGGCAATTGGTCTATGGAAGAATTTCAGCTCTGGGAAGTAGTTAAAGGTGACTTAGGGGGTCCATCTAAAAAAATAACCCATTATGCATAGCTTTTAAAGTATTCAGTATTTTATAATGCACAACATAGTGACGTACCTTGCAGAACTAAAAGGATTGTGTAGCTGCAGCACTCTGCTTGGTTTCTAAAAGTTCAGGTTTCTGTTTCTGTATGACCTTGGAAATTGTTTCCTTATCTCTATTTTATGGGGTTAAAATTATTTCACACCTATCAAGTGTGTTCTAAAGATAAAATTCATTGTGAAAGGAGTTGTTCAGAGATCAGTGTCTCTAGAGTTTTAATCTACAAAATCAATTTGTGGTAATACTCCTAAACAAGATTAAAATATGCATTTCAGGAAGCCACTCTGAACTGTGAATATTTTGGAGGAAGATCTTAAGTTTTTTTTGTATGGAGCATTAGTAAGTGCTACGTATTGCCTTGAAAATAATGGAAAATCCTATACAATTTATCTAAAAAGGCTTTAAGTGCAAAACAATTGAGGAATAAGACATAAAGGTACATACGAAGATTTCCATGTTGATGAGTGCAGCAGTCTTCTAGATGTCTCTGAACCCTCTTGTTTCAAGGTTGGAAGGGTGATTCATGAGGGAGATGGTGACTTCAGGTAAATTAATTGTCGGTGAAAGCCCGTGCCAGATACTTGTGATGGGATGGAGTTTTTGCTTCTCAAAGCCACACTGACTACAGCCATGCTATTGAAAAAGGCAGTTCTCATGACTAGGAACACTGCATGGCCCTCTGGTAAACAGCCATCACTCCTCCCTCCCTTTCTGCCCAGATATTAAAAACTGCTCTGCTCAATAAACACTCCCCTTTTTTCCTTTCCCATAATTACAGGAGATCATTTCTTGGAGTAAGGTCATAAAGCTGCACTCACCTGTCCGCAAAGCGTAATTCCAGCTGTGCCGGTTCAGATTTATGTCCTTCGCTTGCCATCCTCTCACTGAAATTACACTGAAATTACAGTGCTGCCAAATATTGGTGGACAAGGCTTCTGTGATCTGAGCTTTATCCACCATGTGGTTTGTAAATGACAGAGGTCAACGAAAGAATAGATATGGCAGAGTTCAGACGTAGCCATGCCTGACTACAGCAACAATTAGGCATCAGTTGAGAAAGCAAAGACTGCTGCCAGGGATCCACTATCTCTACAAAAACTACTTAGGACATTGTGTAGTTCCCCCAGAAACATGAAATCCTAGGTATTGGGAATAATTGGTTATTGTAGGATGGATAAGGAATGTTTGGTTTCCTAATCAAAGAAGTATTCCAATAATTAAAGACTGTCACTCACTTCAAGAAGAGGTTTGTCTTTTTCCCGTCAGTAGCAAATTTTAATGCCTGATAGCAATAACTTGCAGCTGAACTCATTGAACAGATTGGTGCTGCTCACTGACTAATGGATATATTTTTCCTTACGCAAAGTCAAGGGTGAACCCATTTATCAGAAGCAGTGGATTCCACTACTGTTGCAAACTCAGTATATAAACAGGAGGTGTATTCTTGTTCTCTTTGACTGATTTTTTTTGAGGTCTTCAGCAATCTTGATTTTAAATTTCACTCCTGTCCAGAATCTCAGTGAAATTGCTAATGGAATCCCTAAGGTACTTGGTTCAGGTTTTGTGGCACATCCCCTCTCTGGCAGATAAACCTGGTTTAGTAGGCATTAAAAGTGCAATATATAAACTATTATTGTTATTGTGCTTTAGACTGATTTGCTTCATTTTTTTTTTCAGAGTACTTTTTGTAGTACTACTTTGTTCAGAGGAGATTTTTAATGCTTTAGCAGCCATTTATAGAGCTCTGAATTTGTGAAACATCAAGAATTATATGAAAAATACTGTTTCTGAAGGTGGGGAATGACAGTTGAGGGGAAAAATTTGCCCCTGGCAGTAACAGATGGGAGTGAAAGGCCAGGAGTTTGCTTCCACTTGATAAATGGCTGTATTTTGACAGCAAATGAGATGTCACACGAAGTTGGCAAATAGTGCAAGAAATCAATATTTAGTGTGAAAAGTCGATACAATTAGTCTGTTGATCAGCAGGGTGTGTGAAAACATGATTTAATGCCCTGAATGTAGTTCAGGAGATTTCAGTGGGAATGGGTTGCAAAGCGGTGAAGTGCCCTGCCATCACTTGTAGTTCTTGCAGCAGCTCCTAGCACAGCTCAGTTCATCAGTCTGCAAGTATTAAAGATTAAAGTTTGAGGCAGAAGACATGAATCCCGCTATGAATATTAGTGCAAACAGGTCGGCTTGCCTTCCCTCTCTGCTATTCAAGAGTCCTGAGCAAGGGTTGGTGGGCTGGATTCATGTACAGTAACTGGAGGCTGAATCTTGTGGTTACTGTTCAGGCTGCATCATCATCTTCTGTCTAGCCTTCCACTTTCAGGGCTCTGTTATTACCTGGATGTATAAACCCAAATGAGATCTGGCAGGTAAGGACTTACCCAAGAACTGAAATGAAAATATATGCAACTAGCCTTATTTCATTAAATGTGAGCTTAAAAATCCTAAAATACAACATGCTGCAGGACATTGCCCCTCAGGACCTGTAGTTAATAAATTGGTGCAAGTCAGATGTGAGTAGGAAAAATGTTTAACTATCACCAGGTTGCAGCTGAACCATATGAAACTGGAACATGAATTCCACTCATGCAAGGAAAGGGAGAAGATAAAACAGGGATTTATGCTTCCTGCAGAGTCACAACACAGTTCAGTATTCTAGCAGATCAGATGCAAGAAAGATTAACTGAACTTTGTGGAGACAACACATAATTCTCTATAAAAAGCACGTAACATTAGATATGAATCTGAACCAACCGTTATGTTCAGAGCAAGCAGGTTTAAATAACAGCAAGGAGAGCAGCCACACTTCGCAGTCAGTGTCACTCTTCCGAATCTTTGTCACTATCAGAGGGCTCAGCAATGTTAGTAGAGCTGACTTTTTGTTCACAGCTGTCACGCCAACTCTGCATCCTGGCAGGTATAGATTTTATTTTCATCTAGAAATGTGCAAAGTACTCTGATATTCGTACATATATAAGAGTTCTTGCTCGAAAAAATGACTATACCTTCCTTGCCCCCAGCTTAAATTTAGGAAGTCGTTGGGTTGAATTGAGCCCTGGAGGCAGTGAATCTATCTTCTCTGACGTAAATGGAGTTATGCCTGTATTATGCACTCCCCATCATGTCACCTAGTTACAAGACTAATTGATTAGCCTCTGCAGGCCCTGGCATCACCTGCGGGGCTTTCAGACTGTGCCTGGAAGGGGCTATCTGAAGTTATGCTCTGGTAGTCCAGTGCCTGGGCATTATACAGTCATTTCTCCATCAAGTCTGCAAAAAATTTTCTTCTTATTTGCAGATACGGAACTCCAGATTTTTACAACATCAGAATTTGCTTTGTCAACTCGATAAAACCCACTACTTCGCTCAAATGCTGTACACTCACCTACTTGTTCAGATTACATTTCAGTTCAGTGGGAATCTTAACGTGGTCTGGTGGCTCTGTCTCAATGGAGAAGGTAAAGGGGATGGAGTGCTCCATATAATTTACGCAAGATTTCTTCAGATACGTGATAATCTGCTGTAAAAGGTGATCTTGATCCTTCCTCCTTTGTCTGGAATCGTTCTTGCAATATAGGGCCTTCAGGTTGACAATGGGGAGGTTTGGAGGCTCTTCACAATTATAGTATTATTCGACAATATATGCCCATTGATCTTTGTGTTGAAAAGAAGGAGAAATAGATTTATTCAGTTAGTAAAAGAAATAGCAACCATCAGATGACCAGTCACCCAGAACCTGTGGATAACATAGAACAACCATGCTGAGCACAAGGTTAACACATCTTTCTTGGAGGAAAAATTTTAAGTCCTCACTAGAAAAAGGTGAAAAAACGAGCAGTTTGACATTATTTAAAATGCATGGATTATTGCATTACTGTTGGCTAGGTGAAAAGCTCCCTTTTTTCCAAAGGAATTTATTACTTTAAATGCATCTTGTCCAAGGGATATGATAACCTTCCGATAACCTTCATCAAACATGGTAAATCTCAAACAGATGTAGTTGAGATGATTCATGAACATCAGTTATTGCTTTCCAGCATAGTGACTGACAAAGACCGATACTGTCTATCAGAGTCTTAGCAGCTCAAAGACCGTGCTCTACCTGACCTCTTGTTTAGTGGTAAAGATATTTGTTGTGTTCCTCATGCCATTTATTCTGGTTTTGCTAAAGACGTATTTTCTTCTACCAAATTAAATGTAAAAGAGTGTCTGATTTGCCCATGCCTTGACCTTTAGTGCTCGGATGCATAGAAACGGAGTGTAAAACCCCTCCTCTCTTCCCCCACCTCACCTCCAAGCCCCCTGTGTACTCCCATGTGTGAAATCCTTAGGTGGTACTATTTTCCAGTCATCCAGCTCTAGCTTGCCATGTATGTAAAGGCAGCAAGGGCTAAAGCTTTTAAGATGTTACTATGTGTGGATATCAATAAACAGGGCATTTTCCTGAGTAGGAATTAAATACACCAAGCCTCTCCTCCCATCTCTACCCAGAAATGTCGACACAAAAGGTTGCACATTGCTGCTTCTCAAACACAGCGTTGCCCTGTTGGGAAAATGTCTTTTCCTTGATGATTGTATTTGTCCGTCGAAGATGTCTTCTCAGAGCTGAAGAAAGAACTCTGGGAATGGATGTTTTATTTTGGAGGATTTTTCTTCCCTCAATGTCCAGAAATTCCTCTACAAGGCAGAGGCAGCTGGGGGGCTGTGGTGGGGAGCTGGGCATTGGAGCTACTTGCAGGTGCAGAGCACTGAACATTTCCAGCTGCAGAGAGCCCACCGCCTAGTCATGGCTTGTGGGAAGTTTTATTAGCCAGCCTTGCATGCTGTGCCATCTGCTAATGCCACCCAGCATGGCGACTGGCCTAACACGGCAGTCATGTCTTCTGACAGAGAAATGATGCTTCAAAGTTCTCTACAATAAAAAAGAAAAGATGTTTAAAGTTGCCAAAGGGCCGTGTTTGCCAAAGGGCCAGCTTTGGTGTCACAGTCATCCCTTTCAGGGAGAAGGTATTCCCCTTCACCCTTTCTGCCAAGAATCATCACAGGAACGATTTACCTGCTTCCTCTGTGTTTACTTTGTGTGAGAATGGCATTAACGTTTTGTGTTTGCACAAAACTAACATAATCACTGTTAGAAGCGAGACCCATGATCATGCTGCTTGATTGGCCTGAAAAGATCAACTGCGTAAGTTAGAAATGTGTTCAGTCACTTCTCTAGGAAATGTTACTGACACCAGCCCCGTCTCAATAATCCTACTATAAATGCCATTGATATTTGGCTGAGTAGGGGAGAAATAGGATCCTATGGCCATAGGAACTGGGATGATGCATGTGGAAATCACCCTTTATGCAATTGTCACATGCTGTTTACTTCTCTCTGTTCTGGTTCTGAACCAAACAGCTGCCAAGACTCTTTGTTCGTATCTGTTTATAATTAGAAGCTTTACTTAATAAAATCAAGCATGAACAGACACTTAGATTTCTTCCAAACACAATTAATATTTATTGCTGAAAGTCTTTAGATAGGACTTTGACGTGCTTTCCAGAAACTATGAACAGGTAAAATCCATCCACCCAACCACTTCTGTGCAACCTGCAAGTTTCTTCCTTTCTTCCTCTGATACATCACAGAAATGTTCTGTCAAATGTGTAGAGAAGGGCTGCAAAAATCCAGTAGAGTTTAAAGCAATCTTCTGCATAAGTCTCAGATTCTCCCACTCCATCTGTAGTTTAGCAAGTCGCAGTCTCTTGCCAGTGTGTGAAATGCTGTTGCTGCTTTCTGCCCCCACACTGTGGTAGTTCATTTCTGTTTGATAAAACTGTTCCTGTGGGAGACTTTCCTTCATTCCCACTGAGCATCTCAGGGTATCAACCTGGGGAGTAAGCCCGTGTTGCTCTTACAAAACTGTAAATAGTTTTAAAAAAGACATTTTTTTTTTTTATTTGTCAGGAAGTGTCACGTGAACGTGTTAGTGATATTAGCAAGCAGCGGCAAACTTCCCAAGTTTTACATGGGATGGGAGCCCTCGTAGTGACTCACACCCTGCCAGTGCTGGGTCCCCACCCCGTATGACAAGCAGTAGCACATGTCGATGCTGAGGAGTCGAAGAGGGAGGCAGTCATGCATGCAGCTCTTGCAGAGAGCTTGCGCCTCTGCAGACCTCGACGCTTGCCTCTGGAAATCAGTCTCAAGCTGCATGAAACCACGCAACCACTGGAGCTGGGTGTCTGTCCCACGGGAGCACAGGATGTAAGTCACCAGCATTGGTGCTGGTCAGCAGGAGCTGTGACTCCCCAGCTCAAACCCCTCCCAGCTACACGGGCGCACGACTCAGAGCAGCTCCAGTGAAGTCCAAAGGGAGCGCATTAAGTCAGGTGGACACTTTGCACGTGGCTAATTGCATTTCTTTTCTACCTGTGCTTAATGTGTTATGTCTAATCATGTATGAGGCTTAGTCTGGCCTGAAGCAAAGTTTGTGCTTTGTGTCTCCAACTATTAAGCGAGAAATTTCTGTGGCAACTTAAGGGTGATGATTTCTTTTATTTCCTTACAAACGGTAAAGACTATATTCAATAAGATCTGCCTAATCTCTTACTTTGAGGGAAATCCGCAGACTGACTAAAATACCAGATCACAGAGCATATTCTGTGGTAACAGAGAGATCTGGACGTTTTATTGAATATAGCCTTGTATATGCATTCCTGTTGGGCAAGGAAGCAGAGCTACAAAAATAAATTGAATTACAAAGGGTAATGCCAGAACTGGATGCTGCAGAGGGAGACCTCCTCCCCTTTCGTGACACGCAGTCCGTCTCCTTCTTTCAGGGAAGGGTGGCAAAAAGAATATATGTTAAGGAAACTAGGTTTCTTCAAACGAATTAGATTATTATCCGCAAGTCTCTAGGCACTGTCACGCACAAGAGAGTAAACGGCAACTGCGCCTCACAGTTTTACTTGAGAACATTTTATTTTTTTTCTTTCTCCTTCACTTTCTATCATGTGATTGTAAGCTCTTATGCTTAGAAATGCAGAACTTCCCCAGCGCAGCAGCAGAAGGCACAGCGCATTGCGAGCTCGGTGGGCGAGGAGGAGAAGGAAGAGGAGAAGGAGGAGGAGGAGGAAGAGGGCATCAGTGGCAGGAGGAGGAGGAGGAAGAGGGCATCAGTGGCCTGTGGCGGGGGGAACCCAGCCTGCCTGGAGCTGGGGGTGTGGGAAAGGCTGGCTGCTCACCCTCGCAGGCCGCCCCACGCCGCTGGGGGCTCTCAGGAATGCAGAGCTCCTTTCAGCGGGGCCATTCTCGGTTTTTGCAAACCGAGCTTTTTCTCAGTTGGCAAATAGGTGACTTTTTCCCTGTCGCTCATACTTCCTTTTAAGCGCAATTAATTATTTTAATTGATTAATATTGCGCCGAGCCGTTTGCTTGGAAGAAGCAGCTCTTCTGGGTTTTTTTGACTAATTACCAGTCTGGATTTCTGAATGACAATATGCCTGCTAATTAATCTCACTGCAGTTCTCACAGAAAGAGACCCTGATAAGAACTTGCCAATTAACATAAGAAAAAAAATAGAAATGTCAAGAGTCCTGTTGTGTTTTTCTGGCACCCACTCCCAGTCAGATGAATATCACTATTAAATACAGAGACAGACTAACTACTAACTATGAAAGCCAGTGGGCTGCGAGTCTCCTCCAAACTTGCCCAGACGTTACTCATTCAGGAGCTAGCTGTTATTTGCACGCCCATTTGGTCTTGTTGCCTAACATTGCTTGCTATGGTTTTTGTAAGCAGGAGGAAGATGAAGCAGGGCAGTGCAGCAAGTGTCCGACCATCCCCATAGGGAATTCACAGTGTCCCAATGTTAATCACTATTACCAGAAAGGCTGGAAGGGGAGTTTTGGCAGGGTGGGTCCCAGCTATCACCTGGTTCATCTGGTACGGCCGGGGACCTGGGGTCTGCGTGGGGGACTGCCTGGCTCGAGGGTGCTCCCACGGTACGTGGCAGGGAGCACACCAGTCCCGTGTGGGACGGTGCTGGTGGTGGTGGGCAGCGGGGGACACCCCTGTGCTACTTTGCTTGTCTCACAAATTGTGCTAACGAGCACAATTGCTTGTCTCACAAATTGTGCTAACGAGCCGTGGTGGGCGCTGACAGCATACAACCCAAGTATTCATTGCTTCTTACTAAGAAAGTTCTCAGACCATGCTGCTTTGCTGCTGCTTGGCTAAGTCACTGATAGTTCCTGGAAAAGCTCATTTAAAACCACCTGGGCATGTTACAGGACTGTGTAATCTCAGCTGTGTCTGTGATGTAGATACTTCCATGAAAATAAAGGGCGAGATTCTCAGCTCCGGTCCCTGTTCCGCCCCAACTCTGTGAGACCAAGGTGAGTTACAGGGACTCCTCCAGCCAGGGGGAAGGGACAGGACCTAGTGCTGTTGCCAGTTTGTTTTCATGACCTTGAATTTTCTGGAGCGGTGTTTCTTGCCCACAGGACCACATGCCACGGGTATTTCTGAAGAGATGAGCGGCACGGCAGTTGCTGTGGCTGGTGTGTTCTTCTCTGGGTGACCAGAGAGTTGTCGCACACTGGGACGCAGCTCATGGAAAGTGCTTGTTAAAGCATGCTGTTTGAATTTAATTTCTTCTCTGTTTTTTTTTTTCTCTCTGTGCTTGCAGGTCAGAAGATTCTTCACCACAGAAGTGACGTCTTAGAAACAGTAGTCCTGATCAATCCCTCAGATGAAGCAGTTAGTACTGAGGTAAGTCAAAAATACTTCATTGGATGTGTCACAAAAGCTCCATTAAGTGGACAGGATGAGAGAAGTGAAGCGACATAGTTGAGATGATTCTTGAATATCAGTTACTGCTTTCCAGATCAGTGGCTGAGAAACCCCAATACTGTCTTTCAGCATCTTAGCACACTAAGAGCAGGTCCAAACTGTGGACAAAAGGACAGGTTAGGAGCAAATATAATGAAAAACATCAGCCATCCCTTGATTTTCTCCCTGGTTTCCCAGACTCCTGACAAAGCATCAGAGGCATATGACAGAAACACACCTCTGATCTCAGCACTTCTTTTCTCATAATGCACCAAGTCCCTTTGTGATGAAGTGGAGGCAGCTGTGGTGAAACTGCATCTGCTTTTTTTGTGCTTCTCTATTGTTTGGTAGATCTGGATGCCTATTTTATACATGAAAAAAAGTGCCTGAAGGTGCCCTGAGTCAAATGTAGGTCTTTGAGAAGAATTCCTTCAAAAAGCATGTGACATGATCAATGGGCTCTGGACAGTCCCCCAGAAGAGGACTGCCAATTCCTCATGAACTTGCTAGAATAGAGTCAAAGAACTGAGCATGTAGCTCAAAGACAAAATTGACGAATTTAGCTACTGACACTGAAGGTTCGAAAAATAGAGATAATTGCATTGCTAGCCTTTGCTGGGAAGCATTGACACTACCATTTCTGCTGGGAAATGAAGTGGCTCTGCTTTTGGTATGTAGTGAAAAATCTATTTTATTACCAACCTTAAGTCATACTAAACGCACACAGGAGGAAGGACTCTGAAACAAATTAAATTTCTGAAGTTGTAAAAGTTTAAATAAGTAAGTCACCTTAGTTAATGGCAGATCTTTTACTAAAAAACCGTGGGTGAAAACAATGGGTAACAGCTCTTAATACACTCAGACATTCAGAGTAAAAAGCTATGAAGTGTGTGTGTGGAGGGGAGGGAGAGCCAAAGGAACTGCCAAAAGTAGGGAAATGCCGTTTCTGTCACTGTTGCTCATCGTACCTGTGACAGATGACCACACGGAAGAACACGGTCTGGGGCCCATTAATGACTTCTGAACCCTGGCTTTACTCCTTTGGCTCTGGAAAATGTTTGGCTAGGTTACTGTTAATTTCCTCTCACTAGACTGAGGGAGGCAATCTTCTTCGCTTTCATCTTGCCAAACTGGTCACAGCCAGAAGTTAACAAGCTGAGGTTTACCTTGGCTGACCAAGCAAGACTCTGACTGGACACAAGCCGGAAAAAGACAATAAAAAAGAGGCAGCAGAATTAAGTTGGAGGTTGGAATAGAGATGCTCTGCTCATTATGGCAAATAGAAAAATTAGTTTCATATATCAAGAGATTTCCAGGTTCTGTCTGGGGAGCTCTGACTTCACCAGAAGCAGAATTTGAATCCATCCATTCAGGAAAAACAAAGGAAAATGATGTTAAAAGAAATTCCTGCTAATCTGTCTTATAATAGTTGTACTGGTGGTAGTCTGAGCACGGTTCTGCCCCAAGCTCCTGTTGTGTTCTGTCAAATGCCAAAGTACCTCTCAGAAGAGAGAGGCCCAAAGGGAGACAGACTGTAGTTTCCCAAAGAAAACAAGTTTCTGAAACACCCATCAACAATTACTTCCTTCTTAAGAAGACCCCACTCTGTTGCTCTGATGCTCTTCAACTGTACCAAAAGTCTGGGAAACTGCTGATCGGTCAATGCTCCTGTCCCTGTTCACACTCCATCTTTACCTCTGTTTTGACTGTGGCTACGTCTTGCTGTTCACTTCATTCAAACAATTTGGGACTTCAGCCAAGGGTAAAGCTGAACAGAATCATCACCTTGCAGTATTTCTTCTGAAATGGAGTGGTCTTGAAATCCAGAGACTGGTAGTCCTTCGGGAAGCCTTGATTATACCCAGACACAGAATTTATGTGTCTCTCAAAGGTCTTTCACATGTATTCATACATTATGCTTTGTAATGTGCAAACATTTATTTACCTTCTTCCTTTTCATAGTTTGATAGCTCTGCAGAACCTATTTCATAATCAATTAATAAAATAGGTTGAGGGGGAATTATATGTCAGTCACGTATCGGTGATTCAAAAGTCAGGAAATAATTTTGCTGTTGGAAAACGGGGTGAGTTTACACATGAGTTGGCAGACTGCCCAGCACTGCTGCCAGCAACCAGAGAAAACATAGAAAAGAAAGCCAGTTCTTTTATGGTTCTAATACAGCTAAAACAGATAAGATCTGAGCGACACATCAGACAGCAGCTGCACTTATCTATATTTTTGTCTGAAATAGAAATAGATGCACTCGATCCAGCAAGGATATTGCTGAATTTATAATTATTTAGTGCAATTAGTGACAGACCAGCACTAGCCCTGCATTTAGCTAAAGGAACTTTCTGCAGCTCAACATCAGGGTCACTTATTTAATAAATTAACAATGAAAATTTAAAGTTGGGACCTTCTTTCAGATACATACTCATCAGTGCTTCTTTTCTACTTGCACTGAAAATGAAAGTTGTTCAGCAGAGATTCAGGCCGAGCCTTCCTGGCTCAGCCTCCCTGGTGTGAGCAGGAGATACTTAGAACAACTGAATGCTTAACAATCAATATAAAAAATGGAAGGAATAGCTTGCTAGGAAAGCTGAGGTGATTATGTCATCTCCATGGTGATGGAGCTTGGATACAATATCATGTGGAATTTTTCCAGATGGACTCTGCTCATTTAGTTTAATATGTGGATAGCCTTGTTCTGGAATCACTTTTCTGGTTTAACTTAATTCCTCCTTAAACAGAGGAATCAGTGCACTTGAAATTCATACCTTACCTTAGGCTGAATTGATTTTTTTTTGGTGTTGGACAAGAAATCTGAAATGTTAGTGAAAAATTTACAGAATCTTACAAAGATTTTATTTAGTTTTGTTCTTAAATTTAAGTTGAATCCAGCCAACAGAAGTATACTGAATATATGGATTTCTTTTAGTATGCAAGTAAATCTCCCTCTGGGGGGGAAACAGCAATTATTAGTAGCTGTAGTGAGGGTCAAGTAAAGTAACGAGCTTCTACTTTAAAGTAGTTAAGAGTTATTTCAAAATGCAGAAGAAGGTTATTTCTCAGTAGCAAGCTCATTTGTGCTATCAGGCATCCACTTAATTTACTGCTGTATATTGAAGAAGGTCTTGGACTTGCACATGTTAAAAACTGAGAGTGTCCATAGTTAGTGACATGATGAGATTTAAATGGTGCATGTGACTCTCACTGAGCACTTGAAGTTCAAGTTTATGATTAAGGTGAAGAAGAATCGTCTCCTAACTTTCTAGATGATTCAGGTTATAATGGGAAGACAATCTAAGTATGACACTTTTATGTGCGATTTGTGGCTATTATTTTTCAGTGATGTTTTCACAACTTAATTGGCAAGTAATGCTGTACTCTGGGAAAAGAAGAGCAGCCTTCCAAAAACTGAGTCTGCACATGCAGACACATGCAGTTATCCCTCGTTAGCACCTGGGACACAGTTCGCTAAGACTGTCCTTATACAGTGCTACTAAAATTCACTATACAATGAATAAGCATGTTCATTGAAAATATTGTTTTTTTCATTCAAATTTTATTCTTCTCTGCCCTTTGGTCTTTTTTCCATGTCATTAGTTTGGTTTGTTCATCAGACCTCCTCTCTAATTGCTTCTTCTCCCTCTTTTTTTCCCTTTTGCACATTTCTTATTGTCTTTTGTAAATAACACTGTAACTTGATAATGTTTCGACAGTCCTGGGAGACTCTGGTGCAAAATATGCTTTACATTAGGAGAGATAAACTGCACATTTTCAGCAGAATATTGAAACACATGATAGGTCCCATTACTGATGTATTCCTCTCCTTCACTCTAGGTGCGCTTGATGATCACAGACGCTGCAAGGCATAAGCTCCTTGTACTAACTGGACAGTGCTTTGAGAACACAGGAGAACTCATTCTTCAGTCAGGATCCTTTTCCTTCCAGAACTTCATTGAGATCTTCACGGATCAAGAGGTGTGTTCAGAAAAGTGTCTTCCATACGTTGTTTATGTGATGGCAGAGCTTTCTAGAAGACTAAAAATAGCCCTCTGTGTTGTTAGAGTTAGCATCAGCAGCCTGATGCTTATGCTCTTCTTTACTCTTCATTATAGGCTTACTTTCAAAACGTTTATTTAATTTTCTTTGGACTTGATGTAAATTGCTTAATAAAATAATTAAATTTTAGTTTGGGGAATTAAATTGTAACTTCCAGGAACAGAAAGTCAAGGAACCTTTTGACAATGTAAGAAGATACTGCCGTGTGTAAAACATAGAGGTTGTTTATCTAAGGTGCACATACAAAGCAGTCAAATTGATCTTGACACCAGGTCCTTGCCTGGCAGTAGCTAAGTAATAGGTGACATTAAATAAGACAGAGGCTGTGTGTTGGAATAGCTGTAGTTTTTTGCACCACTGACTCGCTTGGCTTCTTTATAGTAGTGTTTAAAATTTGGCCAGTGAAATCTATAAATCTTGTGATTTCTACGTACCAAAAAGATAAGTATGAAATATACCAGTATTTAATGCTGTTTGTTTCATGACTTGTTATTTTGCTGTCTTGCTTAATGTACTGTGTCTGAAAGCTCCCATAGGGCAGGAACCCATAGTAAACAGGCTGTCACACTTAATTTGGCTGCTGTGTAAAGTATATATTTAAATAAACTATATGGCTGCATCCCTAGCAACTTAGTTTCCAAAATTAATTAGGAGCATGTCAGTGGAGTGAGATTTGAAAGTTCAGCACTGAAAAAGCAAAATTTGCATGAGCTACGGCGTGACCTTATTGTATTAATTTGATCTTATTCTCAAAGCCTCTTTGTTCAGCATATGGTTGTAGGGCTGGGGAGAGAGCTGGATTCCTGCTCTCTGAAAAGTGTGATGCCCAAAACTCAGTGTCAGTTTGCAGAGTTACTTTGCTATGAAATTGCAAACCCGAGCTCCTTGCATCTCTGGCTAATTAGCGACACATAATTACTTTCTGACTACATGCAAAACTAGGGGCAAATGCTACTGTTAGTGTTAGGAAGTGAAATTGTTGGCTGGAAAGCGGAGGGGTGGTGGTTGGACATGAGTTACAGCCGCTGAGGGATTGCCGCAGTGGTGGGTGTGTAGAGCGTACTCCCACGGGCTCTGAGTAGGGCTCACTTGGCTCATCCCCGCCACTGGCAGCAACCTCACCAGACAGCCAGTGTGACTCTTTGAAAGTGTTGGCTTCCAGCCTATTGTTTCTGAAGCCTTGGGCTTTCACTTCTTCTACAGGATTTCACAAAAGCAAAGAAAACTCATCTTCGCCATACTGCAGTCCGCGTATGTGATATTTTTTAAGGGGTCCCACTACCAGGAAATTTGTAGGTGGTCTACAAATTGTAAAAAAGTTTAGAAAAAGTACCTAGAAAAGAAGAGGTTAGTGGTTTTCTAAGTGTTGATCAGAAGAAAGAATTCCTGTGCTGTCCTGACCTTGTACCTTGGCAGTGTTAGGTTTATGGTTGAACTCAATGACCTTAAGGGTCTTTTCCAACCTAAACGATTCTGTGATTCTATAAATATGTAAGGTTTGATGAGTACTGTGTAAAGTCAGTGTTTCTGGCCTCTGTCCATTTTTACTTCACTGGACCAAACCTGAACTATGGTCATGGGATGTGCTTACAAATAAGTAAATGCCCTTTGGGGGATACTCTTGGGAAGTCTAACTCAGAAATTCATCTGTAGCCTGCAGAAGTTCCTGCAAGCAATGCCTAAATGTGGTGGTTTTAACCTCTCCTGTGCCAGAAGACTGAAGATGTCCCATCCCACTGCCTCTGCAAGAGCAGCTAGCAGAGGAAAACCTTTCTTTTTGCCTTTGTGGTCCAGGGTAGGAAACAATCTTGTGTTTTCTCTGAGCAGCCAACTTGCTGTTTGCCTCCACCAGCTGTGACATGTATAAAACTTGAGGATTCCTCAACAGATATCTCTCAGCGCTTGAAAAGATGATCAGGTTCACAGATACATTTGTTTGCTCCCAGAATGACTTTGGATCCAGAGAAGAGAAGGAGCAGTTACATCTCTGTGTTATCAAATAGCATAAGCAGTGGAACTGCTGATATCCTTGGTGTCAGCATTTGAAATGCAAATCCATCGAGGCCTTTTCTGGGGCCTTCCTGAACTTGCTATTCCTAACAGATACGATCTATGTCTGGAATAATTTTTCTCCAGCTTTTCATTTGTCTGCGATATCAGTGGCTTAACGCTGTCTGCATTATGCGTGCCAACTTTTAGTAGCAAAGAAAGTCAGAATTTAGGAGTATGAAGCAGAAATCCAAATATGGTATAATATAAACTGGAGAGGACTAACCCCAAAACTTGGCCCAGTATATATTCTTTAGCCTGGTGTATTGCCATCTGATTTTTTTATCTAGCCAGAAAATTGTCCCTACATGAGAAACAGTCTGTACTCATTATCTCCTTATGTGTGCAACAGACTTGGATTTACTCCTGCAGAAGAAGTGATCTTTTATTACTTTTGTCTCTCCCTAATAACGTGTTTTCAACCCTGACCAGAGACACAGCATAAGGAGTATCCTTGAGATCCTAAATCCATTTAAGAGCTGTGGTCTGTGCTACCCCTCTTTTCTTATTTCTGCAATATGCAACAGGAATGGTTCTCCTGTTTTCTTTATCTTTTATCCTTTTCAGCCTTTCCTCCTTTTATTTTGTTTGGCGTTGTTTTTTTCTTTGCTTCTTTTCAGACAAAGCCATGTCTCACATATGGGTGAGATTTATTTATACTCATGTCAAATGTGTTGGATACTAAGTAAGACTGACAAAGGAAGATAGAAAATATTTATTTTCTGCTTTATTTAGGTATTGGTTGGATTATTTTTGTTTGGATAACAGCTACTGCATCTTTGTTGAGTTTTATTTTTGGTAAATGCTGAAAATAAATTATGTAACACAAAGAAAGGAAGTGAGACATACGCACACAGAGGCCCAAAGAGATCTACTGCAATCAAACATCATTAATTTTTTATATATTCATTTCTTCTGCTGATTCAGCTTGTGGTCCAGGACTTTCAAATTATTCAGCTGTAGCATAATCTATATCATCTTTATGAAAACTGTTCTTATAGCTCGAACTGACAATTGAATTGAATCTCTGCAAAGAAGACTGTGGTATTTTGCATGTTGCTGTGTTTGCATATTTTGCACTGACATTTTATGTCTGAATTACTTCTTTAAAGAATAAATTTACATAATTTGGTGGTCTTTGTTAAGAGCAAGTACAAGAGAAATGGGTTATGTTTAGCCTAATTGCCAGTAAAACAAAAAAAAACTCAAATGAAAGTATCTGTGGAACTGGGGTGAGGTATAAAATATGTCATACTTTTTCATGTTTGTTTGTCTACTAATCTGGGACCATCAAATATTGCTTTTTTAGTTCAGGCTGGAACAGAACATCAGCTTTTCATATTGTGGCACAGAACTTCTTGTTTTCTGTGCCTTTATTTCAGCAGCTGGTTTTGGTACTAGCATGTTATCAATACTGTCAAAATTAATGGAGTTATTCTAAATTTCAACTTTTGTGGTTCATGAGTTTAAAATCAAAATAATGACAAAAGCATTTTAACCCTGACATTTTTTTTTCTGGCTTTTTCTTTAGCCCTGTACCTCACAGTCTCGGAAATATGAGACTTGTATCTGTTGGCATTTCTGAAACAATAACTGATTTCTTTGTGTTCTGAAAAACTCTCCTGCAGTCATTCAGGCTAATGTGGGAGTGGTGCTGGCTTTTTGGGAGCCAGGATGCAGAAAGAACTGCAGTAACAATGGTATGGTGGAATATATCCCATGACAGAAGGGGTGAGGAAGGGGGAGATGCTGGCCTGTTCTGGGTTGCAGTTACTGTCTGCCTGTTAAGAGGATGTGCTTTGTCCCTTAGATATTTGTCTGTCTCTTCTGGATGGACTGGGGCAGCAAGGGAGACTCATGAGCCAATGGTAGATATAGTGGCAGCTCTGGTAGCGTTAGCCTCATAGTCCTCATACCCTCTCAGTAAAAAAGCTTGTACCATCCTCCTATAAAAGGTGGAGGTGGGAAGGGGGAACCTTGCGGTACTGTCATCCTTTGGGCAACAGGATCTAGGAATAAGGTCAAAAAAGGAATCCTTCTTTGTATTTAAAAAATACAGTAGTAAACTAGCTTCTAGGATGGGTACTCACCAATGCAGAAGTGAATGAAAAGGGTTTTATCTATCTCATCAGGAAATACCATGTTCTGACATTAACTGTCATTAAAAAAATAATTTACATTCATCTTCTTGTGTTTTTGTTTTATGACCCTAGATTGGTGAATTATTGAGCACCACACACCCTGCCAACAAAGCCAGTCTAACTCTTTTCTGCCCTGAGGAAGGAGACTGGAAAAATTCCAACCTTGACAGACACAACCTTCAAGACTTCATTAACATTAAACTCAATTCAGCTTCCATACTGCCTGAAATGGAAGGACTCTCTGAATTCACAGAGTATCTATCAGAATCGGTAGAAGTGCCATCACCTTTTGACATTTTGGAACCTCCAGCCTCAGGAGGCTTCTTGAAACTCTCCAAACCCTGCTGTTACATTTTCCCAGGGGGAAGAGGGGACTCCGCATTGTTTGCCGTGAATGGATTCAACATGCTTATCAATGGAGGATCTGAAAGAAAATCTTGCTTTTGGAAACTTATCCGGCACTTGGACAGGGTAGATTCCATTCTGCTCACTCACATTGGAGATGACAACCTGCCAGGAATCAATAGCATGCTTCAGCGAAAAATAGCCGAACTAGAAGAGGAACAGTCCCAAGGGTCTACTACTAACAGTGACTGGATGAAAAATCTGATCTCACCTGATTTGGGAGTTGTATTCCTTAATGTACCTGAGAACCTGAAGAACCTGGATCCTAGCTTTAGAGTGAAAAGGAGTGTAGAAGAAGCTTGTTTTACTCTCCAGTATCTAAATAAACTGTCTATGAAACCAGAACCTCTTTTCAGAAATGTGGGAAATACCATTGACCCCATCATTTTATTTCAGAAAATGGGAGTTGGCAAGCTTGAGATGTACGTGCTTAATCCTGTCAAAAATAGCAAAGAGATGCAATATTTTATGCAGCAGTGGAGTGGTACTAACAAAGATAAAGCTGAATTCCTGCTACCAAATGGCCAAGAACTAGACATTCCATTATCCTACTTCACCTCTGTCTCGTCCCTGATTGTGTGGCATCCAGCTAATCCTGCAGAGAAAATAATCCGAGTTCTGTTTCCTGGAAACAGCACCCAGTATAACATTCTAGAAGGACTAGAAAAACTCAAACATTTAGACTTCCTTAAACAACCAATGGTTACACAGAAAGACCTAACTGGCAACATTGCTAGTCCAGCTGTGAAACAAGCAAAGTTGAAACAACGAACAGACAGCAAGGAGAGTCTCAAGCCTGCTGCAAAGACACCACCAAGCAAACCTGTCAGAAAAGAATCTAAAGAAGAAACACCGGAGCCCGCAAAGCCTAGTCCAGCACTGGAAAAGCCTCAGAAGCTGGAAAGCAAAGAAAAAGTTCCGGCTAAAAAAGAGAAACCAGTAAAAGTGGAAACCAAGCCTATAGTGGCAGAAAAAGACATAACAAGTAAAGAAGAACAATTAGTAAAATTTGAAACTCCTGAAAAACAAGGTACAGATGTAAAACTAAAAGCATCAAAGGAGAAGTCAGTGAAAAAGGAAGTCAAAGCAAAACCTGAAGAAAAGAAAGAGGAAAAAGAAAAACCAAAGAAAGAGGTTTCTAAAAAAGAGGAGAAAACACCCATCAAAAAAGAGGAAAAACCTAAAAAAGAAGAGATCAAGAAAGAAGTTAAAAAAGAGGTGAAAAAGGAAGAGAAGAAGGAAACAAAGAAGGAAGTAAAGAAAGAAGCTTCACCAAAGGAAGCTAAAAAAGAAGCTAAAAAAGAAGAGAAGAAGGAAATTAAGAAGGAAGAAAAGGAAGCCAAAAAGGACACAAAAAAGGTTCCTAAAGAAACAAAGAAGACAGCTACTCCTTCGTCTGACACCAAAAAGCCAGCAGCAAAGCCTAAATCACAGAAGAAGGAGGAACCTGCTAAAAAAGAAGCAGTACCTGCTGGAAAGCCAAAGGAAAAAGGAAAAATTAAGACTGTGAAGAAGGAGATCAAAGTCAGTGGAGCACAAGCTGCCCTTGCAGCAGTTGGAGTTGCGGCCACAACTGTAGCAGCTGCAGAAATTACAGCCAGTGGAAAGGAACTTGAAACGGAGAGATCCCTTATGTCTTCACCAGAGGATTTAACAAAGGATTTTGAGGAATTAAAAGCTGAAGAAGTAGAAACGATAAAAGAAACAAAACCTCAAGTTGCACTTATAGAAGATGAACTGAAATTCACTGGCACAGTACAAAAAGAGGCCTTTGAAGTACAAAAAGAAAAATTAGATAATGAAGGACCTGCCGAGTCCTCTGATGAAGGCATAACTACCACAGAGGCTGAGGGTGAGTGTGAACAGACACCTGAAGAATTGGAACCTGTGGAAAAGCACAGGGTTGATGAAAATGAAAAGTTTGAAGATGAGGGAACTGGCTTGGAAGAATCATCTGAAGCAGGAGATTATGAGGAAAAGGCAGAGACAGAAGAAGCTGAAGAACGAGGTGAAGATGAAGAAGCAAAGACACCCCTGGACACCACAAAACCATATACAGAGGAAGGAAGAAAAATTGAAGAGAGCTCAGAAGAAATAACGGCTGAAGCAGATGCTAACATTAAAGATGAAAAATATATTGAAAAGGCAGATGATGAGGCATCAGATGAACGGGCTGAGGAAGACAGGGAAGAAGCAATAGAAAAGGCAGAAACTGAAGAGACTGAAGAGGAGGAAGACAATGCAGAAGACATCAGAGATGAAGTGGAAACTGAAAAAATAGAAGCTGAAGAAGATTATGTGATGGCTGTGGTAGACAAAGCTGCAGAAGCTGGTGAAGTTGAAGATAAGTATGGCCTACTCATAATTACACCAACAAAACGCTCAGCACCTCAGTCTCCAGCAGTTGAACCAGCCTCTTCTATCCATGATGAGACATTACCTGGTGGTTCAGAAAGTGAAGCCACTGTTTCTGATGAAGAAAACAGAGAAGATCAACCTGAGGAATTCACTGCTACTTCAGGTTACACACAGTCTACTATCGAAATATCCAGTGAACCAACTCCAATGGATGAAATGTCGACACCCCGGGATGTCATGAGTGATGAAACTAACAATGAGGAAAGCGAGTCACCCTCTCAGGAGTATGTGAACATTACCAAGTATGAGACATCACTGTACTCTCAAGAGTTTGGCAGACCTAAACTTTCTCCACTTCCAGATGCTTTTAATGGATTATCTGAAGGATCCAAAACAGAGGCTACAGAAGGTAAAGACTATAATGCCTCAGCTTCCACCATCTCACCACCTTCTTCATTAGAGGAAGACAAATTCTGCAAATCTGCATTCCAAGATGTATACCGGCAAAAAGAAAGTGAAAACCAAGGCACCACTAAATTAGAAATCAAAGAACCCCATCAAGAAGATGTTGGTGGAAAACGTAGTCCAGCCAAGAGTCCAGCTGACAGTTTGTCCCCTCCATCACCTGTTGCCAAAACACCACTGAGTGAACGTAGTGTGAACTTTTCACTCACTCCCAATGAGATCAAGGTCTCATCTGAGTCTGTACCCATTGCTACATTGCCTGATGTGCGTCAAGAAGTTGCTGAAGTGCACTGTGCAAGCCCTGAAGATAAAACATTAGAAGTAGCATCTCCCTCACAGTCTGCTGCTGGTAGTGCTGGCCACACACCTTATTATCAGTCTCCCACTGATGAAAAGTCCAGTCAGCTACCCTCTGAAACTAGTGAAAAGTCAACAGAAGCTCCTGTTAGCTTTGAATTCAGTGAAGTCAAAGATGAGTCTGCAAAACCCAGAATAAGCCCTATGGATGAGCCTGTGCCAGATTCAGAATCTCCTATTGAAAAGGTTCTCTCGCCTCTACGGAGTCCACCACTGATAGGTTCAGAGGCCACTTATGATACATTTTTGAGTGCTGATTTAAAGTCTCCCACCAGAGATTACAGGAGTCCTCCTGGTGGGGAACCTGAAAAAGAAAAATCACCTGTTCAGATGAGCCCGGCTTCTGAAGGTAGCTCTGTGGGCCTTTTCCAAGAAAAACAAGATGATAAAAGCATGGAGTTTATGGTAATTAAGGAAGGATTCAGCCTAGAAAGGAAAATGGAAGATACAGAACCCAGCAGCTCCCAGTCTTCACTGGTCTTGGATGAGCGGAAGTTAGCAGGTGATCTCTCACCTACCCAAATAGATATCAGTCAGTTTGGTTCTTTAAAAGAAGATACAAAAATGTCTATTTCTGAAGGCACTGTTTCTGACAAGTCTGCAACACCTGTTGATGAAGTTATAGCAGAAGACACCTATTCCCATATAGAAGGAGTAGCTTCTGTATCTACAGCATCTGTTGCTACTAGTTCATTTCCAGAACCAACTACTGATGATGTATCTCCTTCTTTGCATGCCGAGGTTGGATCTCCCCACTCTACCGAAGTTGATGATTCCCTTTCGGTGTCAGTAGTACAAACACCAACAACTTTTCAGGAAACCGAAATGTCTCCATCTAAGGAAGAGTGCCCAAGGCCCATGTCAATTTCTCCACCAGATTTCTCACCTAAAACTGCAAAATCAAGAATGCTGGTGCATGATCATAGATCCCCTGAGCAGTCAACTATGTCAGTAGAATTTGGTCAAGAGTCCCCTGAGCAGTCTTTAGCAATGGACTTTAGTAGGCAGTCTCCAGAATATCCTACTGTAGGCACTAGTATACACCATATATCTGAAAATGGACCAACAGAAGTAGATTATAGCCCTTCAGATATACAGGAGCCTACTTTTGCACGGAAGATTTCCCCTGTGGAGCAGTCATCTTACTCTCAGGAGAAAGATATTTCAGAAATTATTTCAGTTTCTCAAATTGAAGCATCATCGTCAACTTCATCAGCTCATACACCTTCCCAGGTAACTTCACCACTTCCAGAGGAAACTTTTTCAGGTGCTGTTCCACCCAGAGATATGTCACTACATTCTTCTTTTACCTCAGAAAAGGTGCAGAGCCTAGGAGAAAAGCTGTCACCGAAGTCTGACCTATCTCCATTAACTCCAAGGGAATCTTCTCCTCTGTACTCTCCTAGTTTTCCAGATTCACCTTCCGCAACCACAGAAGCAGTGTCAGCTAGTCACACTCCTTCATTGTCACTGCAAATGTCCTCGGTCAAAGCATTTGGTTACCAGGAACCCCTAACAAAGCACAGTCCAGAACCTTTACTCAGCCCAGAAAAAGAAGATTCAGAGAAAAGCAGCAGGTCACCAGAAGAACTTAGTTATTCTTATGAGGCCACAGAGAAAACAACTAGGTCACCAGAGGATATTAGCTACTCCTATGAGGCAGCTGGAAAATCTACTAGATCACCTCAGACCACGGATTATTCCTATGAGACAACTGGGAAAACTACTAGGTCACCTGAGGCCACAGATTATTCCTATGAGATAATTGCGAAAAATATGAGGTCATCTGAGGCCACAGGTTATTCTTATGAGATGACAGGCAAAACCACCAGGTCACCAGAGGCCATGGATTATTCCTATGAGACAACTGGGAAAGCCACCAGGTCCCCTAGGGCCACAGATTATTCCTATGAGACAACAGGGAAAACCACCGAATCACCTGAGGCCACAGATTATTCCTATGAGATAATTGGGAAAACCACCAAATCACCTGAGGCCTCAGATTATTCCTATGACAGAATTGCGAAAGCTACAAGATCACCTGATACTATGGATTACTCCTACGAGACAACAGGGAAAACCACTAAGTCACCAGAAGCCATTAGCTACTGCTATGAGACAACTGGGAGAACCACCAGGTCACCAGAGGCCATGGCTTACTCCTGTGAGGCAACTGGGAAAGCTTCCAGTTCACCTGAAGTCACAGATTACTCATTTGAGACAACTGGGAGAGCCTCCAGGTCACCCGAAGCCACTAGCTATTCCTATGAAGCAAGTGCATATTTTACTCCGGGAAAATCGTTAGCAGAATCCCGTCAAGATGTTGATTTATGCCTTGTGTCCTCTTGTGAATATAAACATCCCAAAACTGAACTTTCGCCCTCATTTATCAACCCAAACCCCCTTGAGTGGTTTGCAAGTGAAGAACAGTCCCAAGATCAAGAGAAGCTATTAACTCAATCTGGGGGAGCCCAGCCACCTTCTGGGGGAAAACAGCAAGGGCGGCAGTGTGATGAAACACCTCCTACATCCGTAAGCGAGTCTGCCCCGTCTCAGACTGATTCAGATGTTCCCCCTGAGACGGAGGAATGTCCTTCCATCACTGCAGATGCTAACATTGACTCAGAAGATGAATCAGAAACCATTCCAACAGACAAGACAATTACGTACAAACACATTGACCCTCCGCCTGTCCCACTGCAGGATCACAGCCCGTCCCCTAGGCACCCTGATGTTTCCATGGTTGATCCAGAGGCTCTTCCTGTTGATCAGAATTTGGGTAAACCTTTGAAGAAAGACCTCAAAGAAAAGACAAAGACAAAAAAGCAGGGTACTAAGACCAAGTCGTCTTCTCCTGTTAAAAAAGGTGATGGTAAATCAAAACAAGTGGCTTCACCAAAGCCAGCAATAAAGGAATCTTTAGACAAAATTTCCAAAGCAGCTTCTCTAAAAAAGAAGGAGTCTGTGGAGAAGTTAACGAAAAATATATCTTCTCCAGAATCGAAGTCTCGAGTGGAAGAGAAAGATAAGGACACCAAGAATGCAGCAAATACAACATCCAAGTCAGCAAAGAATGCAACCACAGGTAAAGACAGATAGCGCTTCCCTAGTGTTAAGATTGTCTTAGTTCTTGTAGTGAAGTTAGTTTGCCTTTGTATCAGCTGAGGATGTGGTTTGTAGTAAATCCCCAAAGTCCAGGTTTTAAGTATAAATCCAGTGTGTAAGAGACCACATTTAAAGGCATGAAATTCACTAAATTAACTTTTGTAATCTGAGAAATTTGATATGTCAATTTTCTCAGAGAGTACATAAAATATAAAGAACTTAATGCTAGCTGTCTAAGCTGTTAAGCAACTAATAGTATTAAAAGTACCACTTTTGTAGGTGAATGAAATCAGTAGCAAAGCGAATCACTTTATTCATTCTAAGAAACAAGTAGGCACAATTTTCTTAACATAAATTACTGCAATTTAATATTGTGGGAGACAAAGGTACTATCAGCCATTGGATGCTCTTATTACTTTGCTGGATTAATTTTAAAGGGAGTATTTTAAAAAACTATAACAGTGATCAGAGCTCTTTCAGTGAACTGAGCAGGTACATCACATAATCCGGTTAAAGTCTTATGCCATCAGTGATGACTAAGCATACAGAAAGTTAATATCATTTTGAATGACTGTTGTGTACTCTAAGTAGTAATAAAATATGAATTAGATTACTGGAGGAGGCATTTTGCTAATCTGTTTTTTCCGGCAGACCCTGTTAGAGAGTGTTTGGGGGATACTTTGATTTTGCTGTTGTCAGGACTGATATTCTGTTTAAAGCTTTTTTCAAGAAGCAGGTCTGGGATTCAGTACAAATAAACCAGCATTCAATTGTCTTTAGCTTCCCCATTTTAGGTGGTCCACTGTTCCTTTTTTACACCATCGTTTGCATGTCTCTGTTAGTTAGATGCATTTCAAAGCAGCAGTATAGGTCCTTGTGCTTTACATTTCTCCAGCACTTTAACTCTATATGAGATTCTTTTTCCTTAAAGCATGCTTCTCAGACATACACTAGATCAGAAGACAAGGCTGTATTTGATAATGATGTGTCAATTTTCTCACGGAGTACATAAAATACAAAGAACTTAATACTAGCTGTCTAAGCTGTTAAGCAACTAATAGTATTAAAAGTACCACTTTTGTAGGTGAATGAAATCAGTAGCAAAGCGAATCACTTTATTCATTCTAAGAAACAAGTAGGCACAATTTTCTTAACATAAATTACTGCAATTTAATATTGTGGGAGACAAAGGTGCTATCAGCCATTGGATGCTGAGTGTATAACATCTAATCTTTCATCCAGTGTTGGTATCCACAGTTCAGAAAGGTATATCAGATTTTTTATGATAAAACATAACATAATCAGTAGTAAAAACTCTCTAATTCAGCAAATCTTATCATATCATGATGCTTATTTGGCATATTGCCATATGATGAACGGCAGGACATGCTAGACAACTCTAATGGACTTTGCTGGCCTTACAGTTGTGACCCTAAATAGAGTGTATTGCTCAGATAATAGTTCACTAAACTTCATCCTTTGTACCAACATGAGCAGGCGAGTAGAACATAAATGGTGATCATCTGGATAAAATTACTAGTTGAATCCTGATTTTCAGTTCACACCATGATCCAGTGCGTAGCAAAGGCCGCTATTTTTGGATAGTATTTTTAAACTTTGAACTTCCTTTTCACTGAAGCTCTTCTTATAACAAGTACTATACTACGTACAGCAGCAAAAACATGTTCCCTGCTACTTTTTGTAAGAAGTGGCTAATTTGTGTGTACAAATAACGATCCAGCAGGCAAGCAAACACTTGTTCTCCATTCCCTGAAGTAATTGCTTTACAAGTTTCTCTCCCAAGTTCCTCTTTTCCCCTTTTTCTGCTCGCGTGTATTATCTTTTTGGTGGACCTGTAAGACAGTCTGAGCATATCGACAGCTACCACGTCTTGCTATGTGCTCATACCCCAAATCTCAGGATTGCTTCAAATCTGCATGGCACCCCGTGTGAGTCTAGGTTTTATAGTTGTGCATACCTGAGACTTTCAAAAAGCTGTACTTCTTAACCTGAAAAATACTACTACCATTTGTTGAGTGGTAATTCAGTAATCACAGCCCTGCATAGTAATTGTTGGATAATAGTAGTATATTACTGGGAAGGGTTCAGTGAATTTTTGGTTATGTGGTAGTGAGGTTTTATTCTATTATGTAGTTACAGTTATTCAAGTTTTTCCTCCCGTTACAATATAATTGGGATACAACAAAACTGGAACGTACCATTAGATATAGGAGGGTAACGCCATAATTGGACACATCTCACCTCAGAGGTTATAACAGTAATTAATAAATGCATGTTTTTAGCCCACCTGTGATGCATTCTTTTGTTGTTTGATTTCCAAAGGACCTGGGAACGCTAAGGCGGTAAAAGCTACAGCAGTGCCTCCAGGACCTCCGGTGTATTTGGATCTGGTGTACATTCCCAACCACAGCAACAGCAAGAATGTTGACGTTGAGTTTTTCAAGAGGGTGCGATCATCCTACTATGTCGTGAGCGGGAACGATTCTGCAGCCGATGAGCCAAGCAGGGCTGTTCTGGACTCCCTGCTTGAGGGCAAGGCACAGTGGGAGAGTAACATGCAGGTAGGCTCCTCACTAGTATCCCTACCTGGAAATTTAATCTTCTCTGGGAAGCAACTATGGGAAGCCAGAGTGCCTCTGGAGTGGATGGCGGCTGCTGAGGAATGGGGTCCCCAGGCTGTGCACTTTGCTTCACTGATGATGTGAGAGGACACCCGAGTGAGGCACAGAGCTGCATCACACTCAGCCGCTCCCCCATTTCTGGCCCTTCTGACCTGTTGCTGGTGAATAAAACATCTGAGAGACGGTTTACAGGGCCATTTCGCTGTTCTGTCTCGTTACTATGACATATATGGTCTGAGTCTGAAAACATTGCGGTTTGTAAGTAGGAAAGAAAAGTGAATGTTTCATGGTTTATATGTACTCACATACACTTGGAAACTTCATGTACCTTCCATCATGATCAATTAGTAAACAAAATATTTGGCCATAATCTGAAGACCTATCAGTACAGACTACAGACTGCTGCTTCTCTGGAAAGCTGCATCTCAACACCTTACAAAACCAAGGTTTTATTTGGATAAACTACTTCTTTGCAGTGATTTTACTTTACCTACGTGTTTACTTATTTCCTTTTATCCACCCATTTATTCAAGTATTTATTGCATAAAAACACACGCCTTCCAAAAGGGAAACATACTTGTTGGACGGGGCTTCTTACAAAGATGTTTTTCTTATCACCTGTTTCTATTGTCCATTCCTCAGGACTTCTCCTGTTTTGTGTTGCAGGTGACCTTAATCCCAACCCATGACTCAGAAGTGATGAGGGAATGGTACCAAGAGACCCATGAGAAACAGCAGGACCTCAACATCATGGTTTTGGCAAGCAGCAGCACTGTTGTTATGCAAGATGAATCTTTTCCTGCATGCAAGATTGAACTGTAAGAACGAGACCGTGCACCACAAGATTAAACTTTGTTTCCAGAAATTCTTCAGTTTGAAAACACCTTTTCTAAAAATTCAATCCATCTATTTCAACTGCTGAACTACATACCTGCCAAATGCTATACTGTGTCACGGTGATGCAAGTCACTAATATTTTTCAGTCTTTGCTGATTGCTAAGGGAAATAATAGTATTCCCAGATTAGGGTTAAAATTACTGTGAAAATACAGATCCAGTTTCATCTCCACTGAACATTTGGAAACCATGCACTAGCAACCCCAACTGACTTCTGCCAGGTAGAGGCATTTGCCCTCTAAAGAAACAAAAAGAGAGAGAAAGAGAGAGAGGGGTAGGAGGAGAAAGAAATAAGTAATTAGATCTGCATTAGTCTCATGGCAACTGATGTATTACTTACTGAATTCTGCTTATGCTTTCACTTGAAAATAAAGCTTTAAATTTGTATCAATCTGAGCCTATTGCAAGGGGGATCCTTTTTTTTTACAAAATTAAGTTGGCTGGAAAATAAAAAGAAACAGAATGTGGCTAGGAAGGGATGTACAACCTAAACGCTCATCAGCAGTTTTCCACCTTAATTTGTACTCTGCATACTGACATACCATAACAATCATAGGCCAAATATGCACGTAGTCTGTACCCCATCCAGAAGTCTGAAACCTTTCTTTCAACATGCAGAATTGTGTGTCTAAGGCATGGTCCCAGTGAAAGTCCACTCACTCCAGCCAGAAATGACCAGTCCACATGCTTAAACACCCATGTCCACTGTTGATTAACTGAAGCAAAATACCAAAGCGGTCGGGAGTTTATACAGTAGACAATTTGCCTTAGAAAGTGACTTGAATGTACAAAGAAACTTGATGCACTTATTTTTTAATGTTGAGACAGCAAATTTATAAAACATCTCTGTAGGATCATAATTACACCAGTAAAGAAGTGTGAGTGTGCATGTGTGGTACTAGAAACCTATCTGACTGGTCAAAAGGCTTGGTGCTATGAATTACATATGTTGGTTATGTGAACGCTTCATCGATGCACCTGGACAGCTCAACAAGACAAGGTGAGCATTTTTTGGAAAGCTTCTTTTGTACTGTGGAAGCAAGATTGAAGTGGTGTCCAGTATCAGAGTTACCAAACTTGGTGAAACAATCAGAATGATGAAAAAGATTACCTGCGAGCCTGTACAGTATTCAACCTTCCTTTATCTTACCTTATTTTATTTGTTTAATTTAAGGGTGACTATGGGAACAAATGTACAAAAACCTTTTTTTTGGTGCTGCGTGAACTTTTAATAGATGAAATTTTAACAAAGATTTTAGTTTACAGGAAAATGCAAAGAAAAATTTTTCTGGTGAAGGCAACTTTTTTAGTAGTTTTGTAAGATAAATGAATAATGTTGCTTAAGGTTCTGGTAAGAATGTGTATTGAAGTAAAATTTATTGAAAATAGTCAACTGCCAGTACCTTTTGCAGGGTAGGGGGGTGGAAGGGCACCCTGGTGGTAAAATTAGTCTATTGATGATGATAGAAAATGGGATTTGAAAAGGTGGTTGCATAATACTTACAAAGGTGTAACCTACATTCTCAACACCCACAAGATATTGAAAAAAGAATAAGCAATAAAAATAAGTCTCTTTTCCTCTCCTCTCCTCCTCTCCTCTCCTCTCCTCTCCTCTCCTCTCCTCTCCTCTCC
>VYZM01020302.1:218935-263137 GCA_013398915.1 Dromas ardeola | reverse complement strand
CTCCTCTCTCCTCTTTCCTCCTTTTTCCTCCTCTCATTTCCTCTTCTTTTGCTCTTCCTCTTTCTTCTTCCTTTCCTCTCCCCTTCCTTGCCTCTTCTTTTGCACCTCCTTTCCTTTCCTAATTCCTTTCCTCCTTCCTCTCCCCCTTCCTTTCCTTTTCTAGACTGCGTGCAGAGGAGCAGCAGCACTGTTCTGTGATTTAAGAGAGTTTGGATTTTTTAGTCTCAGAAGTTTTATCCAAATTAAAAAAATCTTGTTACATTGTAGAGGTTTGCAAATCTGAATTTAAAGAAGGTGTAAAGGCCTCCAGAATGGTATCCAGAAAGGCCTCCAGATGCTGGTCTGTGTGATTCACCATTATGGCTGGTATTAAGTTTCACAATGTAGTGAACTATGATCTCATTTTATTTTCTTTACTTAAGAACTTATTTCAATTTCACATTGTTAGGATATTTTTGTTTAATAGGGATATGTTTGCACACCTAATTTTTATGAGGGTTTTTTTTATACTGCTTTAGGGTCCTTTAAATGTGGGCTTCCTGAGGCCCATTTAATGCTGTGAATTACTGTTTGACAGTTATGGGGATTTTGATTTATTTTTAATGTCTTCTCTTTTTTTTAGGTATGTCTAGCAATGCTGTTTTATTTATTGCTATACCTTTTAAGTCGTTAAGAATAACTCAGAATGACTATGGCTTAAAAGGCAGATGGAAACGTATTGTGAAAACAAGCATGTTTGCTGGGCTCATAATCATTCACTTAAAATTGCTTTTGTAATACATAGTCTACAAAGTTATAGGCAAAATGTTTGGCAGAATAGTTGTAATATTTCTACAATCCTTTCTGCTTTGTCTACTTTCTTATATAGGTCAGATTTCAAACTCTTTTATTGGGTGGGAACAAATTTTCTGATCTTCTGACAATATCTGAAATGGTTTGTGTCTCTGCTTTGGTAGAAAATCTGTTTTAAGTACAGCAGTGGTCCTGAGACTAATCTCACTTATGCCACTTACTCCTGTGAATCAGGGGCAATTTCACTACATCAGGGAAGTTATAATCATTTGGTCCTACTGTAAATGAAATTGGAATCAAGCCTTAAGTCTCCCCAAGCAAGTTTATGATGGCTCAAGCACTTGTTTTACTTTTAAAATAATAATAATTAGACAGTTACAGCTGATGTTAAAGCGTATTTGCTTTTTTGCTGCTACAAAAATACTAAAACCCTAGTCTGGCTATTCTGAGGCACTGTAATGCCTGTTCCACACATTCCCTTTCAAATGGCAATGGCGCCTGGGTGCAACACGGCGATGAACTCCTCCATTAACTCCTCTTGCCCTTAATGTCTTTCCTGCCTGTGGAACTAACCTAACTGTGCTAGTCCTAGTACTACACAATTAGTTTAGTGTAACAGTCATCAAAATGTACCGTGTACATTAACGATGAGTGCTGTTGACCAGCATAGATTTCTAGGAGCATGGTTTGTTATTGATTACTCTAATTATAAAGATTCAATATCTGAGTGTAAAGGACACTCCATTTAAATAATGGTATTACCCATAACAGCATCCTCAGTCATGATCTTTATGCTATTACTGTACTACTTCATATGAATCAATGAAGATTTAACTATGGGGATCCCACCTCACTCCTGAACTTGGACAGGGCCTCTCTTGCATGCCTTTTCCAAAGTCCTGTGGTGGGCCTGACTTCATTGACCTCTATTTTCAACCCATTTTTCACAGAAATTACTTTTGATTTTTCTTTTACTTACTTTACATACTGTGGTGAATGGAGATAACCATGTATATGAATGTGGGGATTTTTTAATTGTCTATGATAGCTTATGCATTTTAGGAGAGTTCCAGTACTCATTTACTAAGATTTAATCAATTTGTTAATTGAATTTTCAAACCCTCCCACCACAAGCAAGTTAGCTCCAAAGAGCGCTTACTGTGCATTTGGGATGTTTCTGTCATACTCTTCTCTTTGTTCATCTGTCGCCAGAGGTTCTTCCTCAGTAATGATGTTTTGAGAGAAATAGTAATTTTTTTGGTCTGAGTTTAGTAGAAAAGGAAATATATAACATTTACACTTGAAAGAACCTGTAAGCTTTCATCTTTTCACTTAATAATTGAACAAAACACTAAAAGCAACTAGGGGTAAGCATTTCTTAGAATGCAATTATATTATTCACCTGGTTTGAAAATGTTTGCTATTTAAAAGAAATAAAGAGAAAAAGTCTGTTTGTTGTGACTTTACAAAAAATCTAAAAAAAAAAGTAAGTAACTCAATAAAACAATGGCATAAAAATATAGAAAGAAAAAGAAAAAAAAAAAAAAGAATTAAAAAACCAGCTTCTCCGCACTAGACTAGCTAGGAGCTCCAGATGGCTGGAGCTACCTCTTCAAGACTGGGCTGTAATCACAATGGTAAAAGAGGAAATCTGAAACATGCTTTCACGCATTTGCATGCAGCCATTATCTTCCAAACTATGGAAAGAAGCAGTCTTGTTGCTGGCTGAGAAGCACCTCACACACCTCCTCTCTCTTGTTTTGAATGGTGTTTGTGTCAGTCTGCAGCTGTGTATGGTATTATGTCTTATAATCCTGCATCACTTCTATTCTATCCAGTCATATCTAATGTAGAAAATTAGTTTCCAGTGAAAGTAATATGTAGTGCTTTTATGATATTTGTGTGCAATATCCCCTCTTCCATTGAGGATATTTGATGTAAAAGAAACAAACTCAGTTCCACAATAAAATACAAAAGTGGCAAAGTGGTGTTGACATGTTTCTTGTCTTTGTGTATGTACGTATTTTTAAGTTTTCCCTTTCCTTCAATCATGATTACCTACTATATGGGTTTTTTTCTCGAAAGATCAATGACTATTTAAATGCTAGATAAGAACCAGTCTCTGTTTAGAAATTGGAGAATAAATGCAGAAGATTACTTCTATCTCTTGTGGCGTAAAGCATTACCATGATGTACCATGACATGGCTTCTTTTTGTCGTTCTCGTTTCTGTATCCTTCAGCAGTGTGAGAAAACACCTCATTTTCAGCAGGTACACGTTGAAGGGGCTGTGTCAGAGATGATACCCAATAGTCACGTCAAACTGACCCCACCCTGGTTTGGAAAAGAGGTCCATTCTAAAGTTGTTGCAGTTTAACAAGAGTGCAAAACTTGTCTCTGGTGGACACCTGACCACCGCTGCCCAGCAATCCCAGTGAGAGGTGACAGAGCGTTTGGGGAAGGTGGGCTCTCAGTTTAGTTTTTGACTTCATAAACATCAGACTTTTCCTCTACTTCTGTTACAGGGACGCTGTAAGATCAGGCTTTCTGCCTTCATAGCTTCGCTTGCCGCTGCGATGCCTGCCGTGGCGAGGTGCAACACTCAGCCCTTACATCTTTTAGCTGGGGGAGATGGAGGTGATGTGAAAGCCGGAAAGGCTGGGGCAGCAGGGAGCAAGGGGTGCTCACTCCCAGGAGAAGCAGTGGCCCTGTGGGATTTCCTTCGCCCTCACACAGCAGTCTTTTTTGTGGGCCCTTATCCATCTCCAGTGTCTCAGGTTTCATTTGCAACCTCTAATGACAATAAGAAACACTATGCTTGTCTTGAATTTGGATAAGCGTGACGCAGTAGAGAAAAATGAAGAACAGATGAGGGAAGCCAATTGCTGCAAATCATATCTCAAGATATATATATATCTCCTGCCTATGTTTGCATCAAGGTTTTTTGAGCTGTTGTGGTAGAGTAGCCTGATGCAACATGAAATATATTGAAATGATTGTGCAAAGCAGACCAGGTCAGCCTTCAACGCAAATTATTCACCTGCAGTTGCAGGGTGAAGTTCTGGATTTGCACAGGTGGGACCACCCATGGTACCTGTGGATATGGGCCTGGTCTGCAGCGTTTTGCTTGCTGCTTCCAGATGCCAAATGAAAGCTCCTTCCTTCAACATAGCTGCTGAGGAGGAGAAATTTTATTTCCACTAGTGTTATTAATGAACAAATTCAAACAGCTTATGCAGTATTTCAGATAGCATGGGAAAATGATAGTCCCTCAGACCTTTTTGGTCTATCTAAAATGAGGGATGTCTTGTGGCATCCTAGACTTGGAGGCTGTGTAATACTGATTTCTAGTGTTCCGTGCTTGGGGAGGAAATTGTAGCTTTTCATGGTTCCTAGGATGGGATGAAAAGAGGTGTCCAGGAGTCTCTTGAGTAATAGCCGTGGTGACACCTCATAGATCCAGCTCATTCCCAGCATTGCAGCAAAGCTCCTTGGCTTCCTAGAGGGTGTCTCTAGGCACACAGTACTTCTGCTACGTGAGCATTGCCCATGTCCTTTATTCAGTGAACAGTTTTTGACCAATGTCTACTGCTATGGTCCCTACTTTCATGTCCCACAGACACAATCAGTCCACAGTAGCATGAAGCCCCCCGGGCATTGTCTTCTGTTGTTCTGTGTGTGCTTTCTTTCTTTCTGGTGGGCATATTCAGCCCACCAGAGGCTGCGCGATGCTGAGTGCCCTCAGGTTGCCAGGGGATTTGTTGGTTTTTGTCTGCATGCTCAGCATCATTTCCAGCAGAAATGAAACACTGAGGAGGACTAAAGAACTACATCAGCAGGCACCACAATATGCATGACCTCCATTCACTGGTTCTCACAGATCCTTGCCGCTTGATGTAGCTGCTTCTCTGCAGCTCAGCAACTCCAGCATTGCCAGCCCCAGTGTGAATAGCTGGCAAGGCAGGGGTGCAGGCTGACTGTGCATCTGCTGCCAGCTTCACTGGCCAAAACAATTGCATATGCCATGATTTACACATCATACTGCAGCTCAGCCCATCACCTGGGCTTGTAAATTACACAGAGAAGATAAGTGAAATTGATGGAACTTATGTCCTAATACAAACAAAGCTAAATACACATAACAATGTCTATATACACCAAGGTTACACCCTGTATACCTTTTAAGGTCCAGAAATTAATTTTGACGGAGCTTTTACAAACCTCATGTTATCTCAGCCCAGCTGTGTTTCTTATCTTAAAGAGTTGAAGGTAAACTGAACCACTGGGCCACTTTTAAATACTTAATATGAACTCCCTGGAGTGCAAGTCAGTATTTCCAGGAAGAATTTACAGCGTCCAAAGATGTAATTATAGCAGCAATTACCATGTGTAACGACCAGAACAGGCTTGAAAGTTTCTTTCACAATTCATTTAAGGGAGGAATTGTCAGGATTTGCAATAAACAAGATATACTGAAAGCTGAATTTTGTCCTCACAATCTACTGTGCTTGTCAATGGGGTTCTAATGCTATTTCTGTGCCTGGGGCATCTACAATTTAGAATGGGTTGAGTGGACTTAAGTTTATCAGAAAGGTTTAAGAGCAGCAACAGAGTTAGTACTATGCAGTTGCTAGCTGAGTTCTGTGACAACTTTGTGATTACTGAAAGATATATATATATTTCCGGGGGGAGACTGACCCAGAGTAGACGGCACAGTTTACTATCACACGTTTAGTATCTTAAGATACTCTAATTCAAGAGTATGTTTTGTCACTAATTCTTTAGCTATACTTCATTCTCCACAGTCTTGTTTTGAAAGAGCCACTGTCCTAAGTTCACGTTATTTGTCACTTAAGTCAGGTGTAGTTTTTCTTCTGCAATCAGACAGAGCTTTGTCCTCATCTTAATGTTTCCTATCATTAAGTTTCTGGGAAGGTAAATTTAACTTTACTTTCCACAAATGTGCCCAAATACTCACTAGAAATACATTTTGCAAGGTTCAATTGTAGTTTCTACACAAACAGCACCAGCAAAACCAGCAGCAGTACTTGCAGAATCGGGTGCTGTTCAGTGGACCACATCTCGCATCCCTCAAAGTCAAGGGCGCAATTCCCTTTCATAACTATAACTCCAGTTTCCTGAGGAGGTGGGGAAAGAGAGGACACTTGCTAACCTGTGCCCTGGGCTGCCTTCTGCCTGTCTCAGTGGCACAGTGATGGCTGGTCTGGTCAGAAACCCACTTGCACCAGCCAACCTTCATCTGCAGCCGGGGTAGGTCATCGTCCTGGTCCCACAGTTTTAGGGTGACCAGAGAGCCCTGGGATGGGCTGGTGAGCAGCTGGGATAGGCCACTGGGGGAGGGAGCCAGTGCTTGAAGCTGTGGGCAGGGGCTTGATACCAGCTCTGTGTGTAGGACACAACATCTGACAGGGGCTGAGAGCATCTAGTAACCTTCTCTTGGCAAGGTTGGGTGTCACCATAAATAGGGCCCATCTATGCAAGGCTTCAGGCAACATTTATTTGAGCTGCAAGGGAATAAATATGTAATTTGCCTCTTGTGAATAATGGATAACGACCTTCAGTGCTTTGCTGGGAAGTGTTCTGCCAGTGCCACTTGTGGGAGGAAGAGTTACATATTTGCTTGCCTAATCAGCAGCGTATGTGGTGTCTACCATGGATTTGAATTGGGAAGCTGCTTTTTGAATTAAAAGGAAGAGCTTTAACCTTTAAAGTGCTGGGGTTTTTCTCCTAACAGCAGCTGAATTCATGCCAACATACCAAACAGTCTTTTCATTTGTACTGGTTTCTGTTTCTTTTGGCTATTACTGGCTATTACTATTACCCACACCTGGGGCAACACGGGAGAGCTGTTAACGCTGCCCAGCATGTGCAAGTCTGGCAATGCTGTACCAGAAGCGTTAGTGCAGGCAGGTATTATTTAAGCTGCTGGTCACCTTGTTTGCATGCACAGCTCAGTGACTGTGCATGCAAATGTATTGCTTCTAGCACTGTCAGATTTTCCTCCACCTTTGGCTGTACACACATTATCCATGAGTAGAGAAATTATTCAAAAACTTTAATGAGGAAAGATACACTCCTGTGATTTACAAATATACTGACAAGGGAGAAACTGCAGTAGCTTTAATTCGAATCACAGCTGTAGCCACAAATGAAAACAGGATGTGAAGGAACCTTTTTAGGAGAGGTGATCCAAAAAAAGAAGATAGTCTTACTACCAAGAAAGATTTTGGTCTGTCCCCTAGAGGAAACATTTTGCCAGCCCCATCCATGTACAGAAAGGTCTAGGCAGCTGTCTGAAACAGTCCAGCAAGAAGCAGTAACATTTCATAAAGCTTGAGAGTACCCTAGTGAGGAACTGCTCATTGGCTGGTGAACTTGTATCAAATGAGTACCAGGGCGCAAATGAATACCTGGATGAACTCAGAAGCTTTTTGTGTTTGCAGAGTACAAAAGTATTTTCCTTTTTTTTTAATATACATATATACACACATTGACATTCTTCCCTTAGCATCAGAGCTCTCGTTCAAGCAGCAGCCCATCAAAAGCTGCTGTATGACGTCTCCGCCCCCTTCTAAATGCAGCTGGCTGCATCACAGCGGGTGATGGCTATCACAGGAGCGCACACAAAGCCACGGGCATCTGGACAGAATGGCTTTTGACTACCTGGGGCCCAGTTTCACTCCCAGGTGTTGCTACAAGTGATCTTCAAACTGTTTTTTAAGAGTAATACAGCAAGAAGCTGAAAAACAGGTTGTGTGTGCAACATGATTTATGCAAGGGGGCAAACAGCCAAGTCTGTCTTACTTTTCCTGGAGTGGGAAGGAGAAAAGCAGGTAAGTCAAGCTGAGCTGGTTGATATTCCATTGATTTTTCATGCTGCTGCATTTCCGGTGTACAGCTACTGCCCGTGCCTCCCTAGAAGGCAAGCACGCGCCTGAACGGCACTGGTCTGAGAATCACCCCCATCCCACAATTTGCCCGTCTCACTCTGGGCCTTGCTCAAAGCTAGCAGGTAGGAGAGACCACCAAAGAGGAGGGTACCTTCCTCACCTCCCTCAAGCTTCAGCTGCTAATTCACGTTTACAACTTCTTGAAGACCGAGCTGTGTCCAGGGGTCTCAAATCTCAGGGTGCCCAAGCGCTTGGTACCCTGGGCTGCTTTCTGTCTGCAGAGCTGGGGGCACGCTGCTGTCTGAGATCGGGGTGCAGGGCAAAGAGACACGGTCACCCTCCTTGGAGAAGGGAACAAAATAAATGTGAGAAGACATCCAGGAGGAACTTGAACAGGATCAAGGGTGATGTCAAAGGGCAGGCAGCGATGAGGATTGCTGGAGAATTCAAGAGGGCACAGGTAGGCTTGTGGGAAACATGAGGATTGGCTAGGTGAGAAAATGCTGGTTTGGCAGAAGCTGGTTTCTGCTGAGTGAGATAGTGGTGAGAGCTGGGGCAGAGAGGAGCAAGATGAAGGCTACCGGACCATGGAGAAATACTTGGCTGGGGCATGAGGGGGAGGGAAGAGACCCTGGTGTGCAGCTGGTCCAGCCTGTGCAAGTGTCAGAAGCAGTTTCTCGGTCAGAGTGATACCAAGGGGAGAGATAAATGAGGGGGCTTGGCAAAACTTAGCCAAAAAAATATTTGTACCGTCTTAAGCTACAAATAGTCTGGACCCTCTGCTGCAGGTCTTGGGTTTGGAGTCCTTCATCTGGCCCCAGGAATCTGCTTTGCTGCCTTCAAAGCATTTGGCAGGTAAATCCCCCTCTCTGAAGGACAGAGGGGGAAAGGGGAGGAGATTTGGGCCCAGGCAGAGAAAGGTTGTATCTACACTGTTCAAGTTTAAGCTTTAGAGCACTCAAACCCACAGTGCCTGGGGTAACACAAGGAGGGAACCTGTAGTATACATTAACAGGCTATTCAGAGATTAGAGGCCAAGTTTTCTCTGTTGTTGTCAAGCTTAAATAAATGGAGAGGGGGGTTAGTTGCGGGGGAAGCGAAGCGTGCTCTGCGAGAGAACGGGCAGCAGCTGGCAGCCTGCTGGAGCTCAGTCAGCGTTAGCAGCCTGGCGTTATCTACTGAGCGGGGAGTGGGGGGGAAGAGGGAGGGTGGAGGTGGGGCCAGAAACAGGCTCCTTGTGCTGCCAAGAAACAGATGCTAGCAAGAAACAAGGAGAAATGTGGCGGTGCCCATTGTGGTCTAGCCAGACAGCGTCTCATAAGCAACAGGATCAGCAGCTGCAATGGCTAGAGGCCACGTGTCAGCAAGGAGGGTCTTACAACTGTGGTGGTGTAGAGGAGATCCCAGGAGGGAGAGGTGGTGTCTATAGAGAGAAGCTGAGAAAGGATTCAGGATGCAGGAGTGATTGTGAGCCTTTAGAGGTACAACCCATGTTCTGATACTGAAGAACTGAAATATGCGGTCAGGGAAAGGACACTTTGTTCTCCCGTGGCTGGACTAGGAGCGATGACCTCTTTAAAGCCACCAGCTTTAAGGAAATTGTTCTTAAGAGTGTGTTTGGCCTCCCACTCTCCCTTAAGGCTCCCTACCTTCTCCTAGTAATCAGAAGCCATTTAGATCAAGAAAGAGGAAAAAAACTTCAAGAAACTTGAGACAAGTTGCCCAGAGAAATCCACTGCTGGTTTAGTTAGGCGAAGCCACAAAGTCATCCACTTACCTGGAGACAGCACGCTCTTGCTGCAGTATGGATGAAACTATGGGACCTGCTGACAAGACGGGGCGAGGGACCCTACTGCGAAGTTCTTGGATGTGAAAAAGCAATCAGGCTCTGAGTGTGTTTGCTGGGAATATGAGAGGTATTTGGCATATACAAGTAAGGTGCTTTCCTGCACTTAAAACGATTTCACTTCACAGATCTGTGTTCTCCAGTTGAGAACACGCCACTGACCAGATTTACAGTGAGTTTTAACACTGTAGGACTAGACAGATGCATGACAAAACTGGAAATGTGTACGAGGCCCTGCGGAAAAGCACAGTGACAGAACACTGTTGTTGCCATAACAAGCTGCAATATAGCAGGGCTGTTGCTAGGGTTTCCCTGTTTTCAAGCAACTTGCCCTGCCATGATGTCGTGGTTTAGTCTGGGCTGGCCACCAAACAAATGTCCACCAAACAGTACTCTCAAACCAGGACACACACGAACCGCATACAGTCGCTGGCTGCAGCAGATGAGATTCCACGGTGACAGGGAATGTAGGCAGGGATGAATACTCATGCATCCCACAATCAACGCACAATGATCCTTTCCTCCCTTGCCGTTTCCTTGTGCTGTGAATAGCTACATTGTCTTACCAATCTCAAGAATGGGGCATGGGGCCGTATACACTGCTGAGACAAGAAGGGAATTAGGTCAAAACCCCCATGAAACAACGCCCAGCATATAAAAGGAAACTGCATTGCAGTACGAGGCTGCTCAGTGTGTGCTGAGGTGATTGTGCGTGTTTCTGTACTGACCTTAAAAATGGAGTAGAACAGCACTAGTAAAGTCAGAAATTTCTAACTTCCTTCAGGGAAGGCACACCTGAGTGCCTGTGCAAGTGCTAACTCACTAGGATGAAACTCTTTTAAAAAGTAGTTTTAAAAACAGTCTAAAGTTTAGCTTCCAACTCTGTGTATAGTAGCCTGAATTTTCCAAATGGGTTGGGGAAAAAAAAAAAGCAATGAATATACGTTAATCCTCTTAGTGTCTGAAGTTCAGAGTAGCCAAGGCATTCTTTCCTGTGAGAAACCCCTACTGAAACAACTTGTCTTTGAAATTCTTCCCTCTTCTTTTGTTCCTTCCACCCTTTACACCTTTCATCACAGGCAAGCTACTTCTTATGCCTTTGTTTCTTTATGTTGTCTCCATCCCACCCCCTGCCTAGCTGACGGTAGGACAAAAATGTATCATATACAATATGAAGATTTCTAAATCACATGAACTTTACTTCAGGAACCAGGCAAAATGGGAAAAGTTTAATTTGCACATAGCAGACACATACCGTCAAACTTGCATCAGGATTGAAGTGAAATATTAACAATGGTGAGCACTTCAGTTCACTGACAGAGGAATGCATACCACTATAGTAGTCTTTGAGTTACAGTACTAAGCAGATGCTTCAGCTAGCTTCCTAGCTTCCATTTCCTGCTTGGCCTTTTCTCTCATCTCTCTCTCTCTCTCAATGAGAAGTGCTTGTTCTTGCTCCCACTCCTTTAGCTTCTGCTCATGTTTTGCAATGTCCTCCACTTCACATGCCGGCAGCTTTTCCTTGACAAGTTGGGTGGTCAGGGTTAACAAGCTTTCAGATTCAACCTTGCCAAGTGAATGCAGCTTAGAGTACAGCTCCTGTCATAAAAAGGGATTTGGCGGGGAGTGAGAAGGAGAGAGCCAGTCAGTCACAAAATAATCAGCCGCAAAATACTTCCCTATAACAACAAATACATCGCTGTTTGAATCTGTTATCTGGGCTATACGGGCCAGGTAACTATTTTATCCCAGCAAAGTGTTTTGACTGTGGTAGCTGGTACCATTTCTTGATATGCTAACCTCTAGAATAATTTTTTTGAGCAATGAAACTAAACTAATGGAGTTTAATTTTCATTAACCATTGAAATTCTCTTTATTTTTCCAAGTTCAGTTATCTTGTATGAACAAAGATCTGCTGACCAATCAACTACAATAAATACAATCTAAACACCTTGGTTTTCTGTCTTACCTCAAAACCGATTGAACGATTTATTTCACACTGCCTGCATTAGCTTCCCTCTCAACAGATGCACATCACTTTAAATGCTTTCTTGCTAACAGCGTACTAAGTAACTCTCTGATTCTTCTTCCCAAGTTACTGTGATCTGAGGCTTGACGATGCTTACACAGACTGCACAACAGCGCTAAAGCAAAGGATATTTTTTCAGGGATATTCTACACTGAAACTAAGAGCAGAGCTTCAGTAAGAAACTGTGCAGTATTTCTTTCTTGAGCTTCTTCACTTGTCTAGATTTCATGCAGCATAAAAATGTTAATTCACTTAAGATGATGAATCATCCAGTGATGCTATTTCTGCCTTTCTGGAAGCTTTAGCCTAATGCCTCACTAACAATCTGATTAATTACCTTAAAAGTGCAGATACACAACCAAGGAGGAGTTTCCTGGGGGAGAAAGATGAGATAGCATTGGCAGATTCTTTACCCCTTGCTCACTCATTAGATAGCAACACATTTACCTGATTGTTCTTTTAAATAAAATGTTTTATTGAGCCCAGCACTTGCAGAAATGTTTAAGTAATACATGTCCTAAAGAAAGGTGCATCCATGCTTCTTTCCTGTGCCCTTTGAATAAAACCTATTGTTTTGCATTGCAGGACAATGGAAAGAAGATGTGGGGATCATTCATCTCCAAACAAAATGGCAATTCTGGAGCCATGCAGATATCCAGATTTCCACTTCCAGTTATCACTGGAAGCTTATATGCAGTGCTGCTGGCCCACTGTGCTCCTCTCACCCCAGTCCACGCTGTCAATAATCTGCAAAGGCACAGCCCTACAGCTCCTGTCTTGAGGCTCTGCCTTCTTCTTACAGAGGAAACTATGATGTCCCTTCTGAGGCCTCTCCACTTCTCTCTGCCTTAGCCAATACAACTGCAGGCTTTGTTGTCTTTTGCCAGACCCTTGAAGGTTTGAACTGGACAGACAGCAGACTAAAGACTCTTTAAAATGCTAGGCATGCAAGTCTGAAGGGCTTGGGTATTTGGCTCTGTCTGGTTTTTGATTTTACGAAAAGGAATGGAAACAAAACCAACGGCTTTGAAGCTAATGGACTAAAACCAAACTCTAATATTTAGGTGTATTCATCTCTATTTTGTTTGAGATGTCAGTAAGTATATAATGCATCAGTGAGAAACATGAAGAGACCATACAGCTTGGGTCTGGGTAAGGAATCTGACAACTATACTCACGCTTACAGATCAGATACTCAGTTTAAACATAACAGGGTTAGATCCTTCAGACTCTCCCTACTAACGACTACCAAGGATGTGCTGAAAAGGGGGTTTATACACTGATTCTAAGCAGTATGAAATGGAACTAGATAAAGGCAACAAACTGGAAACCAGCAGGACTTCTCTCCTAAGCCATCACCGGTACCACTGAACTCCTGGAATCTTCCTTGCTCTGCTATGCCATATTAACAAACCTAATGTAGGAATTCAGCGGGCTCTATGTCATGCAGGTACCAAAAGGGCACATTGTTAAGTGGCTAAATCGTTGATTTTTATAAGCAGTCTCCAGGGCTCTGCATGCAGACAGTTAGAGAAGGAGCACTGATTTTAAAGAGGGTGTTCCCAGCATTTATGTGATGAAATGCTTGTCCACTGATCATTGACACAGATGGAAGGAATTGCCTGAGCAACACTGTATGGAGTAGTGAGCCTCAGCATACCGGATCTGAAAACAGGTAATTACAACACAAATGACAGTGTCAGGCATAGAGTCTAAATTACAGCTCTAAAGGCTTTATCTGGAAAGAGCCAAACGCCCTCAAGTCCTGTTTGTTTTAGTGGAAGTGAAGGACACGCTGCCTCTCACACATCATATCTGTTAGGCTGCCATGGCTTTTTCAGGTACTTCCTGAAAAGGCTGTTCTGAAGGTTGGTATGAGACATGGAGCCACAAGAATGTGTATAAAAGCCATGCAGAACAAGCTACAGTTCTAGACAGGAGCTGTATGTCTGGAGAAAATCCACGTGCTTTTCCTCACGTACTCAGATGTATGCCTTGTGAAAGAGAACTTGGCGAGCAGGAGACAGAAGCAACCTGTTTTGAGCTCAAGGAGAATGACTGGGACATGCTGGCTAATGCAGAGCGGGACAAAGTGCAACTGAAGTGTCTTCAGCAGCATAAATGCAAATCCTGTGTTGGGGTTACATCACGTGAGGGGCAGACGATCTGTGCTGGGACAGCAGCTGTGAATGCCAACATCACCAGGTTGCTTTAGAGCTCCTGCCCTCCCTCAGACTTGTATGGATTTCTAATGAACTTCTCTGCCCAGTGAACCATGTCCATAGGTGTCCAGAGCTGGACAGTGGGAAGACCGGCTGGTGCTGGCCTAAAGGATTTGAGAGAAATCTGAAAGCTCTTTTAGGCTTAGCTGAAAAGGCATTCCGACTTGAGAGCTCCTTATCTCACCCAGAGAACAAGAAATTACGGTTTATTTACATATAAATTAATGTTGGATGCCTAGACTTCACACGAGGGCTATGTCTTTCTTACATTCAGACTTCTGGTGACAGCTTAGAGCTAAGCATTAGGACTGCAGTTTGTTGGCGCAAAGTCAGGGCACTCACTGCCACACAAGGGAATGCCTGAACTGGCGTTAATTATGGAACCTGTGAAAAGGTTGAGGTGAGAAGAAAACTACCCTCTTGGCACTAGTCTGTCCCCAAATTGACATTTAGGCCCTGTTTTGAGCACTCTGCATTATTTTGTTCAAGGCTAGACAATGGATAGACAACGAGAGACTCATAAAAATGTCTCACTCCCTCGTTCAAAGGGCACTTGTGTTTACCTGATTCACTGGAATTAATCCAGGCATTAATTATCACATGCTGAGCACCCACTTATTCACAAACACTTTAATTTAAAAGTCCTAAGTGCCTACAAGGCAAGTTTAATATCTAAAGATTAGTGGCAAACAATTTATGTAAATAAAAATTAAAGAAAGGAAAAGTGTGTGTATGTGAGGTGAAACCACAGGATACTAGTCTTTTAACTTTTGAAATTTCTTTGGAAGAACAACATTCTGTATCCAGAACAACTCTTCAAGGTTGTGACAGCAACAACGGAAACTGATGGGCTATGAAAAGAGTACCGCTCCTGGAACTATAAACCAGATTAGTTTCAACCTGTGGTATTTAATTTTTACCACAGCACAAATCAGAGATGATAAAATCAAATGAGCTTGTTATACAGCTATGAGATGATCAAATAAAACACACTCATTATAGAGCTGTTCGCTGATGAACAACTGTTTGTGTTTCATATTGTTATCATAAGCGTAACAACCTAAAGATAAAAGGGAGGCGATACAGCCTTACTTAATTCCCCAGACTGGAAGTATAGGATGCAACATTCCTACTTAATTATAACATACACAAATGGACAATAAATTCAGGAGGGTCTCATGCCTATTACGATTTATTTTAATGAGCAAGAGCCCACACAAGGTCAGATAATGGAACTCTAATGACATACCACTTTTGTAAACAGGATGGGATTTATCGTTTTGATGTATGAAAAGTGAAGATAAAATCCCAGCAGACAGACAAAAGACAAGTGGCCTTGAGCATTTATGTCTTTGTAGGCTGCTGCTTCCTATTTGAAGAAGTGCAAATGTAAGGTGACATCCGTTTCAAAAATGCCAGGTAGGACTCATAATGCACTGAAGGGGTGTTAGTCTACTAGCCATAATAAGCCATTATAATATTTTCCAGTATATATTATGGAGATGTACTACATCTTAGAATATTTAGATAAATGAAACTCTCTTACCTTGAATCGGCTGTAGTACTTGGGTGCTTTAGACTGCTCTGTTTCTTCTGATTCTGCACACTGTGACTTCTGCTCTAATTCCTTGACTTCTTCAGCCGATTCGGGACCAGGTTTTGCTTCAAGGACAGACTGCAAAATGGTCTCCAGAGCATCAATCTGAACAATCACATTTGTTATTGTTTGCATAAAGAGTTTGGAAATACAATCTGAGTAACACCACTGTCATGTGTACAAACAACTTCATGAGTTACCATGTATTTTGAGACTACTTCTGTGTATGATAAAAAGAAAACCAAACTTTAAAAGGAAATGGGACTTACTCTTAGAAGAATTTTGTACTGTACTTGGGACCTTTGAGGTTCGACATTAAATCCCTGCAACAGAACAACTCCAGCACACTCTGTCAACAGTAAAATGCCCTGTGACTCAGATGCAGACTGGTATTTGCAGATCTGTCAGGCGTTAAGCAAATGTCTCAGCTGATAGCCGGCCATAAATACTAACGCTAAGTGGTAGTCAGTGATAACATCACTAGCATGATACACAATCACAGACACATCTAAATAAATTATTACTATGGAATGTTTGAACAATATAATCTTTAATAGATCATCTCAATACCTCTTTGGTGAAAAGAAGCAGGGAAATCACCTGTTCAGCCACAAGAACATTCATTCCTATCATTACTCTGATAATTTAACAGGAAAAATGGAAATGCAGGCACATAATATATTGCTGTAGGTGTATTTTTAATCTGTGACACCTCTGTTATCTTCATGCTTTTGTCTTTTGAGCTGGTAAGAGAAGCACCATCTCCTAACTGCAGTTGTATCAAAAGAATGCATTAGCTTCACTAAGGGACTTGGTACCTTATTTCTGTATGTATTACTGATACAAAAGACGGAACTACTATACAGATGCTGCTGCTGTATTGGGAATAACATGATCACCATAACTGAAATTATTGGATGCAGGCTGCCTGCATTTTAAAGTTCTTTTTACAAATGCTTTTACAAATGCAAAGAGCTGTCCTTCCACGAATCCTAATTCTAAATGTTTAACTGTAGGATAAAATAACTCTGTGTAACCTTTGAATCTGTGATGCTTTCTCAAAGAAAAAGGGATATTAATACTTAAGGTTTCATTTTCCTAGTGTAAGTACATAATGCTAAAGGAATAAAAATTAGGCTTATTTGAAATAACATTCTTGACACTGAAATGTTATCTTTAAACTTGCAATACTGAAACAGGATGAAATAAGCAATGAAATAATAAGCATGAGCTTGGAAATACATACAGTCATTTACAGACTTTCTCAGACAATTGAAAAAACCCAAAACTGTCTCGGTTGTTCACAGTTAAATGATATAGCACAACACTAAAACAGTATTTCTATTATGTTGTGAAGACAGCAATGGCAGACAGAAAAGAGACACCCTTCTAGTCAGAAATGAATGGAAGCTTAAAGGCTGAAAGAAAAGTAAGTGACTGATAATGACTGGGCAAATCACTTGAAAATGTTTACACAGAAACTGCAGTTAAAAAGTTCATTTGAAAACTTCCCTTTTAGGTAATTGAATTTATTCAGCCAGAAAATAATATTACGTTTTGGAAAAGAACCAAGTTCGCAAAAAACAGGGTTGTGTCTTTCTCAAGTAACTCGGTGACTGTGCAGGCATGCAAGGACAATGATTTATAACACAGCCCATCCTTCTCAGTGCTATGATATGGATTTACAAGAACTGCATAATGGTCAACCTAGTCCTGCCCAAGAGAGGCTCAGGATACTACAGGAAAAAAGGCTTTATGGCACCTGAGGTTGTTTCCATTGTATCTGCTGTTGAATTCAGTGAAGCTGACTGACCCCAATATTGATTTACTCAGTGCGTTTAGTCCTTCACCCTTAGGAATACTGCATTTTAGTTGGAAATAGTAATTAAAAATACCTTGTATGGATTTTAATAGTAAAATCTTAATGAGCAGTTAGGTAGAAAAGGCCAGATGATGCAAATCAATACACTGTAATTACTGTACAACAGATGAGGATATGGACCAACATATTTTACTTTCTGCACTGGGGTCACAAAAATGCATTAGACAAAAAATTATTTTGATAATAATAAACCATCCAGGCCTGCTCTTGGTGCTCAGTTTGGTGAAACTTATGTGACTTGCACTATTGTTTATATACTGCTACCTAAAATCCAAATGAGGTCATGTATCTCTTCAGGGAAGTTTCTGAGAGGCTTTCATGGTCATTGCTTTTTGGGCTCTACTACTGGATTTGTACAGACACTTTTATCATTAGTGAGCAATCAGTGACAACCTTTTAAGTTCTTAGTTGTTCACTGAACAAAGTAAAACATGCCTCTGAGAAGAAGCATTGCTAGATAGTGCTAGTGTTTACTATTTTTACAGTATTGGTACACAGAAGGATGTGATCTCCTATGGACCTGTTGTATTACAGACAGATGCAGCCTTGTTTCAACACTAGGATGTTCATCTACAACCCAGAGCAAGGTGAGGAGTTCCTTAATTTGTCTAGGGTTTGTAAGCAGAAAAAGTCACAAGCATATAAGGCTGAGTTCCTCAGACTTGGAGTAAGGACAAAATCCCCCAAACCATACACCCAAAGAGGTGTAACTCAAAAAGCTGCAGCTGTGACACTTCCTTCCTTGCACTGTCCAGTATTACACAGAGCTGCTTCCGAGCATGGAGCAATAGATAGGCGAACCTGCTAAGCAGTGTCCTGGACTGTCCTAGCAAAAGGGAGACTGCCATTACACCTTCAGGAAAGAATTCCAAGAAAAGGAGGTGAGTCCTCAGTACTGTTGCTATGCTCCAGCCCATGTGGTGGTGGTGGTTTCCTAAGTTACTCCTCCTAAGCTGCCCGATTCCAGGATCAGCCTGGTGCCCCACTGCACTCCGAAACCCCAAGTCCCTTAGTCACTGCTGACCTCCCAAATGGACCAAATCTATCCATCCTCCACAACTGAAGGCACTACAACCCTTCTAGAAATCACTCTGTACCCTTTTTGGACCAGTATCACTCAGGATAATATCATCTCAGAGGGCACAGAATACATGGAATTAGCCAGGAGAGGAACAAGATGTGATATTCCATCCTCAATGCTAAGAGCTATGTCTCTGAGTGAATTCAAAAGCTTGGGAAACAAAGGTGTCTTCCCAGCCCCACAGACATGTGCTTCATGCGATGCAGACTCAGGTGTCTCTATAGGGAGGGGAAGGTTTAGGAAACATACTTAAATGGTTTGTGGCAATAACAGACACTCATTCCCAAGGACATGCCAGTAGACATCACTGGCTCAATCAACTGAAGCAGTGGTTCTGTTGTAAACATTATTTCTTCTCCTGTCTTTCAAAGACTTCTGAACTATTGCTGGCCCTCTTCTCATTAGCAAGGCACAGAATTCACAGGTTTTACTGGAGTTTGGCTTATACAAATTTCCCTCTGTTGAGCAGGTTACAGCCTTCATACTTACAGCTTCTTTGCAGATTTTGCTGTCCCCTGACAATGAAGCCACATTCTCCATCACTTGCAAGGCTCTATTCAAGTATCCAGGTGTCCACATGAGTGGCATTAGATTGTATACAGCTCTTAGCCCTTTATCCAACTCCACTTTCCCTGTGATAAAAAAATACTTCAGCATTAGTACTTCAACACTTGAGTCTTAACAGAATCTATATGGGTTGGATGTTTCTCAGAAGTGACACCAAGTGTCTTGGCTTCTGTGGTAAAAAAACCACACTTTTCTACATAGCTAGTCTGACAGAACTGCTATTACCTTATTTTATTAAAGTGCCTTCTTTTTGCCCAACTTCACAGCTATTACATGTTTGTTTCTGGCTCCGCCCCATTCTCCCTCCTGCCTCACCTAGAAATTTAGTCCAGATGGAAAAGGTGAAAAGTGGTCAAGTTTTCTGGTTTTCTGGCAGTTGTAACAGCAGCTCTGAGCAGGATGTCTGAAGATCCCAGACAAATGTATCCTTAGCCTGCAAGGACTTACTGTGCAGCACGTGTGTACTAAATCTCAGGCTCTGGACTCACTTCTGTGGCCTTCAGGGTGTAATCACACACGTGCCACGGTCAGACTGTACAGTATTTACAGCATGTGCTCTGGTTAACTATACAGCTTAGTACCCCTATATCTGCTGGAGCTTCCTGAGAGGAAATATGGGAGACCTGCCAAAATGAAATTTTGATTCTTGATTTAGGACATTGTGTGCAACAAGGCCTTCACTGACTTTAGCACGACTTGTGATGCATAGCACCACTGACTGTGGCTTTTCTTCTGATGGTAATTACTCGGGAACACAAAACTCCTACGTAATAGAGAAAATGTACACCATGTTGCAGTTGGCGAGTACTAATTTACAATGATTGTCACTCTCATGTTTTGATTTTGTCATTGTCAATGTAACAAATAATACCACTTCAGTGTAGCTTACGAGAGTTGTATCCAAGTCCTCAATCTAATTTGCACTCTGGCTATAACGACACAAAACTATGAAACACACCTTAGTCTTCTTTACATGGAAGAGAACAGTTTAGGAAAAGCAAGGTAATAAGTGCACAGACAAAGCTTATAGACTATGGCTAAATTTAAATAGCTGAGGTGCTTGAGGCCACTCTGTGCCCGCAGACATCTTTCACTCTCTCAGAGGTCAGTTCCATTAGCGTTGGCAAGACTGTAGAATACGTGACATAACAGTAAATAGCTTTTGATCTACTGAAATGTCAATGTCATGGAACAAGTACTACCGCTCATAGACAACAGTGAAGTGCATTTTTGAAACACAGCCACTACTGAACCAATCTAAATGACATAAAAAACACCCCAAACTGAATGCCAACTGGACAGCAAAATCCCTATTTGCATCAGTATCTCCACTGGATAACAAACTACAGCTCTATAGAAAATCCTGCTTTCAAATTAAGTTTCACATTTATCCCCTTTTTGACTGAAAATGAATTTTTTGTCTTACAGTAATGATAAATACAAATCAGTATCCTAACGCTGCCACTAGACGTCATATTTTGAGGCCATATTTTAAGAACAAGTTCACTTTTTATTATCCTCAATAAATTCTAGAATAAAATATAATGCAGTAATGGAACAACTTCATAATCATACATTTTTAATTAATTAATTACTTCCAAGTGAATAATCATTTTGTAGAGAAGGACAAAATCCATCTGCATTATATTCCTCTAAAGGTTAGAGGAAATTCAAGAATTACTTACCCCATTGCCCTTCCCTCCAATTCTGGATATACTCTGATCTAACTGCTCTTTAATAATATAGCATATCATTAGCAGTGAAGCCTCCTTAACACAAAGAGGATAAAGGCACTGCTATCTGCTGTTCACAACAGAAACATGAACTTTACAGTGAGTAGTAAATGTTCTAAACACAGTGGTTTTCAGGCTGTGCTCTCTGAACTTCTTGAGGCTTAAGGATTATTTTAAGCAGCTCACTAACCAGAAAAAGAGTCTATTGTCTATAACCTTAAATTTGTGTTATGGAACTCTGCACTTTTGTGGGTTTTTTTAAAATTGTTGGTCCACAAACAAACCAAGCCTACTATTCTTTAAGAACATCTTCTTCTTTTCAGCTGCCAATCCAAACCTGCAGGGAGCCCTAAAGGAGATTCTGAAGCTGTCTGATAAAGGGCATACCATTCAAATCAGTGCTACCCTCTAGGCTTACAAAACAGATTCAGTCTTAAATTCAGTCTGAAATTGTTCCTTCCACTACTTCTGCCTTTTTTTTTCCTTAGCTTTCTCCTTTATTACATTTTAATAAAGCAAAGTTATCAACTTAATTCAGCCACTGAAGACAAGAGGAAAAAGATGACTGTGAGGGAGGTAAAACTTACCAAGGAATGCATAGCCATACAGCTGGGAGCTAAACCCCAGAGTGTTTGTTTGCTTTAGACCCGTAAGCACTAGTGATGCTCCAAGATTTCTCTCCTCTTCCCACTGCAAATAATGTAAACTAAGTGAGTGTTCCTTGACAAACACAAACATAAAATGGCAGCAGCCAAAGACAGAAAACACGGCTTTCATCAGATGTCTTAGCAATGAAGCAAAGAACCATTAAACATGTCTAATGTTCAGAGTTACAGTATGTATATCATGAGAAATAGTACACAACCTACTGAGGAACACCCCTCTTTCCAGAAGACAGTAAAAGATGAGTGTTTGAGATTTTGCATGGAAGTCAATCAGTGCATTTCCTTCAGGACAGAGCGTTACACTGATTTACACTGGCCAAGCTCTGACCCTGTCCTTCATGACCTACCACTTGCTTCAGGCTAACATTGCTGAAGAAAAAATTTACATGGCTTCTTTATTAGAGCAGCCTTTTCTTTTAAGTATGTGGTAAGATACATGCTTCACTATCCCTCACTAGATTTGGAAAATACTGAGAGAAGACTATGCTGCTAATGGCTGCTCTGAATCCAAAATCTGCACTGTGTAAAGAGCATACGCAACTCACCAAGGCCACTGTATGCCTCAGGACTAGAAGTACAGCCGTCTCTCCAGCTCGAGAGAAGTAGCAGCTGTCTGAGCAAAACCACCAGTGATGGCTAAACAAGGGTGCCCAATCAATAAGTACGCTAAAACCACAAGAGCAGTGTGAATTTTGTTTTGCTATGGGATAGTACAGTACATTTTTCAAGACCAGAGAAGCACAAATATCAAGGGTAAATGTCTCTTCACTGCAAGTGAAAAGAGCTGAACAACTCCCATTGCTAAGAAAAAGAAGAAAAGGAAGCTATAAAAGGCAACAGACTGGAGGATGTCTGACTCTCTAATACATGTTTTTTGTGCCAGGGTACTTCAGCATCTTGTTTATTACCTTACAACCTGAAACAAATATCCCTGGTGAAAGGAAGAAGCCTTCTGAAAAATTCCCTGAGGTACACTGACCCTTAAAATGCACAAAGGTTCAACCTTCTGGTTTAATGCATTATTCAAAGGTATCTTTTCAAGCTATGGCAATTTTTTGTGTCTCCATTTGGGTGCTACAAGAATTTGCACGTTGTCACCTGACACAAAATACTGGATAGTCAGGGAAGGTATATGACTGACCCAGAAAAGGGATACAAGGAGATAGGGCTGTTTTGTGCTGAATTTAGCACTCCAGCTGAATGTTACAGGAAAATCAGGTGCAACTGCAAAAACAGGGCTTTTAGCGGTTAGGTTCTTTCTGGAGCTAGCCCGTTTGGCTCCAAGAGCTGGAAGAACTGCAAGAACTTAACGTTAACACTTTTGCAGTGGAAGGCATCAATCATATGGATTGTTTGCAGCAGCCAAGGAGGAAACTCTCTCCGGGGAGAGCCAAGACCAGTCAGGCTTTCAGTGGTGCTTACAATGGCAGAAACATGGAAGATCTCTACCACCACCACTATACACACTAACTAGCTGACTAACATAGTCAGATTGCCCAAGATTCAGCTTTCGAAGTTAAAATTCGTTTCATCAGGCTGCTGGACCCTAAGCTACGGACAAAGGCCTGTCTGCAACAGGACACTTGCTGACCTGTCTCACACTTTGGGAAAAGGGAATGGGATTTTCAGGAGCAGCTTAGCAGATCTCCTAACTCTGTCTACCCCCACTTCTTAAATCAAACACAGAAAATTGGTACTGAGCATTATGAGGCGTTGAATAGTACTCTGTACGGTGTACACATATAAAAATATGGCTTACTCCTATCTTTGGTTAGGTTTATTTCAAAATACATATTAAATAAGTCACTGCTCTATAAATATGCTTGCTTTAAATGTGCCATAAGTCCACACCACCCTTGCTTGCATATTCTGCTTTCACAAAAAGCTACACATATTGACAAGTGCTTGTCTTTGCATCGAGGACACACAAACATGGACAAACAAAATGTGAAAATGAGGTTTTTGGTCCCTCTGCTTTTTATATCCAAGTGATCAAGTGTACTTGACTTCTGGGGAATGAAGGAGCACACAGAACAGGGCAAATGCACATCTGTTTTTTATAGTGAAAACTGAAATTACAACCCAATTGAGTAAAACCTTAAGGCATCTGTAATACACATTTTAGAAGATGCTTCATGTAAGACAAATGGAGGCTTCAAGCATTTTCCTTATGGATGACAACATACTATTGAAGGCCTATGTCAAACTAGATGATGGACTCAGCCCTTTGCTGATACCTAAATGAACCCCTTCTGCAAAGGTATAATAAAGCCACTTCCAAGAGCCTCAACTGTCACGTTGGCCGTAGGCAAGCAAGATGTGACTAAGAAACCTTGGAGACAGGAGAAATGTAACAAATTTAGTTTTAAAACAAATACATACTAGAAACAATACACACAAAGCCAAATGGGAGAGTAAAAATCCCAGTAAAAATGCATTATAATTCTGCAAAATCACTGCTACCAAACTCACCTTAACAGGGTCCTATACAATAGGTGACACAAATTTTTTGTGTTAACTTATAGAACCCTGTTTGAACTGAACTGAAATGTTGTTTCATAACCTTCCAATGGGTGTATATTACATCTGAAAATCGCAACACATCTTACATTTCAGAGACAGAAGCAAAAGGAGTGACAAGTTATTTAACGGCTTTCGTATTTTGTTGTTTCTTTTTTTTTTCCTTTCTTCTGCAGTTGTAAAAATAATGAAACAAAAACGGAGTATTTATTTTTTCCAGGTAAACTTAGGGAAACTAAAATATATTCAAGATTGAATGCCCAACTGACTGCACCATGACATTTTGAAATGAAGGCTTTTGTATCATTTTGAGTGTGGTCAGCTTACCGTATGTTCAGACTTGGTTGCCAGATACTGGTATAAAACATAAAGAGAAAGAAGCTGTGTTGAGAATTCATCAAAACCTTCTTGCAGCATGATCTCTGTTACTACTGACATAGCATCTACGGAGGAAAGCAATACCTAATCAGCAAGTGCAAATTTACACAGCTCCTTTTCGCACACACTCATGTTCACTGACACTTTAGTGCTGTAGTATGTTTTGAAGTAGTTAGGGAGAAAGTTACATATTTTTTATGATTAATAGTATAGAATTAATCTTACTCACTTGGGTTATTCAAACATACTATGAGAAGGAAGAATGGGTTGAATAGCATGAGATCACAGCAAAGGAGCTTTCCAAAGTTATCTTAGCTCTACACTCTTCAATTGGCTCTTCTTTGCTCAGCTCTTCGATCATTAACATTTTTTAAAAAATCTATAAAGATGCTAAAAATGACTTTGTTCTTGTGCTTAGATTACAAGCAAAAGAAGACTGGCTTAAATTCATTGCCCTTAGGGTGACAGGAGAGCACAATCGAGCAGAAATATTGTCACAGATCACCCACAGCACTCACTGTATTCAGCAAATAGTGCTCTGGAGAAGCTCCACAGGGAGTTCCAGTGACAGTCCCTGTCAGGAAGGACAGTTTGTTAAACAAAAGACCTTAAGCCTGTCACAGAAAAGAAATATGGATGGAATAAGGGGGAATTTGCAGACAGGGGGCTCTCAAAATAAAATAAATCTATGTGTTAGTTTTCCATTTATCAAAACCTGCATCATAAAAGCTAGACAAGTCCTGCAATTCTATTATGCCTTTCAGTTATTTGTTTTACAAGATGTTTATGCAAAGAAAAGCTCACTGCAAGTCTACAGTACAAGAAAAACTGCAGTGAAATTAAAATATTAAATATTTGTCATCAAATATGAGAGGATTATTCATCTCAACACTTAAACAGGCAATAGTGAAAGACAGGCACCTCAACGTGGTAATCCAGCATAGCTCGTGTCCTACAGTGACAGACAGAAAGTCTAGACAGTTTAGATACCTGCGTTTAGCTATTCAAAAAACTATGTAAGATGAACTCTACCAACATGTGTTTTGATTCTTATAACACTCTAATTGTCACTAATAACTCCTATGATGTTGTTGGCATGTAAATCAGACTTGTAAAACTGGAGGTTGGTTTACATTTGGAAGGGGATTAACCACAGTAGAAACTGTGAATTGCACATGTTTCAAAATTATATAATTAATAAAAACCCAACAGAAGTTAGATAAACATGCAGAAAAATAGTTTAAAGAAAGGAGAAGGTGTGCTTTTTAAGGTGACTTCAGAGAAAAAATGGTTAAAAGTTTTTAATTCAAAGAAAGGCTCTGAAGATTTAACAGCATACAACTGTTAACAGCATACAAGTCAGGACGCAGAATTAGTACGTATTTTCTTACCTTCATATTTCTTTTGCTTTATAAAACAATCCAACAAAATATTGAATGTAAAATTATCTGGGAAAATTCCATACTGAACCTGAAGAGAAGGAGGAAAAAAAATAATCAGTATAAAAATCTGCTGTTCAAATCTTCCCAAGCATAGCGCTGCAGATATCAGAAAGATCAGAACCATGGCATTGCACACAGCTGCAATGTGACAGTCAAACAACACAAGATAAGCACGGTCCTGGGATGTAGGACTTCTAACTTTCGATGTACTGGATTTGTTTTATCTGAGCCCTTGGGACCAGGAGGGGCATTGCGTATCAGGTTTTTACGCCTCTCCTTGTCTAGCATGTTTTGGACACCAACATTGTTTAAAAAAAAAAAGCTTCCTGGGAAAGAAGAGGAAATAAAAGCTGTAAAGAGCTCTAGTTAAAATTCAAGTGCAACATTAATTTTTGCTTTGACAAAGGAATATCTGAACTTAAAATCACAGTCTACAGAACACGTCTGCAATAGAAATTGCAGGTAAGATCCACTTGTCTCAAAAAGCTGATCAAATACATTCATGGCTTTTCCTTGTACAATCTTACCTTGTTTTTTAATGTGTATAAGGCTTTGTCTTGTGCACCATATTTTAAGCACTGTCTGATCCAGCTGTGGATGGTCCAGTCTCTCAAGTACCAGCAATTTGGACTATGCCGAAACCTAAAGGATGATAAACAGTCCAAGTGACAATATGACTCTCTGTTATCGCAGAAACAAGTTCTGTAATCAACAAATTATGAGTTTCAGAACCCCGCCTTTCATGATCTCAAGTATAAATCTGTCTATTTGGTTTTGTACGCAACCATTGCTCTAACAGCTCCTGCTAGCCTGTTCAAGCAAGAGAAACAAAACTTTGATACACTTTAACAATGTATACAAATGGGGAATCTGACCTTTTCACAAATGCATAATATTTTAAACTTCTCAATTTCCAGAAAGCCCACTGCTTTTCCCCTGAAAAGATGAAAACCATAAAATAATAGCTTGGTATAAAAATGAACGACACCTGAGATTACTATAAACACTGTAGTACTTTTTAACCTTGTCCTTCTGGTGGTATAACATTGTATTGTTGATGGTCTCCTCAAAGAGCAATACTGCTCCATGACTGATGACATCAGCAAGTATCAGAGTTACATCAAAATACAGCTGGGTCTGAAAGTTTGTAATCTGGTGTCTTCCACCCTCTCTAACTCATGCCTCACTTCAACCACTTAAGAATCCATTATGCCTCAGCACAGGCCACCCCTGGGCTGCTGCATGCTTCATTTGCACTTAGAAATGCTTCGTCAGCAAGGCATGCCTCATGCAAGGGGAAACTCTGCCGGAGAGCCCTCCCCTGCCCCCCTGCACGGCTGCCTTGTTCCCCACCGTTGTTTCTTTAACTTGTTCTGAGACACCTCATGCCATGGCTTCACCAGTCTGCCCAGGCAACATACTCCAGTGCAATTCAATTTGTAAAATGGAATACTTTAAAGTTCAGTCTCTTTTATTTCATCCTTATTCAGACACATACACTTTGCTCTCTATTTGGAGAAGTGGTGACAAAAAGCATATGGAGCTTTACCTTTGGCAAAGACTCAAAAACCAATTAAGAGTCCAGTGGTAGGAGCTGCTGCCTCAGTCCTGGACTGAGTTTCACACCCCAGTGTGAAGAGATGCACGTAACTTTTCTCAATTCAAACTGTATGCATGAAAAATGGGCTCAGTCCCCAACACAGAAGCGACTGCCACTTCCTGTTGAAAACGACGATGACTGAGCTGGGCTCATGGACAGATGCTTGCAGCCTCAAGCCAAGCTGCCGCACCATTTAGAGGCAGGGTTGGCTCTTCCATCTGAGTGAGCATGCTTTCCAGAACATTTATCAGATTAACGTGCCCACCAACTCTCTTTCCCCCTCAGTGAATCTCTGTGTATAGCATCCCACGGCTGAGGGCTACACAGACGACCAAGCCTGCAAAAGTCCTGCAGCCTAGAGAGCCTTCAGAATGCAGAAGACATCCATGCCAACAGCAGAGCTAAACAACTACACAAAGTCTAAATATACGGTTTTGTAAGCGACACATGAGATCTCCCCATTAAGTTAGAATTTAACAGAAAAAGAAAAGCATACTTTGAATATTAAATTACAAACATCCATTTTGTTGCTCTAATTGCTTTCCATTTTCTTCCCTCTAGAGTTCAAATATTGGGAACAGCAAGAACATACATTTGCTTTCATTAAAGTCCTGTTTCAATAATGCTTACAGGAAGCATCAATTACAGGCATTTGGATTTAATCATATTTTGATGAAACAATTATCTAATTGCTACAGACTGTTTCACCAGCCATTTAAGATGGGTCAGAGTGCAACACCAGCACCCAGCAATAAAGCTGCCAGCATCTTTTAAAGTTGCTCCATGAAATGGTTAAAATTGTTTCACAAGTGGAAAACAACAGACTTTCCTTATAAAACGTGCCACTGATGCTCTCAAAGACTTAGACCTTTCTTTTGATATAATCTTTGGCATCCTTCCTAATAATCAGTTACACAGGAGGGAAGCAAACGTTTTTAAAAAAAAAAACAAAAACAAAAACAAAGGTTTTAATGGGTTTGAATATTCACCTTTTTGCAGAGCTGTATTTATTCTTTTAAGTGGACACACCACAGTGAGAGAGAGCACCCTGATATTTCACCTTGGGAATGCTACAGACTACTGTAATAGTGAAATGCTTCTAGGTTTCAAAGTCAAATAGCACTTGGACAGTAAAAGGCCTAACAGGGATGTGATGTGGTCTAGAAACTGGATGAAACTGATCCTCAATCAACACCAGTTTCTGGAATCGATATGAACAAAATTCACAGGCATGTTATAAAGACTCTTTTAAAAAAATCTTGGCATGAGCTTTGTAGGGCTGGGACTGATTTGAGTAACTGTGTATGGACAAACACAAGATCTATCAGATAAAATTACTGTATATTACTATTAAGATCTTTACACTAGGACCAGGTCTCCACTGTGCTAGGTACTATGCAAATAAAAAACAAATAGTTTCTCAGCCGAAGAATCTTCTAGTTAATTCTAATAATTAATTTCAAAACAGTTGCCTGGGAATGGGACTGGTGCCAAAACTGTTCTGTCTCCATGTCAACAAGGATGCAATCCATATGCATGTACACGATCCCTCAACTCTACATGCTTACATTAATCCATACTGCGGAGGAAGGAGAGTTGGAAGGGAAACAGGTAAACTACACTGCAATCTTTAATTGTTTCTGATCCATATATACTAGGATGAGCTCTGTCTCTGTTCTACTAGATGAGAAGAGAAGCCAACAGAGTACCTGTTTTTCCAGCTAACCTAGACAAACCTAACCAAATGTTGTGGCAGACATTTTTATTTGAAGGGGAATCAGGGAAAAGAGGAGACTGTTGGTCATTTTGACAAGCATTAACATCTTCCTCCTTCTCTTTCTCTACGAAACACAAAACAGGATATAATTAAGCAAGGCAATATGTTCAGGGACAGATGAAAAGACAGAAGGAAGCTAAAACTACAGAAAGCAGAGGATTCAGAGTGAATCAAATTAAGGAAGCCTCTAGCAATTGCTGTGTGTTTAATGGAAAGACCAGGAGGTTATCTTGCAGATGTCTGCTGCTGAAATTCATTTTTCTGAGAACTAATAAAAACCTGAGAAGCACAAGATTCTTATAATGCATTCAGAAAAGACAAGGTGAAGCATCCATAACAGTATTAGGGGAGCTCCCTGTTGGTACACTTTAATGTTAATGGCTAAAGAATCAATATGGTCATCCTTCCAGCCACTGAACTGAGAACATCTGCCCCTACAGGGAACAAGAGCAGGAATATCTGTAAGACAAGGAGTTCCTGAAATATCAAGGTCATTGTGAATCTAACAGCACAGAGTGCAATGGCACTAGAATTCCCCTTATTTTGAAAAATTGTTCAAATGATGAAGTCCAGAAACTCGATTTTCATTAAATGATTGCTTTGTACTTGCAAAATGATTGTAATTTGGAAGAGATACAGTGAGTGTACAGCCTCAGTACAAGGCAACCAGAACATTTTCAGCCAAGCAAGTGCACACTCTCTCTTGCTCACAAACTGGCCAGCACATTGCGCTAAGAACACATTTTCAGTTTACTAAGTTCCTACACAAGGCCTGTTGCTCATTATTTACAACAGTGCTGAAGTACTCATGCTGTGTTAAAGAAAATGAGCAATGAAAAAGTTTATCAGATGCTCAGAGTGCTTTACGGAGTGCTTTACTAATACAGCAAGCATGACTTACTTCTATTGGTGCCCTCCCACTCTGCAGAAAAGCTCTGTTGCTTCCCTTCTGTATTAATTTATTTTTAATGGTCTTTCAAATTTGTTTGGTGCCATCAAGTGGTGATGCACTCTAGTGCGGCTTTCACATACCTTGTATTCCTAAGGGAAGTAATACAGCAGCCCTGAGAGGAAAGTGAAACACCAAAATGCTGGACTGTATTCTTTTCCGTAGGTTTGGTACAGAGGAGTTCATTCCTTTGGAGACACTCACAAATGAGGAAGACGGTGAAGGAAAATTTTCTGGATTATAGAAGAGCAAGTGCTCCAGAAGTAATACACTACCAGAACAGCTCTGCTGTACAGAGGGAAAGCCAGCTCAGCAAATTGGTTCTAATTCTTTGCTAAACTGATCAGGAGCTCCCATTTTACACTCTGTGGCTTTCTTGAGGGTCCATCCAATTCCGGGTACTGCCAGAGGCTATGCTTGTGCAGTACACTAATTTTTCTTCTTACCCCCATCTGTGAAACAGTAAGAAAAGTCCCCTTCTTTTCTCCAGCTTTGTCTGACCTAATGGGAAAGTATTTTGTAATGATCTACACACCCAGTGCACAGAACTGTATGATCTCTTAGGCCTGCAGATTTCTTCAAAACTTTCTAAATTTCACCTCCATTTTGCTTTGCTAATTTTGCATTATCATATATAAAACCAACTCCTTAAATAAAACCTCTTGTACTATAATGATGTTCTCTGTTCCTACGCTTTAGAGATTCCTGTATCATCTTCTGCCACATTGCAAGGAATTGGAGAAATTAACAACAGAAGGACACTGAGCAATCTCCATTTTTTCATTACTTCTAATAGCACATTTAGATGTGTTATTGTGCTTTCCTCAGAGTTAACACCGAAAAGGTTTCATGTGTTGCAAGTCCCCTTGTAGGATCTAGTCCAGGAAAGGAAGAAGCCTACCTAGCGGTAGTGACTATAACAAATTTCTTCCGTCTATACTTCAGATCCCTCTTACCTCTTTTAGAACTAGAGAGAAATATGGGTTTGCATGTTCATTTGCTTAAATCGGGAGGGGAGAGTGCCAGATTTCTTTTCATCCACTTAAAATTCTAAAAAGTCCTGATGCAAATGTAAGGAGACTTACAATGAATACATATCATAAGAAACGGCTGTGTGAGCCAGGAAGAAGCTCTCTCAATGGAATGAATCCAAAGCCACTCCACATTTTACACAAGTCATACAGGGCTGTGAAGCTCCCTGGCATTGCCATGGTTTTTTTCTTCCTAGGCACATTTTTTAAGCTACAGTGCATAATGATCAAATGGATTCCAGGCAAGCTTAGCTTGGAAACTGGAAGGCTAAGGAAACGTCACCCAAAACTCTCCCTTTGTTTGTCATTTTAAGCCACAGGCCTTGGGAAAAATGGTCTGCATTTTAAATGGACCCAGAGGCATTGCTCATATGTCAGCGTCAAAGGCAACAGCCCTGAAAAAAATCTTTGTTGACTGAAATTTCCTTTTAACGAACAAAACTATTTTTCCATCTCTTCCTTTCCTGCATCTTAGCTTACACCTTTTTTTGTAAGCATCCTTTTAAATATTTCACGTATAAACATACCGGTCCTATAGGAAATGCATTAACTCATGCATTAACTGCCTACGCTCAAGCAAAAACAGGGAACACTTCACTTTGCGTTGAAATAAAATCTCAACTAGCATATGTAGTATAAGAAATCAATTGTCAAAGGCAGTAATGGGACAGGTTTAAAAAATTAGGTGAGTCAACTGTAACAGAGGATAGTCTAACGCTGAGGCAGAATTGTGCTCTTATAGAAGACGAGAAACAGTTTGCAGACTCCCTGAAGAAAGCCCGTATTCAGCCCTTATTCTGTTTTAATTTTTATTGACTTTCCCTGATCTTTGATTTTAAGCTAATTTAGCTCTTGATTGCTTTGACTATAAAATTAATTCTTATAAATTAGGTTCGCTCCACCTCCACATGAATGCATGTTTCTTGCATAGCATCTTTTGTTCAGCAGTTGCACACAGCTCTAACACCACTAATGAATGTGGCTTCAAAACAGGCTTAAATGGTCAGGTTTTAGATATGGAGAAACTGCAGTACAGAAACACAGTCAAACATCAGGGCTGAACAGGAGATTTAAAGAATACTTTTAGTATCGGGTCTTGCTTTCCAGTTATACCACATTCAGCTTTTACTTCTGTCCACCTCAGTGTTACACGTTTACCTATTTCTTAACCCTTACGCTTGGTAAAAGGACAAGATCTGGGAGAGGAGATTTTTTGGGTAGAAGTACAAACTATGCGGTCATTTAGGAAATCTCAGGATATCACCCTGGTAACCACCCTCTCCTAACATCAAAAGGGACAGAATTCACCATTCAGTAGTCTCAGAGTAGCTACTGCATTGCTCAAAACCATGCTCCTGCACAGAAAGCTCAGCTTTGCAAAGTCTCTTTCTAAGAATGACTACCACACAGAGCAATCAACCACATAAGCAGTTAGGATCTAGTTTATCCTTTACTGACCTACGTACTTTGACAGCCAGTTATTGGAGTTGATTAACAAATGACAAGCTGAATTTCTGATGCAATAAGCATTTCTGCCCGTTGTTACCAATCTCTGTATCACTAAATGTCTTCTTCCTTTTGATGGACTTAAGGCACCTTTGTGAGTAAAACACAAGCAACAGCCTTATTATGTTAAGAAGAAAAAATAGTATCACCAAATAGTTGCAAAATCCTACATAAATACTATACATTTCAAAACAATATATGAATGGAGAAGCAATTTACAGCAGCACAAAATAAAGCTTTGTTTATACATAAATAGAGGTAAGAATCACCACAAAAGAAACAGTATCAACAGCAGATCCAGAGCCTACAGCAAAGTTTGAAGGAATTTATTGGGATTCCTTGCTCTAAAAAGTACCCAAATTATTTCTCTATCCTTCCATGCACAGGCAGCGAACAGAACAGAACCGGAGTGGAGCTGCTTTTCCAAACTTCTGCCATCAGGTTACACCAGGCAGCCTTGAACCCCCCTAGAATCATTTGCAAATCACAGAGAGGAGGAACCCTTCAGACAATTTGATCAACTGAAGTATCCCACAGCTCACCTGGAATGCCTCAGACCTTTATACTAATTAGTTCATAACCTGACTGAAAAGCAAAGCCCAGGCTTAAACATACTGCTTCTCAGTATACTCTTTGTCCCTGGGAAAACTCTTCCAGGCTGTTAACTATGTTTCCTAAAAAGCTCCTCTAGCCATGTAGATTCAACATACTCCAGAACTACGCACTCCCCAGCAGAACACCAATGGAAGTTCACTTCTCTAAAGAATAGGAGTCAGGATTTCTTTGGTATCAGCTTGGTTGAAGATGCTCTGTATGCCTCAACCTGACATAATAGAATATCACTCACAGGCTCTGGCTAGCTAGAAACTAAAGGTCTTAACATTTAAAAATCCAGTATCAACATGGTTCCTTATCCTAAGCATAATATTAAAACAAGACAGGTTAAAGGAAAGGTCACCAGCTAGCTCACTAAGGCTAAAACTGACTTTTGGGGATCCCCAGTGGGACTGTTAGAGAAAAGAACACCATGAAGGTACAAATATTGCTTCTGAGAAAAGCTGGTGGTGTCTGGTTTAGTTTCATACGGAAAATAAAATCAGGTAATTTTATCAACATTCAGAAGTTTTATTTCAAAGACAAACTACGAAACAAACAATCCCCCTTTTTGGCTTTACTCCTTTACGGTCAAGACAGAATGATGAGGTGAACAGCATGGGAGATTTGCCTCACTTCTTGTTGCTTAGAGATACATCCCCAATGAAAGAAACCAAATAAACAGACACTTTAATACAGTATTTCTATTTTTCGCCTTCTCCTAGGATAATACAGAGTCTTATTACTCAACACAGTCCACCTCTCCCATTGCTTTTGGAAAAGACAGGCACACACATGAAGAATCCATACTACTTCTACCATAAAGCTGAAATTCACTCAAAGAGCAACAGTTAACAAGAAAAAAGAAAAATCTCGTCATAACAACAACAATAATAAAAAGCTCAACTTTTCCCCAAACTATTGACTGTAAATGACATAGCTCCTAGAATTTCTCTCTGTTAAAAATACAGCTTACAGTTGAAATGACTGGTTTTGAATATAAATGTCATTAATAATCTAGTGACTGAATAGAGAGGATCATAGGCTGAGGAAAACACGGGGAATGATGGGGTGAGCTGTTGCTATAGTGATTCTGATAAGATACTCTCTAGTGCCATTCCTTGTCCCCAGTGCAACCACAATAAAGTCTAATTTTAAACCAGCTCTTCCATTAATTATATCTTTTCCTGGTATCCTGGCATACAAAAAAATAGAGAGACAAATTAAGAACTGTACAACACACTACATTTCTTGCTTTGGGGAGATTTTTGAATCTCAGCAATTTCTAAGTGTGTCAGGCTAAAACTCGCTGTATTAAAGCTCAGCAGAGGATCGGTTCTGCTGGAATCTTTACTCATGTCTCCAAAAACTGATTAACACGAAGGCTGTAAAAAATGGGATATGTAAGTAAAGTACTGATTTGATTGTTACTATTTTACTAGCCCAGCTATGCCTGTCATTACTTCAAGTAATTCTCCACCTGTCTGAAAGCTGATACAGAAATTACCAACTAGATTAATTTTTCAAAACGAAAAAGAGATGTTTGTGAAAGCCCGTTTGTAATTTATAATTGCTGAAATCACCTTTGTACCTGGTTCACTTTGCAGAGTGAGAGAGATCCCCTGCTAGAGACTGCCAGAAAAACAGTTTCCAGCAGAAAGCCACTAGCTGCATATTGGAATTAAGTTTAAAACCCTCTGGGTAACAAATAGTACTTACATCATGGGCTTTCTTCCACCAAGGCTATTCGTAAGATCCTGCAATTTTCAGGAATCAACTGCTTCAAAGCTAGTTAGATGTTTAATTTTTAAAAATAAATAAATGACTTCAGATCCTTTAGAAAACCTCCATCTCTCATCAACTATTGCAGGGATGCCACAGTGAAGCCTGCACTCCAGTAACCATTAACCAAGATGGACAGAGATGGAGCACCAAAGGCTTTTCAGGCCGACAAGACAGCGACTCTGAGTTTTCTAATAGTTCATTCAGTGTCAGAGGGAAGTGAAACAGAGTTAGGACAATGTTCAGGAGTTTCCGCCTTATAGCGCCAAGCTTAAAGTATAACAGTACACCCCTTTCACATTATATTTAAAAGGAACACTTTATGGGTATGCATAAAAGCAGCTGTCAACAAAAGCCAATAATGACTTCTTATTTTACGAGTAGGAACAAACCTAGCCTTTAACTTAGACATTGCTATTACAGTCTTTGCAAACAGCAAGTTTTTAAACATGCCTAATATACAGTTTAAATTTAACCTGAGACAAAATTAACATAATTTTGTCAGAGACCTAATTCACTGAGAGCTGGAATCCACATTGTAACGATGTTGCATTTAAATTTTTTCTACTCAAATTCTTTATGCTTCACAAAATATCTCCCAGAAATATATCCCACACTAGCTTCAAACTACTGTAACTTTACAGCCACTGACACAACCCTTGACACTTTTCGGTTTGATCACAGTTGAACTTGCACAGATTACAAGTGATGTATTCCTCCAGCTTGAGTATCAAAGACTGCAATACAGAAGCACATATGAGCCAAACCATTTATTCTGCAAAGCTGTTCAGTTTCACACCACATGCAACCTAAGCAGAAAGAAGATACTGGCAAAAGAGTGCTGCAGGAATACAAATACTGAATGGATTTTAGAAGCTGACTTAAGCAGGGGAAGAGCCAAACCTTACATTTGCTGCCAAACACTTCAAAAACTGGATTTGCACAGTTCAGGTTTCATGTTTTCAGATTTGCTGCTGTAGTCCCGAAGTTCAAGTTAACCTAATTTTGACCTGTTACCTCTGCCCTGCTAGTCTGATTTCTGTGTGCATTGCTGTCCTTCTGCACCCCATGAGCAATGGGGAGGCAGAGCTATACGATAAGCTACCAAGGTAAACAAATAAGGTTTTCATATTAAGCGCAACACCTGCAACAGAGGGGACAAAACAACTGATGGTCATCTCTAGTTTCAGCCACAGCTGCTGTCAAAAAGGCAACCATTTCCAAAAAGTAAACTATAGGTGCATAGCCAGGTCTTGGTTACGGGGCCATCCACTATTAATCTATCTACATTTCTTGTCATGTCTCAATAACAGCTTATTGATATTTTTTTGTTCTTCCAACTATGCATTGTCCTGAGAAAAACATTTTTAGCAATGAAAAAGGAAAAATCCTTCAGTCCTCCACAATACATTTTTAACTGTTCCCTAACCACAGTAAGTTACTCAATCACAGCATTTCAAAGGCTAACATCTATTTGGTATATCTCTTAGCATATCTAACTTCTTCCAAGCCCAGTGGGACAGAAATTTCCTTTATTCCATTGTGTATGATGTCAAGCACATGGACTAATGTCCTGGTTTTGGCTGGGGTAGAGTTAATTTCCTTCATAGTAACTGGGATGGGGCTATGTTTTGGATTTGTGCTGAAAACAGTGTTGATGATACAGGGATGCTGAGCGGTGCTTACACAGAGTCAAGGCCTTTTCTGCTCCTCACACCACCCCGCCAGCATGAAGGCTGGGGGTGCACAAGAAGCTGGGTGCACACAGCCAGGACAGCTGACCCCACCTGGCCAAAGGGCTATTCCGTACCATATGATGTCATGCTCAGTATATAAAGCTGGGGGAAGAAAAGGAAGGGGGGGACAACATTCAGAGTTATGGTGTTTGCCTCCCCAAGTCATCATTACGCATGATGGAGCCCTGCTTTCCCAGAGATGGCTGAACACCGGCCTGTGGATGTGAACCAGTGAATTAATTCCTTGCTCTGTTTTGCTTGTGTGCGTGGCTTTTGCTTTACCCACTAAACTGTCTTTATCTCAACCCACAAGTTTTCTCACTTTTACTGTTCCGATTCTCCCTCATCTCAGTCAGGGGGAGTGAGCGAGCGGCTGCGTGGTGCTTAGTTGCCTGCTGAGATTAAATCATGACAACCAGTAAGCAAATCAAGGATAAATACGGCAATACTGACTCAAGCATTTTGTCAGGCAGTTTGAAATCTGTAGGCTCTTGCCACCTTTGTGATTGCTTTACTCTTTCAGAAAAATACTGTACCATTTTATCTGTTATTTAAAGACAGAGTAGGTAACTCACTTTAAGTACTGTATGTACTGTAGGATAAATGTTCTCCTGCATAGGTAGGTACAACCTGCACAATAAAACGAGGTTGTGCTACTCAAAACAGGCAGAGGATTTCAAAATGCAAAGGGATATTTTGTAGTTCCTTCTCTTTTGAGACAGAAATAGAGACAAGACTGTTTGTAAGAAATATAACCCACTACTGTCTTTGCTTCCACTGATGAGCATCAGTGCATGATGCAAGGCCAGGATGCCATGACACTTTGCCTTGTTTCAGCAGCCTACTCAGATCTTGTATTCAGGCTCCAAACTGACATTTACAAGCATCCAGTTCTCCAGGCTTATACGTGTCATGTTACCCACTGCACAGGAGAAGAGAGAAGACAGAAGAGGAGGGGAAAACAAAACTATGTGCAATTATGTACCCGATGTGTACCAGTCTGGCTTTTTTTATTTTATTCCTCCAAAGAATCATGACTTTCAAAACAACACAATAGTATCTTACATAAGATGAACTTGCCGCCTTACGATTTAACCTGGACAAGGAAAACTCTGTGAAAAGGGGTGATCGCTGCAGGACAGTAGCTTCAATGAAAGACAAAAAAAGAAACCCCTTTGCAGAGAAAGTGGAGTGTACCACTCCTGCGGTGAATGCTCCTCTGTCATGCTCTCACAGTAGCTGCTATACCTTGTCCGCCCCCAGTTACAAGCACCAGCAGCCAGTCTAGTTTGCCAGAGCTTTGGCACAGACGGTGTAGGCAAGGGAGGGGGGTGGATTGTCCATTTTACTCCCAGCTGTCTGCTGCCAGAGGCCATCCATTTTGCTTGTGGCTGGATTTAGCCCCCCTCTGCTCACTCCCTAATGGAACTAACTAGAAAGTGGCTGATTAGACTGAAAAAAGGAGTATTTTTCCCCTTTGTTACATGAAAACAGTAGTGAAAGAGGAGAGATCAGAATTAAATAAATGGCAATTTAAAGAGGATGATCATAAAGTTGACTTTAGAGATTAAAGCCAGCTTTATATCCACACTGATTCTTGGAAAAAGATATTACTCAAAGGTGCAAATCTGCTTGCAAAGCCAGTTGCCAAAATCTGTGCGCTTTCAGCTTCACAAGCTCTACAGCGAAGGGGAAAAAAAAAATAAAAAAAATCATAATCCCCGTTCATTTTTCAGCAAGAGAAAGAAGGAATGTTTATTGTGTCTACAGTTACAGCTGAGAAAACAGCAGTTTCTACCAGCTGCTCTCTAATATACCCCTTTCCAATTTTAACAACAAACCCAAGAAAGAATTCTTTGTTGGCTGTTTAAATGCTCACTGAACTAGATCCTGGGTCAAATTCTCGCTTGGTTCCCTCAGCTACCAGGGACCTGCTTCAATCTACTGAGGATCTGGCACACCACACATGCACATGGATCATTAATTAGATTAACGCTGGGAGGCAAGGACAACTACAGCACCTTTCAAGGATGCACAGCCCAGCATCCCACAAAATCTGTCAGGGTGGTGAAGATGGAAACCAACTGCTGAGAGCTGCCGCAGCATTACTGCTGAAATGACCAACTCCACGTTTAACAGAGTCCCTCAGGCTTCCAAACTGATGTAGTAAAGGGGAGACAAGGAGGCAGCTGAAAAGCCTGGGGACATTCTCCTTCAGGGGTGGGGGACACATCAGATTTTATGAAATAGATAAGGCAATATCATCAGCTGATAGGATGGGCCTGGGCTTCTATATAAGCTTCTCCCACCCCATCCTGTCCAACCTCTCCCCCACATGCATGGAAGGGGTTATTCTGCCTAGGAACCAAAGATTTACCAAGTAAAGGACAGAAATAGAAAAAGAGGTAACAGAGGCTCTGCCAGAAGGAACAGTCACAAGTAGCTGAGCAGAGTGACTGGAATGCTTGCTACAGAGAAGCATTGAAAATGCAACTGGCCTCATTCCAGCAGACAATATAGATACATTATCTGGAGCACACAGGTTTAAAAACAGCTCCCTGTTAAAGTAGCATTAAAACAACAACAGCAAAAAAACCCCAAACCAAGAAAGCAGGCACCCTGAATAATCATCTTTTTCATTTTGCTACTGGGCATCTTACATTCAGAAATTTGCACCTTAATTTCCCATTTCTGGCAAGCAAAGAGAAACAGTAATAACCTCAGAAAAACACCCCAGGAATTTTCCTTTTATTAAACTATGACCTTGTCTTATCAGTACCTCTACTCAATTACAGCAAAGCATTGTATTGTGGGTCTGTTTGCAACGCAAGCTTCTTCTCCCCTTAGGGAGTAGAACACTATTTCACAGGCACGACTGTATATGCAGAAACAAGCAACTATACCAGCTGAATAAATGTACCTGCTTATTTTAACTTTTGTTCTGCACTCTAATGTTTTTGGACATTTCTGAAGAAGATGGAAGTATTTAGAAAAAATGAACCATTGGAATCAAGCAACGTAAACTGGCTTTTCAGCTGGGGCCAAAAAGAAGTCTACAGCGTGATGGATATAATCAGATAATTGTCTAAATGTCTCGATAACTAACTATCAACCAATTTCAGTCTTACAAAAGCATAAATATCTGTTTCTGTAAACAGCCAGCTATTTGAAAATGAACACTCCCGATCATTTATAAGCTAAAGAAAGATGTATGCTAAAGTAGGTCTCTCTCCTCCTTGTCACAGTAATTTTGGTTTTGTTATTACTATTTTGCCTACAATGTTGTGTAACAGAACAAAAGAAGATGAGATCTATACCTCTGTTGTATTATTTCATCCCTTATCATGGTCATTGTAATTTTTTTTCCATTTCCAAAGGCTTTCAACTTCTGGAACCTGTATCACATCTGCTACCTGTTACTACATCCTATACAGCAATATGCATCAAAACCGGATACTCTAAAAGCACAACACAACAGATACTCTACTGGATCATAATATTAAGTTGAAGGTCTTCACTATTACCAACAAAACACAGAACGCTTTTCTTGACTAGTAGGAAGTGCAGTAAGACAGTGTAGGTATTTTTTACATGCTTGATCAGACTGTGTTCACCTTACATGCCCTGTGGAATACAGCAAGCTTATATGCAACAAAGAATTGTTTAAAATAAAGATCATACGAATTTTTCCTTGTATACAGTAAAATAAAGGGAAGTTCTCACTGAAATGCACATTCTAATAAGCATTGCTTTTAGTTACAAGTAAGAGAAAACAATATAAACCAGAAAATCCTAAGTAAACCAGGTAAGTGAATCAGCTTTACAACATGTACATTTAAATACCCAAGACGTATTTTCAACATAATAGGTGTGGCAGGCTACCCAGCTCCTCTAACCCAACATCACAAAGCCAACACTACTTTCTGCATGTTTCCCCTCGGGCTCCTAACATATCTTTCCAGAATAAAACTGACAAAGTCAAAACCATGTCCAAGCTCTAAATACTCATCCTGTTCTAAAAATCCATTTTCAATAAAATATCTGTCTCCTCATCTTATCAGAAGCTCATCCACAGTTGCTTGCACAGTCTAAGACCTGAACACCCTGACACACCCCACAGAAAACCACTGCTAGTGTCAACAAATCAACACTATACATTGCCTTTACTCTCTCTTTTACTACTGACTACAGTAAAATAATCACAACCACTGACATTCCTAAGAATTTTTCTGCCTTATCTGGGAACCTTTTGACTTTCGACTTATTCCTCTGTCTTGTGACGTTTAAACTGTGTGGCATTTTGAGTACACAGTGGCTGTGGTAGCACGAAAACCTTTATTTCTCGAAGCATAGGATAAATGCTCTCCTGTTTTTAGCTTATTTTGTTATTTTATACATGATGTGTGAAGATAAATGAAGTTAAAATGGCCTAATGTTTTCATCTGAATGGCTAACCCCACTTTTGCTCACACCACAATCCAGTGCTACTCAGCAGTGCAAGTCAGTAAGTTAAAGCTAACAAAAAATCAACAGAATTTCTATTTGAAATAAACTACTCAAAAAAAAAAAAAAAGAAAAAAAGAAAAAAAAACGGAATTCAACAATTTGCATTAAATATTTTTTTTTCCTCAAGAAACATATATTTTACAGCTAATTTTACCAGCAGGATACCACAGACTAGAGAAAGTTACTAGCTAAGCAACTAAAACCAGAATTTGTAACGACTGTTGCCCCTTCTGCAGCTGCAATCATAATATATTCCTTATTTGCCTATGTTATGTTTAGTTCAGCTCAATAATGAGTAACTTGTGACTGAAAAGAGCAGGAATGCACGCTTTCCTCTTCTAAATAAAAGAGGAATAAAAACTGTCACCTACAAATACTAAACCCCCAATATCTTGAAAATCTGTTAATTTCACCAAATAAAAACAAGATTTCCTGTAGTTGATAAGTTTTAAATGCAAAACATGTTCTGATAAATGCTTTCCATATTGTATCTAATATAACTAATGTTTACATACTCATTAAAAATTGTGAATTTGCAGAAAAGTAATACGTTCATTCAAGTTTCTTTCTCAAGAGAGTTGTCCACATCAATGAAAGGTAGCACTCTGGTAAACGCTTCTCATTTTTAAAGATAATCAAAGATATAAATTAAATCTGTAAATAAATATGTAAGTATTTAGGTATGTAGGCTTGTAAGTACCTACAGAAGATTGTATCCTTGCTCAGTTAAAAAATGGTTCCAAATTTAGTACAATCATTCCAAAGAAAATCAAAATGGTTTAAAGGGTTACCAGAAAACAAAAATAAGGCTTTCTTTAGAAAGCTAAATAAAATTATAAACATGAAATATGATTAAAGTCTATGATTTGAATTACGGTTTCTTGCTTGCTGATTTAAACCGAGATCAAATTCAACAATTCAAATAATTCTAATTCTAATCAATCTATCTGTAATAAGACAGCTCTGATCTACTGCATGTCAAGATTAATCCTTAACAATATAGTTAATAATTATTTTTTCTGCTGTATTTATTTTGATTCAAAAAGGAATAAATACTTACACAAAAAGGAATGATTTAGGTTGATGGATACAATAAACACAAAGTTAACAGTTCCCAACTATGGGATCATAGCAGCTCTGGGTATGGTTGTAGGCCTAATAAAAGTTCAGGGGTTTATCCTAGTAGTTGCCATCTTCAACAACACTTAAAGCAAAAAGATTTCTGTACTGTTTAACGCTACTTAGGAAAGCTGTAAGAGAGGGAACTCAACAGAAACAATACATTTATATGCCTTTTTCTTCTGTTTACATGGGTTTGGAGCTGCTGCCTGGCTGTCTGCTATTACTGCTCAGGAGCTGTAATGGAACCTGAAGTTCCCTTCTGGGTAAGCCAGTTGGGGTTAATTTTCAAGTGTCTCTTTACAATTGCTAGTCATGAAAGCTAGCAAAGGAATAAATCCGTCCATGTGTTTGTGTTTTAAATTCTGAAGCTTACAAAAGGCTTTATTCTGTCCTGGTTATTTGTATCCCTCTGAACAGCTCACTCTCTAAATTTTTGGCTGCAATTTAACCTCTGTCTAGATTTTCAGTATTTCTAAATTATAATGCAAGATCTGCCTCTAGACCGGCTTTTTGCTGGTGCAGGAATTTACGAAACAACCTTTAGAATGCCGCTGGATATAGTGAAATTGACCTTTAAGGTGAGTATGAGTCAAATTCTGAAACAAAATTGCCTTTTCTCCTTCAACTTATAAGGAGTATGAGATTCGGTCCTAAATACTTACTGCTCACATTGTACTTCAGTCTATTTCCAATACTACCTACTAGCCAGAATGCTTTGATCTGTTGGCAAGAAAGATGCTGGTTTAAAGATATGAAAATGTTGCTAATATTCTTTTTTTGCAAGAATAGTAAAGCCTTTCTCCCAATACTAAATGAAAAACGTATCTACAGGAGGAGTGGACTGAGTCAGTTCTTTCCATTTCTCAGCCTGACTGGCTTTACCTTTCTATCTACTCCAGAAATACTGGGGGGTGGGGGGATTGCCACCTAAGGTTGATACATGCATTCTGTTTGTTGAAGAATCCTTCTTTTTCCCTTATGTTAAATAGAAAGGTTTTTTAAATCCAAACGCTTATCCCTTTAGTGTTGGCAACATGCAAAAAAGAAAAGATTAGAAGGAAAGTCTTCCAACTTTTCCTGCTTTTATATGCAGTGCCTAGAAAATTCTTGTCCAGTTTCTGCCAAGCTTAAAGGAAAGTGTATACAAAAGAACAGATGAACTATGAAAAACAGGTAACTGAAAAGGTCTGTGTTACAGGAAGAGGTCTTTCTGAATGCTTTTCAGTGTTATATCTTTATTGATGGTTCTCCCCCACTTTACAGCACAGTTGCACTGACTGCACACATCTGCTTCAGTAAGATGTGGTTACCTGATTAGGCTTGCTGAAATTTGGCTCTGGGTTCTGAAATGTAGTTGCTAGTTATTTTACTAGTTATTTTCTCCAAAGATTCCTATAGCTCAGACTCTGACAAACCATGGACAGTGACAACAGAAAAACCATGAAAGATAACAGGGAGAGTAAGCACATGTGCCCCTCTGTGCAGACATGACTGAATGCCGGAGCCAGAAGAGCGGTGGAGTCTCTAAGACCAGAACGCTTACATCTGAGAACAGTGGCTTGGATAGTGAGCAACAGTTCTTCCCATGGAGCAGCATCACACTCTGGCCACCATAATGCAACAGCATTAAACACAGGTATTTCCATCATTCACATGCAAATTACTGGAATATTCTAACAGGTAAATCTCTCCAGTGCTTCCCTTCTTGTATCTCCCAACCTGCCAAAGTGCCGCCCAGATCTTTTGCAAATGAAGTTATTTTGGATCGCTCAGCTGAGGCAGGTATCCAAACTAGTAAAACATACCATTCTGGCTACAAAGTGTATTTTTCTTTCAGATGCTTCCACCACATCTCAATATAATTTCAAAACATAACTGCTGCATAACTTGAATAGCAGACAGATATTTCTGACTCATTTATTTTTATCTCTCTCT
>VYZM01020302.1:202602-218849 GCA_013398915.1 Dromas ardeola | reverse complement strand
GTCAGCTACAGCCTTAGGACAACGAAAACATCTCAAAGGAAGAATTAACTATGTTGTAGGATTGTGACTATGTCTCTTCTCATCTTTCTATTTGTGCTGGAACAGGTCAATGGTATTCATTACATCCTGTGGATTTATACGCAGAAACAAAATATCATATTAGTGCGAATGAATGCCATGCAAAGTATATTTCAAGAGTAAAATTTTTTTGTGTCTATTGTGATCATTTATTACAAGCAATACTGAACATTTTCAGATGCTAAACTCATTGATTGGCATCAAAGTATCAAAAACTGCAACTTCTGCACCCTCAGAACCAATATGCAGATAGAGACAGTGCCGGTGAAAGGTATTTTGCATGTGATGTTGGACTAACTCATGACACACTGGCATAAGGAATAAGCACAATTTCACATATATGGAGACCATTATAGTCCCCAAACGATGTAATGGCTGAAATCAGGCCTCAAAACTGTAACTTGCTACCATGAATAACAGCATATCTAAGAATAACTTATATTTTGTTTGCTATTGTCCCATTTTGCGATTATAATCGAGTACTGACTCCAGGTAATAAATCCTGAACTCTGCAGAAATAACTCTGTTGTCAAAAAAACAACTATCAATCAAGGAAAGGCAATGAAAAAATCTAGGGAGATTGTGCAAGACTTTGCAAAGCACATGCACACACAAACATTTACATTTTACAGACAGTGTGTATATTTTTTTCTACACTGTGGGTCATGCGTTTAATGCAATTAAAAATCCTCCTGAGGAATCTCAACATAAAACTTCCACAATTGCTTTCAAATACATTGAAAATCTTTGTTGGCATAAAACCTACATACAGAATCAGCAGAGTTACCTCACCACAAAACCTCTCGCCATTATGGTAATGTTTCTATGATACGAAAAACACCCTGACATGAGAAATAGTGACATCTCAGTGAGACAGGACAAAGTAAAGCGAACTGCAGGTCTTTGATCTGGCTGAAAGTGCTCTGCATTCTGATTAGAATTTCTGCTGGGATCCTAGGAGATGAAAGGATTCTTTTAGGTCTGACAGTTAACGGAGGGGGGGCAGTATTCAGTAGAGAACAAAAAGAGGAGCACTGAAAGCAGCTGACGTCATGCCTCAAAATGGCCTTTACCATCGTACTGACATGTTCCACAATGTAGCGTGGCAGTTTCCACACAGCTATTCTTGAGAGCTCAAGATCCTCTGTGGAGACAGTATGGCTGGAGATCCACTGCTTTAAAAGGATGGAAAGTTGAAACAGGTCTAAATATAATACGTATATTGTATTTTGGGACCCTGAAAGCATTATGGTAACGCTCCAGAACACTACTTTTTGAAACTATGTTCTGCCTGACACACTACAAGCTCCATTCTACAAAGCTTACAAGTTCTGGCACTTCCATCTTCAGAAAAACCCCACACAGCGAGCATGGAAATGCCATTTACCCCCTTCTGATTCTTCCCACAGGCACAGTTTGCTCTTTTGTACCAGGAACACCTTCCGGCCTTGCAGGGGCCTTGGAACTGACTACCCTTCACCTCAGATTGTCAGAGGCACCCAATACTGGGGAACGACATCAAAATCTCCTCCTTATACTCTACAAGCAGTTAAGAGGAAAAACACAGGACCCTGGGAGCATTCTGCTAATTTATGTTTGGGCAAATGCACATACAGCCAACTTACCAGGCCGTGTACAGCCATTTGCTCATGATGGATTTGTATACCCTAGAAGATATAAAAAAGCTTTTTGCTGATACTGCCTTTGTCTTTTTTAGAAGCTTACTCTCCATACATATATAACAAAAATTGTGCTTTGAACTGTTTCTCATTAAGGCAGAAAAAGAGGTTTCTTGCCAAAGATCCTCTGTTTCTTAACTAGCCCTCTCTACCACCTCCTTTATGTCTCATGGTGTTGCCACTTTTGCAGGACTTTTTCTGTGTCAAACATCCTCCCAGCTGCAAGGATAAACATGTCCTTCATTTGAACTCCAGCCTGAGTGCAAAATGTAAAGAACAATAAAAGGGGCCTTGCGGATACCAACCACATCTCCTATTTCCTGAAGCTTGCACACTTATTTTCATTTGAAAGGGAAGCTGATGTTATAATTGGGATTTTTACATTTTCCAATGAATTACAGACCTCTGTACGCTGTTTCACTACCTGCATATAAATGCATTTTGAGAATAGTTTCACAGATCATGCTAGAATGAAGTCTCCTGGAAAACTGATGCTAACCACACCAAAAGACTAAGCATTTTGCAACACAGAAACAAAGCAGCTTTACAGGGACACACACACGAAAAATTCCAACCAAAGCATGTCAGACAAGCCCTATGAAACATCAGTACCTCTCTATTCCCTCCACACAGACTACTAAAATCTGTATCAATTACAAATGATCATACTTGATTTGCACATAACTATACTCTCAAGAGCCACAGGAAAATTATTTCTGTAAACCAAAACTGTAAACCAACTGTAATTGGTTTTGAACTGCAAATCTGTCCTTTAGAATGTGCTTTTAAGGATAAAACCCCTACATTTTAAACTGATGTACTAATCGGACACAGATGAATAGTGGGGAGGATATTTACATGTTAGAGATTCGCATTCTGTTCTCTCCCTCTTATTACGGAACGTTTTCTATGCTTCAAATTTTTTGTCACTGTCCCTCTGAACCTTGTTTTCAAGAACGAACCTGTAAAACATATTACATATGAACATCTTGCTCTGACTATCTGGATTTTATCTGTACCATTTTGAGACTCAGCAATTAAACTACTGCACTTTCCTCTTGGTGTTAGGGCATTCAAAGGTCTCTTGGCATCCTTTACCCTACAGGGCCCGACTACATTGGAGAGAACTGAAGTCTGTGTGGCACAATGTACACTACAATCTTCAAGAATGTTAACAAAAGGTAATAGCAGCAAAAGGTAAAAACGAGGGCTTGCCTTAAACTGCCTTTATGTCCTCCTGTTTTCATTTCACTTGTTGCAGGATGAAAAACTGATTTCTGACCACAGATTCTGACCGGACTAATAAAATCTTGATCACAAGGAATAAAAGCTCCACTAACCTCCTCTCTGTGAGAGATTCTTCTTCCTCTTTTTATTTTTCCGTTATAGAATACTGCTAGTATTAGCACACTGGGTTTTTCTTGCTTCCATCTTGAAGGTCTGAGGTTCAGGTATCAGAGAATCACAGAGATCTGAAGTCTAATGCAGTCATGCACTTACAACTATGCATATACTTAAAACAGCCACACAGTAAACTTCTCCATTAAAATAACAATCATTATTATTTACAAATAGCAACCTGACATTATTTGTAAAGATGCTTTCTCATGCACTTTGACAAAATCACAGAATCAATGAATGGTAGGGGTTGGAAGGCACCTTCGGAGGTCATCTAGTCCAACCTCCCTGCCAAAGCATGTTCACCTAGAGCAAGTTGGACAGGAACGTGTCCAGGTGGGTTTTGAATATCTCCAGAGAAGAAGACTCCACCACCTCTCTGGGCAGCCTGTTCCAGTGCTCTGTCAACCTCAAAGTAAAGTTTTTCCTCATGTTGAGGTGAAATTTCCTATGTTGTAGCTTGTGCCCGTTGCCCCTTGTCCTGTCACCGGGCACCACTGAGAAGAGCCTGACCCCATCCTCTTGACCCCTTTAGATATTTATAAGCATTGATGAGATCCCCTCTCAGTCTTCTCTTCTCCAGGCTAAACAGACCCAGGTCTCTCAGTGTTTCCTCATAAAAGAGGTGCTCCAGTCCGTTGATCATCTTTGTAGCCCTCCACAGGACTCTCCCCAGTATTTACCTGTCCTTGAACTGGGGGGGCCAGAATTGGACACAGTACTCCAGATGTGGCCTCATCAGGTCAGAGCAGAGGGTGAGGATGACCTCCCTCAACCTGCTGGCCAAGCTCTTTTTAATGTACCCCAGGAGACCATTGGCTTTCTTGGCCACAAGGCACATTGCTGCCCCATGGTCAAATGACAAAATGAGTTACTTTCTTGATCAGGAAACCTAGCCCTCAAAATGTGTGTGCAACCATCTGTAAAAGAATAATTTTTTTAGTGATCAGCAAGAATTACTGCCCTCTTAAAGTCAGTATTGACCTAAAAGAGGCAAGCAAGCATTCAACCTTATGCTAGCAGAGAGAGTAGCACATACACTTCACTCAACACAAAAATAGTTGCAGAAAACCCTAACAACCCATGCATAAGATGAACTACACAACTTATCTGGGGATCATAAATACTAAGGGGATAAAAAACAAAACTATACTTAATTTAGTTTTGCTGACTTGATCATTACCACAGCATGCCCATTCTCATTTCTGTTCATTCTAAGGAAACAAGCTTCCTTGAGTCCTACGCTTACACATGCAAATGCGGATACAGCCAATTTAGTGAAATTATGACTTAGAGAACAAAAAAGTCTCAGAAGGAAAAACTGTAAACAAACATAATTCCTTAGAATTTCAGCATCTCTAATGTAAATCATAGCTGGAGGTTGCATTAGCTGTTCAGTGGCTCAGACTAACATGCTTGACAGGAGTCAATGCCAGAGGTCCAGAAGGAGGGTAGCCATAACAAAGGAGAAGTTACAAAGAAGGCCCTTAGCTGTGAGTTGCAAGACAAGTAGATGCACATTTCTTGCAAAGGAGAAATCAAAGCCAGTAAGCAGGAAAGGGTCAGAGTCTTAAAAGGGCAAGACTTCATGGTATTTACTTGTATGTCTCAAAGTTCATGTTGGGGGGAAATGATGCTTACTTGTAAAGGTAATATTCGGCTTGATCCACTTCCTCTCGTGAAGAAATGTTGTCAACAAACTGATTAAAAAATAAGAAATAAAAGCTTCAGAGGGTGCACTCACAAAGCATATTAGAAGAAAATGCCACTTCAATAAACAAAATACATTTGTTTGGCATCTTTAGGTGTCTGGCAGTACTGGAAGACTTCAAGCCTTTGCTTGCTCCTACTTAGGTTTCTTCAAGACTGTCAAAAGTAAAATCTTTTTAAACTGAGACAACTCCACTGCTCACCTCTGAGAAATGTTATGCACCTTGAAAACACAGAGAATTATGTCCATATAGCTCAGTACTCTGTATTTTTGCTGCTCCTCTCTGAATTTTTTGCTCTTTAATTACATCCTTTATTTTGAGAATGCATTCAGTTCCTTACTTTTTTCCCCCAATTATGAGTAAGTCTCAACATACCTTATTTCTCTTTCTAAGAAGTATTCTTTTCCCTCACCTTTGCCTGTTGTGCCTATAAATTCTGAAGGACAGGGGTAACAGCATTTTGCATTTCAGCACATATATAAATAATGGTAAGAAAAAAACCAACCCTGTGCTGTAAGGCACAATTTTCCTCTCGTTTAAAACCTTGTCTACTCCAGGCAATCTTCCAAAACTCCCAGTGCTATCAACTATTTAAATAAAAGCCCTGTTTTCAGCCAGACTTTGTCCTATGGTTAACAGTGAATCCTGTCTTCCTGTAGGTTTTACTAACCTAAGCATAAGATGCTGGAACACTCCAGAGTCTTCCCAATATAATACCTTTAGCCCAGGATATATACACAATGTGTTCTCAAGGTCATTACTTCTCTTCATTGGGCATTACTTCTCTTCATCCTAAGCATAAGCTAAAAATAATAGTTTCAGCTGACTGGTACTTGCTCTCCAGTTTCTTAACTCTCCTTGCATGCTGTATACGTGTAGCTCTCATCTTCTGATTGTGGCAATAGCATGCCCGTGCACTTTATTTACATTTTAGAAAATAAGAATCTGACGTGAGCTCCAGGTATCAGAAACTGGGGCTGTATGACAATTTGGAAATGCTGCTTATCCAGGGAAAAGGTCAGACCAAAAAAGGAACATGAAGAAAGGAATAAAGCCGATTAAGTAATAAACGGGAAAGGAAACCCCATTTTCCCCATGGACACTGTCTCAGAAGCAATGATCAAGAATGCCTGATCTGTATAAATGCTTGATCTTATAACTGTACAAAATCTTCTGTAACTCCTCAGTTAGTGGTGCCAATCATCCTAATTAGTGGTGTTACTGAGGTACCAGGGTGGTGACTCAGCTTTTTTGGATAATTTTGAAGATCGAAATTGGTTTTTTTTTTATTATTTTATTTTTTTAAAATGACATATTTATTCTCCTTTTTCCGCACAAAGACTCATTTACACAGGGAACTTAAAAGAGTATCTCGCATCTTTGCCTTCTCCACCCCCTCCACAAACCCATCCGGAGGATCAAACAGTTCCAGTAAATTAAAAAAAAATAATAGCTTCACTTATTCCACACCAGCATTTGTCCTGCCTCAGTCTGCTGAAGCAAGGAAAGAAAACTACAGAGGCAAAATGTATCCACCTCTGCCTCACTCTGAAGGAGCCTGGAAGTGGAAGAAGATGCAGGCAAGCAGGCAGTGTGCTAATTCACTGCATTCCCTTAGCAGCCTGGGTTCTTGTAAAGTGCCTGAGGGGGCATTAAAGCTCTCACTAAGACAGAAACCACAGGAAGGTCGTGAACATATATTAGGGAAATACATAGCCAAGTAACAGTGAGACCCGATTTTACTGAAAAAAACCCAAACTACTTCTGTTTTGAAGACCCTACAGTTGAGATACTAACTAATGAGTACAAAGTAAAAAAAATAGCTTTACACGGCAATTTAACAGTATAAGACGACATTTATGATCCCAGAACTCCCAACAGAGGTGGTATCATTTATCCCCTTCTGAGCTCACTTCATTTCATAAGCATTCCACTCTCATTTCAATCACTTTATGATTGAGATTTATTTCCTTACCCGGGCTATTGTCAAAGAGCTGACAGGCAGCTTTCTTTCATAGGTTCTGTCCATTAAGTGGGCTAAGTCAGCTGAAGGAAACAGAAAAAGAGTATGTTTAATCAACTGGCATTACAGGAAAATCTGAAGAGCCATCGTATAACCTAAAATAGAAACTCTGTCCATGAAATCAAATTCTGATTCAATGTTTACATCTCATTTTGAAGTTGTTTGAAAACAATAGTTTAACAGAAAATAATACATGGAAAGGTTCTCAACATGATTATTTCAACCTAGTAGAAAGAAGGGGGGAAAAGCAACCTGCCATATAATAGGTATGAAATCTGCTATAACGGATTAAATTAGTATAACTAATACAACTCATCAAAAAAACTTGAACAGATATCCTTAAAATTCACACTTGCTTTCAAGCTTAGCATACACTGGACCGTGTTTTTGGTCTGGGTTTGTCCTTTAGTTTATGGTAACACAATGAGACACAGAAACAAGCAGTACTGTACAATCCTACAGTCACAAACAGCAATCCAAAGAAATCCTGTTAATCAAACTGGGCACTGTGCCAGTACCTTATTAACTTTATAGTGGTCTGCTCCAGCAGTTGCATAACAATATTAATTTGACCATACAGGAACTTTAAGTTTCTGACTGTTGACCAGGTAGCCAACCATTGCATTTAATGAATTTAATTGGAAGTTAAATTAATTCAATTTAGAGTTTTATTTTTGTACTGTTGCTGGAAAATAACAATGATTCAGGAAGAGTAAGCTGTTTATTGTATGCTTCGTGTCAGCTGTTTGATTCTTAGCTGAGACATGAGCTGATGATATACAATCTATAACATTTAGAGACTTCAATTATACTCTTTCTATTCTCCTGCATCTTCCAGGATCAGGAATCCAACATATTCTTTCTGCATCATTAGCACCTTGCTTCATTCATCCTTTGCACCCCAAGACTACAATTGTTACTAAACCAGCCCCTCCTTTGACACCTCTCCATTAGTCCCATTGGCCATCCTTCAAGAGCTGATGGGTTGGCTAGTTTTACATTTCATTTTCCAAACAGGTCATCCAACCTCCACAATTGTCAGTGAAACGTGAGGTGAGCAGAACTCGCAGCACCATATCAGAACTGACTAAGCCTTCTACTCTCGTGAAGTTGTCAGAGGCAGGAAGCAGCACTGTACCAGTAACATGTTGTGTCTCTGAGGGACGCAGTCCACGTATGTTCTGTCCACAAAACAAGTGGTATCACTACTCATAATTTTAAAAACACATCTGTATGGCCAGTAAATCCTGGTATTTCTAACAGTAAAAATGGCATTCAGTGCTACTCTGACCTTATAGGTATACTCTCTCAAACTACAACACATGTGCAAAGATTTTTGCTGCAGTAAAACAATAGACCCTGATTTGGAATAAAATGCTTGACTCTTACTCTCGATAATGCTGCTGTCTGCCACATAGCAGTATTTCATGTCTGCGCAACACCTTCTGAGGCCCTTTAAGGTGTTATTCAAAACACAAGAAGAACATTTATCTCTGGCTGAAGGAAGGCAAGCATTTCATGACCATGAAATCTGGGGAAAAGGTACTGAGGCAAGTACTAGCTCCTACAAAATAAAACACAGGATGCTTAGCTGATGTGGGCCACCAAAGCCACGCTATACCAAACAACCACTAAAACAGTAGATTAACTTTTTTAATGGTAAAGAAATTTCTGTGGGAATGCCCTTACAAGAAATGTCTGTATTTGACTCTCTATTACCTGTGTCTCCAGCACTCACAAAGGCCGTGATGGAACATGTAGGTAAAGAATTTGGGGGCGTTCCTAGTAGTGCTAGAAGTTGGAGAGAACGGATGCTGCAGCCAGGTCAACTTGTCAGGAACTAAGAACTGGCTAGATCCTTGCCTAAACATACTAAGCCAACTGTCACCCAATATTCTTCATCTGCATTTCGAGACAGATGGAAAAAGGTATTCATTCTGAAGTCTGCTGTGGTTGATGACATAGCAACATGGACGTGAGAGAGACAACTGCACAGGTTGGGAGTTCATTTATCTATTCCAGACCTATTTTAATTATGCATCACCCACTGAAAACTGCAAGGTGATACCTGAGACTATTTTGGGCCATACTCAAGCCCTGAGCTTGGCATTTCTTTTGTCTAGGTGCTCATGAAGATGAAGAGCTCATTTCAGGAACACCAAGTACTTAAGTAGAATATAAACTAAATAATACAATGCTATGTGTGCAAGATCCCAAGACTATTAGCCATTTTTACACATGCCTCCTCTGTGAGATTTCACGCACAGAATTTTAATGATTGACCTTTTAGGCTGTCTATAAAGCTGGAACTATCCATTGGAAATTTAGCATGGAAAGCAACATGAAGCACCTGCCTATCAGCTCCAGTATAAGAGTCATAATAAAATGAAAGCTTATTAAACTTCAAAGAATAGAAGACAAATCAAGTTAATGGGAAATTTAGCTTTGTTTCCAGACAAATTGTCATTTCTGCTGTAGTTTCTAGATATTAATAATTTGCAGTGAGTAATTCTTTCTTGGTTTGTCTTCTCTGAAGGGCACGTAAACCCAGACTTTTTTCTCATATTCATGATTTGAAATAATTCAGCTACCTTTTGTGAACGAATTTTGCTCCATAAGTTGCTCTTTAATAATCAAGATTAAAGCTTCTAGTTAAAAACATCTTACCAGAAGTACTAGAATGCAAGAACGTGAATGCCCAAGTCTCCTAGTGCTGTTGGTAGTAAAATTTAAGTGCTAACCTTGGTGTATAAACCAAATAAACATTTTAATGTCCAAAGTAAAATTCTATATGCATTTTAACAGATATATGTGGCAAGTGCTTTTATCTGATAGTCTTGACCAAAGAGGACACTAGTATATATAATCTCTCATACACATTGCCTAAAAATACATTTCTACTAGATGAACTTCTACAAAATTTGAATTTCTCTGAAAACATATTTCTGCATATTGCAGCATCTCATGGATTTAAACAAACCAACAAAACAAACCATAAGTTTGAGCTGAGGTCATTTAACTTCGGGACACAGCTTCACAGTTGTCTCTAGAATATTGGCACCTGAGATTTCATGTTCACTTTGATTTTCATTTCTTCATAGAAACTCAAGTGTCTTGCTGCCTGCAACAGGGTGATTCAGGACAATGACCAGGAAAATATTGACCCTCACTTTCCAAGTCAGGGGTTATGACATCTAATACCAGTTTGGAGACCTAGGAAATCAACACAGTTTCAGTTTGATTCGCAGTGCGTACCTACCCACAGCAGGCAGCCACATCAACAGGTGATATATTTGGCTACCATGTAAGGTTACTATCCTCTTATTCTTAAAAGTGGTCCATCCAGGACAGGGATGAAATCCAGTGATGGGGCAGCAACCAGAAAATGGATACAACTGTGATGTAAAGTTTACCTGTCTTGGGAATGATGGGCATATCTAATACCTTAACTCACAGGCTAACACTTCCTCTTCTATATAAAGAAAGCCTTGATTTATTTTAAAGACCCAGCTGAAATATAAATGAAGGTTCAGGCACGTACTTTACCTTATAAATTTATATGTTTCACATTTCTCAGTATTTCCACATCCCTAGCATCTTCTGGAAAGAACTACAGCTTTGTATGGAAGAAGGCTTTGAATGGATATTATTTAAACACATAAAGGCAGCACTGCCACCTGGTGTTGCAGATGAGCTATTTTGGGTACCATGAGTTTTTCTAACAAAAAAAGACATTTCCTATCTTGCTTGGATTTTGCCGTTCCCTGGGATTCTGGTAATTGCTGTTCTTCTCATCAAGATGCTTACTGTCACTTAATTTTACCCTTGTTAGTGATGAACCAACTGAAACACTGCAGAATCTAAGTTCAGACATGCCTCCCATTTCCTTGATATCTCATTTTTAATAAGTGGAGTCCAAATTACTTCTAGACAGGTATCTTCCTACCAGCAAGCAGTTTGTAGATTCCAAATTAACACATTTTCAATTCCCTTTGAACAAACGTGCTTCTGTACACAAAATACAGTCGTTCTTCCCCAAGTTTTTTTCAGTACTGAAGTTTGCTAAACTCACTTCATGCTTGGAATACTAAACTGAGATTATGGAGAAGAGAATAAAGCATATCTTATATGGACACAGTTAAAAAGTTTGAGTCTGGGATGGCACCACATCACTGCAGCAGAGAAATGGAACTGACTTTAAAGCAAAAATACTTCTTTTTCCTTTAAATGTATTCTTACAACATAGTTCTCCGGAAGCACAGTTCTGAAACAGGGTTTGAAATACACAAATAAAAGAGCATCTCCTCAACACAAGGAATTCACTCTAGCTACAATCACCACTTACTGCACACAAGATTATATGTGCTACCATGCAGCTGACAGCTACAGAGCAGACGTCTGCAGCGCTGTCTCCTCTTTGAAAATGCTAATACAGCTGACACCGTGTTAACTTGTTTTCTCTTTTCTGTGAACACAAAATGAAAATGCAAAGCAGTTCTTTGAAAAGCATGGAACAGACATTTGCTTTGGATCAAGATCATGGGCAGAGCAGCAGCAAGAACTGTGCTTGCCAAACAGTCACAAAAGGTCTTGCCAGGCCTGGGGAAAGCCAAACATGAACTGTACCAGCACCTGCACAACGATGTTTTCTTCTATAGTGGATTTCTATTGCCTGTGATGATTGTCAAAGTAAGAACTCTTCTTCATACAGAGGTGACCGGTTCAAATGCATCCCAGGCCACTAGTCTGTGGCTCCAGCCCAAAAAACACTGCATGTGCAGCCCTACTGACAGTAGACGGTTACAAGGTATTAACAGTCTCTGCAGGATCCAAGCTACAGTCATGAGCACCCACAGGCTGTTTCTGGCCCATGTACAGTAAAACATGTTGACAATACCAACCTAGCTGTTTACAGGAAAATAACAGAAGCAAATTAGAGCATAAAAAAAAATTACTCTGATCATTTTGTCTGTCTTCCCACCTGACAAAAGCCATTGAATTTCACCTGCTGATTTTTCTTTCAGCCTCATAACCTGTGTTACAATTAACAAACACAGTTCAGGGGCCCAGGAATGAAAAACGGAAGACTAAGATTATGCATTAAGGGGTCTCCAAAACACTCATGGTGCACAATAATGCATATGTATCTTTAGCACAGAAAAATGTTTTGCATTATGCTTTCTATTTCACACAGTGACCACAAAGATGGTGGAATGTCATTTCAAATGTAATCTAGCCAAAGAATTTAGCTATGAAATTCACATGAGATCTCAGTACCACATGCAGATACAGTTCAACGTGCAACTTCTCAAAATTAAAATGTTTAGTTTCATTTCATAAGTGACCAGCTTAGTGGATGAAAAAAGGCTGTGGATGTTGCCTACCTAGACTTTTAGGAAAACATTTGATGCCATTTCCCACAGCATTCTCCAAGACAAACTGGCTGCTCATGGCTTGGATGACTGTACGCCTTGCTGAGTAAAAAACTGGCTGGAAGACCAGGCCCAAAGAGCTGTGGTGAATGGAATTAAATCTGGTTGGCAGCCAGACACAAGTGGTGATCCCCAGGGCTCAGTACTGGGGCCAGTTCTGTTTAATATCTTTACCAATGATCTTGACAAGGGCATCGAGTGCAGTCTCAGTAAGTTTGGAGATGACACCAAGTCGGGCGGGAGTGTTGATCTGCTTAAGGGTAGGAAGGCTTTGCAGAGGGATCTGGACAGGCTGGATCGATGGGCCGAGGCCAAAGGTATGAGGTTCAACAAGGCCAAGTGCCAGGTCCTGCACTTGGGTCACAACAACCCCATGCAGCGCTACAGGCTTGGGGAAGAGTGGCTGGAAAGCTGCCCAGCCGAGAAGAACCTAGGGATGCTGGTCAACTGCTGGCTGAATATGAACCAGCAGTGTGCCCAGATGGCCAAAAGGCCAACAGCATCCTGCCTGTATCACAAAAACTGTGGCCAACAGGACTAGGAAAGTGACCATCCCCCTGTACTCAGCACTGGTGAGGCCTCACCTCAAATACTGTGTCCAGTTTTGGGCCCCTTGCTACAAGAAACACTTTCAGGTGCTGGAGCATGTCCAAGGAAGACCAACGAAGCTGGTGAGGGGTCTAGAGCACAAGCCTTATGAGGAGCAGCTGAGGGAATTGGGATTGTTTTGCCTGTGGAAAAGGAGGCTGAGGGGAGACCTTATCGCTCTCTACAACTACCTGAAAGGAGGCTGTAGCGAGGTGGGGGTCAGTCTCTTCTTCCAAGTAACAAGTGATAGGACAAGAGTAAATGGCCTCAAGTTGTGCCAAGGGAGGCTTAGATGGAGTATCAGGAAAAATTTCTTCACCAAAAGGGTTGTCAAGCATTGGAAGAGGCTGCCCAGGGAAGTGGTTAAGTCACCATCCCTGGAGGTCTTTAAATATGTGTAGATGTGGCACTTAGGGACACGGTTTAGTGGTGCTATGTTTACAGTTGGATTCAATGATCTTAAAGGTTTTTTCCAACCTAAACAATTCTATGATTCTACTATTCCCCGAAAGAGAAATCTAAAATTTCAGTAAGAAATGTAACTGTCCTTCCTGCAAAACTCTGAGAAAAATGTTTTTTTTAACAAAAATGTTTTAAAACAGGAATTCCCTGTAATACTTTTAGGTCTTCTTTCACACTGCATTACAATTCAAAAAAAGCCAATGAAGAGGACACCCAGAGACAGTTTTAATGGTCAGACAAAAAAGTATGACATTCATAAAAGCTTTGGATTTTGTGAAAGAAAAAAAAAAGAGCTTGTAGAAACCAAATATTAATTGAATGGGCAAATTCTACCTTGTTTCTGCATTATAGGTTTGAATATATATACAGACTTTTAACATTTTCAACAGATTTTGACATAGAACCTCAGAAGCATTTTGGTCCACACATTTTTTTATTTTGAAATATTTATAGATGATGAGCTAGTCTAAAATGAGTTCAGGTTGCAATTAATTAGACAAAGTGCAGAAAAATAAACAAACTTTTCTCACCCAGGCTATGCTCCTCTTTTTGTCTCTTTTCCCATTTTGAGCTGTCCACATAGGCCACAGAAAGAAGAGATCTTCTACCTAATGAAGAAAGAAATCACTACGTAAGTCAGGTTGCTTAGACATCTCTAAACAAACACTTTAATAGATATCACCTTTTTCTGACACATTTACTGAGTTGGATGCATTAAACTGTCTTTATAACACAGCTGTCAGTAGGAACTACCATAACAGTTCTCATTCCTTGTATGTGGATGAGCCATTACCTTGTCATTTTTAAAACAGAAAAGCTTTCCCCTAGAAGTTTTTTTTCAGCATGAAACATACCTTCCCAAACATGAACTCTGTATTTAAGAAAATGATTTATTTGTAAAGGTAGAAAAAACCCCAAACAACAATAAAGGATAACTTCTTTGTACACAAAGACCTTTCTCATCAAATGCTAACAACTAGCTAAATGTAGGCATAAAAGCGTAAGCAAAAAGATGAATACATGCAAAAAGGCTTTTCTGTTGTTATTGGACAGTTATTTTTCCACCTCTAAAGATTCGTCTCATTTGAAATGAAAGATAGACGCTCATCTGGAAATACTCCATTTCTGATCATCTCCTTTTTTTTGGCATCTCCTGTGAACTGCAAAGTCCACTCAAATGTTTTTGAAAGTTTTTTCCAAATACTTTTTGTACCACTTTTGAAATCTGCTCAAGACACTGTTCCAGCTTTCGAAACAAAATGCTTCAGTTGGAAGAATAAACCATATTTGTGCATCACTAACAGATGATGAGGCCTTGATGATGCATGAGAAACATCTGAATAAAATTTGTTGAAGGAAGACACAAAAATACATGCAGAAGGTTGCAGAAATTAATCTTAAGAAACATGAAATATTTTAAAAATAGACAATACTATGCTACACAGAACTTTTAGCAACTACCTTGAGGCCTTTATCTGAAAACCTATCTGCTACCACTAAGAGTTTGTTATTCTTGTGTGTGAAATAATTTTTCTCTTTACCGTCTTTCTGACATGTAATTATACAGACACGTCCAGCTCTGAACATCCTTGCAAATTTCTGTCAAAAAGACCTGGTACACGGAATTCCACTGTCAGGATATGAGAATATGTACAATGCTCTACCAAACAGTTAGAAAACACGAAAAAGAGGTATTTTTGTTGGGTTGATGGGGTTTCTTTTAAAGCTATTTTTCATTATGTTGATAAAAGAGCCACATGAATGATTTCAGGGCTTAGGGGTTTTTTTAGGATAAACTTCTGTACGTTCACTCACAGCTAAGGATGCCAGTAGCAAGCCTGAGGGTTAAAACTATTTTCTATGGCACAAGCAACTGCCAGTGTGACAGTGCTTTGCTCAGGTAAGCTGGAGGCCAGGTTTGAGCTCTTAATGTCAGTTCGCTGCTGAGCGTCTCAAGTTCCAGATGGAAAGGCGGTGTTTTTGAGACATGGGCATTGGCTACCAGGAAGCAAAACTGAGAAATTTCTGCTTGGGGAGGCTGAAAAGCCACAATAAAGTTACCCATTATCATCACACTTTAAGTAAACATTACAGAGTTCAGTTCTTCACAAAGATCAGGATTTTTGGAAAGGTGGCTTTTCAAAAAGATCTGTCTTGGTTGCGCTTCTGTCACCTAAGTTATGAGGTTTTGCTGAACACTTTACTGTCACGGATTTGGCAGCCTCCATACAACTCCACATAGCTTCCCGTGACCCAAAAAGGCAGGTCCTAAGATCACAGAATAATTTAGCTTGGAAGGGATCTTACAGATCACCTAGTTACAAGCTCGTGCCCTGGGAAGGGCCACCCCCCACTAGACCAGGTTGCTCAAAGCCCCATCCAGCCTGGCCTTGAACACCTCCAGGGATGGGGCATCCACACCTTCTCTGGGCAACCTGTTCCAGTGTCTCACCACCCTCATAGTGGAAAATTTCTTCCTAATGTCGAGTCCAAATCAACCCTCTTCCAGTTTGAGGCCATTACCCTCGCCCTATCGCTACATGCCCTTGTAAATAGTCCCTCCCCAGCTTTCTTGTAGGCGCCCTTCAGATACTGGAAGGCTGCTACAAGGTCTCCCTGGAGAGAAGCTATGAAGTCTGCAAGATGGAATATCGATTAAAAAAAAAACAAATTAAGAATGTTCTCCCGCACCGCATGCTAGCGATACGCCGTTCCCAGACCTGTCTCTAATTATTTATATATATGCATAAAGGCGAGAGAGAAATTCCACGCAGGACCCCGTCCCTGCTCACGCTCCCCACGACAGCGGCGGCCACCGCAGCCGGCGGCAACCACGGTGACCCGAGGGCCCGTCCCGCCAGGACCTGTCCCCCGC
>VYZM01020302.1:126566-202226 GCA_013398915.1 Dromas ardeola | reverse complement strand
GGCTGCCCGCCAGCTCGGAGAGGGGGGGAGGCGACCGGAGTACTACAACTCCCGACAGGCCCGGGGAGCGCCGGCAGCCTTGTGCCTGACGGGAGTTGTAGTTCCTGCGTGGTGCGTCCCTCTGGGCGCCGGTGATGGAGGGGGGAGCGCAGAGGGGCTCCCGGTGGGCTTCAGGGCAGGCCCGTTGTTGCGGCGGTGGGCAGAGTTGGCAGCAGCGTTACTCAGTTTATCCCGTGCTTGCTGGTGGCTGGATACCAGCCGCTAAAAAAAAATATAAAAATAAACATGCAGCTTCATAAATGCATCCTTATTCTGGGAGAACTACAACAGCATCCAGACTCTGGGCTGCACCTGCTCGTTGTCACCACCACCATGCCCAGCCTTCAGAGGCCTTTCAAAGGTGTGTCCTCACCCAGAGAACAAAATGGCAGCCCATGGAAAGGAGGCATATGGCAGAGGGCTCCTCGACGTAGGCCCCGACTGGGCTCTCGGCCTGCTGTGCCAATGTGAGTGGAGGTGTCGCTCTGTTAGACCCCTCAGAGACATGGTGATCCCCCCTGCGGGATGTTCTGCCAGCCGCTCCTCACTGGCCTTCCTTTCAGAGGGTTGGGGTACGTCTGAGGTAGAGCAGGTTGGTTGGGGATGGCCTGGTTGGTTCTCCGGGATGGCCTGCACCGCCTGCGCGCACCAGCCAATGTATCAATCTCCCTTCTTTAGCTTTGGACGCCCTCTTATTTGGTTTTGCACTGGTTTGTTTCTATAACACTAAGGTATGAATTTAAGGAAGCGGTAGAATTCAGCAAACTGAATTCAAGAAGGGTGAAATTCTGTGCACCCAGTCACTGCCTGTGACTGCTGAGTGTCCATGCAGCATGGTGCACCTGTCCCACCCCAAGCACCAGCACGATTCCTGCGTCAGGTCTGGAGAGGCCCAGGGCAGGGATGGTCTTTCAGTGTTAGACCAGCTGAGAAGGTCTGTGGGAAGTAAATAGCAGGGTAATCCAGGCCAATTTCATGCTGGATACAGTGTATTTGTTTACCCATTGGAACTTTTTCCATTAAATTTAATAGCTAAAGGTGCCATTTAGTGGATTTTTTTCTTCAGATTTTATGAAATGTGTCATTAGCGTGCTTCGCTTGCATAGAAAACAAGTGGGTTTTATTTGCGTGGCCTGTTACATTTTTCTAGGGAAATGCAGAAGGGGAATAAATAATCTAATTCGGGTCAATGCTTGCACTTGACGCTTCACAATTAGAATCATTCTTTAAGAAGCCAAAAACTTAAAAGATTAGATTGTGGCAAAGTAAATTATTACAGTGACTATCTGTTACAAAATCATAGAATGTGTTGGGTTGGAAGGGACCTTTAAAGGTCATCTAGTCCAACCCCCCTGCAGTAAGCAGGGACATCTTCAACTCGATCAAGTTGCTCAGAGCCTCATCAAGCCTGGCCTTGAATGTCTCCAGGGGTGGGGACTCCACCACCATTGGTTACAAGTAAATCATTGGTTACAAATAAAAATCTACGGGAGAGCTGGTTTTGTGACAGCAAAACCTTCACAAATAGCATTTGCATGATGCTTTTGTTAAAGGAGCTTACAACACAGTAGAGTTGAGGTCAGCACCTACAGTTTATTTTGAGGTTCTAGACTGTCTTATCTTTAACGTCTAATGCACCAGAACTTCACTAGGTCTCCTGGGTGTTAATACAATCCAAATAATAAGGTTTGTGTTTTTTCCTTTTGTCTTCCTGCTGCATTTGGACCTTCCAGAACGATGCATTCTACAATATCAGGGTCAGCACGTGTTAGGAAAGGAAGCTGTGCCACTAGTGAATTGTGGTGAACAAAGAGATGACAAGACAAATAATTATAAAAGTGTGAAAGGGGAGAAAGACCTTATTGTGCAAAATCCTCTTGTACCTTGGCTAGGTGGAGAGGAATGGTGTCTGTAGTTTTTCTTTTGCACGTCCAACAAATATATACTTCTTCATTCTTGTACATTAACTCTGGAAAGCCATGACATAGCGCTCGGGTTCTTTTGCCAGTGACATGAGCAACTGCAATTTTTGCAGTATTTTTTTAGTGTCCTGCTGCCAGTGGTGTGGCATCACACAATAATTAACAGCAGTAATTCATAAAAGCAAAATTCAGTAGTATTAAAACAGACAGTGTGACGTAAAACTCAACTTTCTCTTTTTTTCTTGTGTTAGGGAAGCGGTATCTGCTAACAGAAGATGATATTAAGTTACAAGAATTTCAGCAGATGAAAGTGGTAATTAGAAATGAAGTTCATGGCAATAAAGGTATTAGTATGTATCTCACAATCATCATTCTGCATTTTAGCATGAGTCCTAGGAAACAAGACCATCAAAGTCATTATAATATGACACCAGTTGACACCATTTAAAGCAACAACTTACATGTTCCTCAAGTTTTCGAGTTGCAAAGTGTCTACATAAGACCTGCAGTGTTGTGTTCTTGCTTTTCCAACTTTGTCAGATAGTCTAATAGAAAATACTATTTCAGTCTACAAATCTTGCTTCAAATATATCATCAGCAGAGAAAGCTGGTACAAAGCCTAATAGTTACTTAACTATCCAGAGGTCTATGACAGTAATTCTCTTTTAATCTGCTCTGTAAATTTAGTTAGCCTATTCTTTTAGATTTTTTTTTCTTTTACCTAAAGTAAGTTTTCAGTTGCACACCCAATTCCAGATGACGTTTGCATACTCAGAATACGAAAAACAAATTCAGGTTTTCCAAACTAACAAAGGAGCAAGACAATTGGATTTTTTCAGATGGGGATTTTGTCATGCCGTTTAAAGTGTATATGAATTCATTTCTTTAAGAAACATAAGCATAAATCTGCCAGTAATATTTAAGAAAGGTTAGGTAAAACTCCATTTCCTGCACCTGTTTAATCATGTGCAGGTGTTCTAGTGATACAAATTGACAACTGTTCCAAAGGATGTAGTGAATTTTATATTTTGTTTGTGTGGTAAGGAAGAGACAAATAATCAAATTTATATAAACCAGTCGTCTGAGACAGAGAGGGAGATAAAGTCAACGTGTCAGTTTTTGTATATTAAGTAAAAGTAGAATTTAAATTGGGCAGTGGCAAGTCATAATGTTGTTATATTTTGCTGTGATGATGACTTACTCATGTTGGGGATTATTCATCCTGTAGTTGAGATACATTGAATTTACTGCTACGGGTCAATCACTCTTGCTAAAGCATGTTTGTAGAAGCCAAATATTTGGCTTTACAGGTCACAGTTGACCTTTTTGTTTAGTACAAATAGTAGCCTCTGAGAACTGATGAAAACAATGTGCTAAGCACATTGTATGTGTACCTGGTTTCTGTACTCAGTGCTTAGTTTAGGCTAATTAGGGCTAGTAATAAACTTGGTTTAGAAATGGAAAAAGCAGTAATAACTATTCTATTATTTATTACAATGCAACTATTAACTATAATAGTTATACTATTACTACAGCAGTTAAACAATTACCTACAGTAGTTATAATAACTCTTCTGTGTTCTTTACAAATGCGGTTCAGATCCCAGGTGTTTTTAAAATTTGTGCACACCTTTGAACGCATCACAACCATTATATACGTATACTTATAAATATACATTCTTCTGATTTCACAGGATTCAGCCCTGCATCTCAATCTTGAGTAGGGACTGTGTTTGAATTTAACAACAGATAAGCACCCAGTAGCTGAATACATTATTTTCTGGGCTGATCCCTTTGCACCTCTTGCATAGGTTACTAGCTTGGAAACAGCAGTGACCCAGCAACTGCTACAAAAAGTTCACTTCCCTGCCCAAGATGGGAGGCAGCACCATTACAGGAATGGGGCTGCCAGGTGCTACATGTGATTTTAATCTTGTGTATGTCTGAATCAGAGCCTTGAGATTACCAAATGGAGGGTTTGTCTTTGTGCTTGCTTTGTCATAAGAAAATATGCTGGAAAGAGAAACTTCTTTTTTGGGGGGACAAGGAAAGCGGCGCTAAGTTTATGGATATGTATAGAAATACATAGATTATGTATGAGACTCTTTGTGTTTGCATCATTTCTGAAGGAATTTAAATCTCCTGTACAAACAGTGTTGAGAAGCTCTTATGCTTGTTTGAATGCTGAATAGGATTGTTTTTGTTGTTTGCTTGCTTTTTGAAAAAAGAAGATAAGGCAGAAAATGTCACTTAAAAAACTTCCTTCCTCTCTAACATTTTTGTATTAGCTGAGATATTCCGTAAGACAATGAAATTAAGTACACAATAAGCATCTTCTTGGTTTTTCAAGTCTAACATGACTTCCTGGGGACACGTAGGGATACTTGTCTGTGAAAAGTTTTATGCATTTTTCTTGGTGTAAAACAAAAGCGTTCTGCTTCATTAAATCTCCATGTTTCAGGTACCAAGTGTGCAACACAGGTAATGGAATTGTCTGTAGACTGCTGCTATAATATGTTTTATTTTCAGATCCATATTTTAAAAGTATTAAAGAAAAATTAAAGAAAAATGGAATGATTTTCAAAAATGAATTAAAAAATTTACTGCATTTATGTCAGACTTCATCGGATGTGGAACTAGCCAGAAAAGCTATTTACAGGTATTTTTAACAATCCAGGTAACACTCTTTTCTGTCTTTATTTTTTTGCTTTTGTTAGATCATCTCAGGTTATGTCTGCAGCTGAGTGCTTGCTCTAATTCAGTGGCTATATGCATATTTAATCCCTTAAACTAAGGCTGTATTTTTATTTACTTTGGATCTTCCAACCCTTCAGAGATTCTTAGATCAAAGGAGAGCCAAGCAACGGGTGCAAAGTGGTTTGCTACTGTATGCAGAATGAATGGTGAGCCACATAGAAACGTCATCTCTCAGCTAAGAGGTAGTGGTGTGTTCAGTGGCTCTTTCCAGCTAAGACGTGGCTGGTTATAAACTAGTCTGGACCCAGCAGCGCCAGGTCAGAAAGTTCTGTGAATTAAAGCCTTCCCAGCAATTACAGTGTAGGAGCTATAAAGAAAAAAGTGAAACACTTTATTTTTATATTTTTATTGATTTTTTTAGTGTCGGAGAGAAAAAGTTGAGGTATTTTAGCAGGTACTGCTGTGCTGCTAAAATAGACTGCTGCAACTTCCTGTGCTATTGCTCTGTGAATGGAAGGTAAAGTAGCTGAGAATTTTCATGGCAGAGACCCATTCTATTACTAATCCAGTGCAGGTTACTTTACTAGAAATAGAAGAGGTTACATATTACTATTTAATATATTAGTTTGATCAAACCAATATTTTTTCCATAAAATTAGTCTCCTGTTATCTAAATGTCATTGGCTGGTGCAGATAGAGAAGTGTGCCTCTGTCATTGCGCATTCAAATCTTGTTGTCTATTTAAAACTGTTTTCCCCTGACAAATTCCATGCCCTGTGTGATTAACTTTTTTTTAATCTTTCCAATAGGTACCATGAACAGAATGGAATCACAGCCTTACATAATTTTAAATTTGGGCCTCTCTTTATGAGGCTATGTTATGAGCTGGACCTCGAAATACCTGCAGTAGAACTCATCAAAGATCAGGTAATTCCCCTCTATATTTGGAAATATTGTTATTATTATTAGTCCAATATGAGTATTTGATATGCTGCACATGAGCCTTGTGTGGGCTCATAGACATGACGTATATGTGTTGCAGTAACAAGGATGTCTATGACATTAATGTAAGGATGCAGGTTATATGGTTTTTATTTTTAAAATAGCAAAACAATAATTAAAAGAAAATTAAATGCTAGTTTGACTGAGCATTATTATTGTAGTTCTATATAATTGCATCATTAGGATAAAAAGTATAAATTAAAAAATGATTCCTCAAATGAACACAGATGGTGCATGTTTTCCTGCATCCTGTGTTGCATTAGATCATTCTTGGAAATGAACACTTCCAAGTTTTTATGTAGTAGTCCTCTGAAATCCCTTGGGTTATTTGCACCAATAGATTTATCATGTTAATCTGTACTTCAGACTCCCTCTGAACCACGTAGAGGTGGTATAATGTTCGTCATCTCAGGAATTTGGCTATTTTAGTGCTGAAGAAACCTAAGGACTTGGTTTTGAACTTCTGTAAAATGCTATGACAAGATGTTAATCATGCGTAGTGTATAATAAGAATATTCTGTGCAATAATGTTGTGTCTTCAAAAATCTCTGGCAACCAGTGGAAATGTTAATTCATTGTTAGTCATTGTTAATCATTATGTTAATTCCTTAAGGCATGAGATATGCCTAGCCAGAAATGGGAGAGATCATGCTTGGGCTACTATTCTTAAATTGGGCATGTCGAAGAGTATGTGTGTGTTTTGTTTTGATTTGAGCGAGGTCTATGTCATTAAGACAGGTTCTGAAGTACTTGCAGGACTTAGGAACTGATGGATAGTAAGGCACAGTACCACTTGTTCAGAATCTGCTGCAGAAATTTAGACTTAATACAACTTAATACCTCTGGCATTTTATTTGGCTATTACCCACACAGAGTGTGATTGAAATGAAATGTAAAATATACTTGCTCTTTCTTCTGCTACTCTGCTTGTCATCGCTCAAGCCCTTGTGCTGATCCGTTCATCATTTGATATTGTGATTAGCAAAAAATTCTTTCAGTTTCATGGTCTTGGTACTTTAGCCCAAAGATATTGTTAATCAGCTGTAAGCTGTATTTCTGCTGAAATTTAAAGACTTGTCATTAGTCAGTGACTTCTGCTTGCATTAGCTTAGAGCTCACAATCTTTCATTAAAAAAAAAAAGATAGTGGGAATCTCTGGGAAATTTCTGTTTAATTATAGTGAGCTTTTTACCATACTGAGTCACTGGTATTTCAGAGGTTACTTGGCAGAAGGACAGTCAAGGAACCCAGAGAGTTAAATGTTGAACTTGTGAAGATGTGGCTTATTCCAGTAGGAAGACCTGCTAAATGCTGTGCACAGTGAGGATGCCCATTGTCCTAACTTTCTTTATGCTTGCTCTATTTGTATGTCTCTTCTCCAGAATTTGCGTGGTTTTTTCTCAGAGAGTACATCATTCCATATTTTGATGACTATGCTGTTTAAAAAGGGCCATTTTGAAAGTAAGTACTGCGTTTGCTAAGGCAAATGCATTTTGAGGAGAACGTTTCCCAGTGTAAGTGTGTGTGTGTGTTCATATAAATATATATATTTTTAATGAATATTGTTGATTGGTTTATGGTTTTAGAAGGCCAAACATCATGTAAATCAGTGTAGACATGAATGGGCTGCATTGTAGTGTGTAATAAAAATGGAAAGCTGTATTTGTTTCACACTTCCAATGGTATTCTCACCATTCTCAGTTGCACAGAATTGTGATTATCCAGGGGGACCTTTTTACTAAACCCTCTTCTCTGAATGCTTAACATCTCTTTGGTTTGTAATTTCCCATAGCTTTTTATTTTCTCTTTTCAAAGTTTGGTTTATGTGTTTTTTGGAACACTAAGTCCTTCAACAATTTTTTGGCAGTTCTGCATTTGTGTCAGAGCAGGGAAGAGTACCCTTTTTCCTTTGATAACAAAACCAGACTGTAGCCTTCTCTCAGTTTGTCTTACTAGTGTGACCACAGAGATTGTCTACTACAATACTGAAGTCAAATGCTTCAAATCAGTTTGGCCCTTTGTGAGGATAAGGGGAATCATCTGACCTGGCTGAAAAGGCTTTCCATAGAAAATCTTAAATGTATGGAGTAAGTTTTTCAAGCAAATCCCTTTATTTGATATTAGTGGAACACGCAGCTCTTGGTCTCTTGACGTTAGGCAAATCTAAGTCCAGCAGTTCTCTTAAAAGTTGAGACTGCATCACTATAAAAATAACTAGATCAGAGCCTGAATGCAGTGTTGTGGTGTCATGAAGCATGTGTGTTATTGAAGAGCTGTTAGATAGTTTGCCTGAAATGGTGGATCACGAGTTTAAAAGGCTTGCTTTCTGGAAAAATAGGAAGAATGCAAGTGGCTTTGTCAAGTATCTAGAATTTAGTTTTATATTTGTGTGAAAATAGTAGAACAGTAAACTCCTTGCCAAGAAGAAATATTTATATCTAACTGACCCTAAATTAATCTTTTTCAAATGGATTAATTTAAAAAAAAAAAAAAAAAAATTCAGTTTACAGTCTTATTTTGAAATAGACTTACTAAGCTCATACTATGTTGATTTTTTTTTCCCCATTGACTAAAAGTACAGCCTTAAATTAGTGAAGTGAGTAACACTAATGTATTTTTTATAGGTGCTTTTGAAGTTCTGGTAGAAATGAAAAAACAAGGTATACCTTTCAACAAAGAAACCTATCTACTTGCATTTGCAATATGCTACAAACTGGTAAGTATTTTCAATTTACATGATGAAAAAGTATTTTAAATGCCTTCTCTATGTCTTCCTTTTTTTTGGATTTAAAAATTTCCATACATTCCCAGTCATGATTTCTTATCTAGACCAAATATTTTAGACATATTTAAGTCCTAAATTGCTTCATTGTGCATGATATGGTGTGCATATATAGCCTCCCATACAAACTAATGTCACAAAGCAAATCTCTAAAAAATTACATGTACGTAAGCACTAAGGAACAAATTTGATACAGCCTTTGAATAGCTGATAGTATTCTTTCTGTGAGATCTGTGCATCTCTTCAGACTCTGTGCTTGAGCCTCAATATTGGTTTTACAGTCTGGCTTCCTTAAGAAGGGAAGGAAGAAACCTGTTAAGAAACCTGTTAAGAAACAAGGCATACATATGATTTATTCTGTTTATCAGACATCTCCCATGCATTTCTCCCCTCCCCCTCCAAGTAGCCTTGACCCATTTCTGTAATTGCACTCAAATTTGACAAGGATTAGAGTTCTCAAAGGTAATCTTTTCCTACATGCATGATGAAAATGGGCAGCTGAGTGGAGAAAAGAAACCTAAATGACTGCCTTCTGTGAGAGACAGGCTGCCCCTTGAGCTTAACTGTATTTTTAGCTTAGGGAAAAAGAGCATGAACACAGTAAGAAGCTAGGCTACATTGGTTCTATGAGTGTTTCCTTAGAACTGTTTCCCTTTTGCAGCAAAGTGAGATCCCCAAACTTTTTTGGTTTGATCTTCCTCTACATGTTTGAATCAGTTCCGCAATTTGAAATATTAATATAGGCCTTTCCCAGAGTCTGTAGGAAACTCTTGTTCAATTTCCCCATGTTTTTAGGAAGAAAGACACTAGCTGAGGAAAAATACACCACTAGGTTAAACTTCCACAAGTTTCTCAGTTAACCATACAATGAAACTGATAAACTGATGTGTGATAAAAAGGAGTTGGCCTAAAATGGTAGCTCAGCAGTAATTGATGCGGTGCTTCTGAAATTCTCAGTTCTAATGAATCAGGGCAGCCTTTAGGTCAGCAGTAATTGATGCGGTGCTTCTGAAATTCTCAGTTCTAATGAATCAGGGCAGCCTTTAGGTCAGCAGTAATTGATGCGGTGCTTCTGAAATTCTCAGTTCTAATGAATCAGGGCTGCCTTTAGGTCAGAGTAACTAGGAATAGCCATGTGGCTTTGGTGTTTGGAGAGTGGAGGGCAGTAGAGTGAGCTGAGAAAGAGCTGTGGAAGTTGTCTGCTCTTAAAAGCAGCTAGAGATCGGGATGTTATCAGTTCTATGTAGAAGGAAGCTTTTTTTGAAAGTTATGTATGTACAAGGATTCTGACCTGATGCTACAACCCAAGTTTATAAGCTGGTGTTTTCTACTAGCATCCACTAAGGCGATATTTACCACCTCAAGGTTGCTTCTTGGTCTGTACTCTGCCTGTTTAGGTAAAGGCTTTCACAGAAACCCACATTGTTTCTCTGAGGTATCCTTTACACCGTCTGCTGTAACTTCTTCGTAAAATGGTTTTTACATGGTTCTTTCCATGGCCTGCTGTCAGCGGGCTTGGATCCGTGGCATGTGCAACTGGAAGAGGTTCCTGAGACCTCTGTTTTCTACTACTTCTGGCCCTACCTGTGTTTTCAGTGGAGAATCTGGCCCATCATTACTTGTTTAACAAATTGATAAAAATACAGGGGAAATTATTCTAAACTGTCACCCGATTGTTTTAACACCCACAATAAATTTGTGTGGGTTTTTTTCATTAAGATAAAATACTATCAATAAGGAAATAAGCTGTAGTAACCCTTTATGCACTAAAGAGGCTTAGGTGGAGCTTTTTCAAAAGCTTAATCTGTTGATTCAGCTGTTAGTTGTAAGAAGAGAAACCATGAAGCTAAAAAGTGCTTTTGCTTGTGATGCAAGATAAGAAACTTCAGAAAAACTCTTGAAGTGAAATACCTTCAAGATGCACTACTTGAGTAGTGGAAGTAACGGTGCTGATATCATTAAGAGCCATGCTGGATTTTTACCAGGTTAATTCTCGGTTTCTTTTGAATAATCATGCCATGCCAGAGACCAGTACAGAAAAATGTACAAGGCTTAAAGCTTAGATTATTGCAAAGGAATTAATGTTTAATCTTTGTACAGAAGTGTTTTACAGGTCAACTGTAAACACTTCTGGGATGTTTTAAATCATTGTAAGGCACTGCTATCCTCTAAGGTAACAGATGGTCCTTCTTTGTGCAGGATGACAACAAAACATTTATGTAATAATAATCAATCTTCTGGTGGTCAGAATGTTTCTAAATTTTCAAAGAACATGTTTTAAACAACAGGTTTCTCATGTGGTTTAAAAGGTATTTTCACAAGCTGTGCAGACCATTCAGCAGTGGCATGGAAAAGCATCACTTAAACACCCAAAGGATGACTCTGTCCCTTAAATCATGGCTAGTATTTTGCAGGAATGCCACTTTGAAGAGTAGGAACAAAAATCAACACCAAATACTAGGAAGGAATACAAAGGCTTTTATCCATATTGGTCGTACCAGCTGTTACAAAACCTTCCTGCTGCCAGCTTTTAAGTTTCGTGGGTATTATTTCGTTTGGGGTCCAGTCAGCTCTACTCCTAATTTCTAGTGTGAGGAACGTTGTTTTTGAGAGTTGGTGGTTTGTGCGGTAACACACAGGTAAACTCATTAACTATAGACTCCTATTGAAAATAGTCCCAGCAATAATGGAAGCTTTCTGAGTTGGAAAACAGGCAAATGTCTAAGATGTCAGATTAGAATATATACTTTGGAAACATCTTGCAAGATCTAATCCGTAAGAGAGGCTAAAAATTGCTGAGTGCTCAAATTTGCACATGCACAGATGTCTTTAGTGTAATGGTGCTGAGCAGTGCAATGCTTACAAAACATTGATTTTCATTAACTATCTAATTTAGCTTTTAGAATAAAGTAAGGACAAAAAGTCAGCTTTCTTCCTGATTTGAGAATGATTGGAAAGTGGAAAGGAAAGTGTCTGTTAGTTTTGGCATACTGTGGGGTTGTTTTGTCTCTTATGGAAGCCAAAACAGCGCAAGGTGTAGTTAAAATAATGGAAATTAGTTTTACCCTTTTCTGAACTCTGTAGCTTTAAATATCATATTTTGATGTTGTGTTTCTCAAGAAGTGCTGCACAGAATCTGCTTGATTGGGTTCAGATATGGATTGCCTTGGTGACGTTACTGTATGTTGACTTCTGAATGTGATTGCGATTGCCTACAGTCCTTTCAGATCACAAGAATAACAAGTGCAACTTAGGTTTGAATTTCTATGCAGGACAGCCTAGAGTCTTGCAAAATCTCTGCAAAACTGCTTGAAGAAGCACAGCTAAAAGGCGACACATTGCCGTTGCGAGCGCTCTGCTTTGCTGTGGCAACTGCTCTGAAGCAGGTACAGTACCTTTGTTTTAATTTGTGCCTGAATTTCTATAGTTTTATCGTAGTAAGATAGTCAGTGAAAGGAAGCTAACATAAAGGAAGGATGACTGATCTATGTAATAACTTCAAGTACTAGAACCCTTAGGGCCCCGTAAGAGTAGGATTATAGGCAGCTCCCACAGAAAGTGAATGTGGAAATTCTGATATCTAAACTTGTGTCTTGAGTCTAATGCACAGGCATTTTGTGCTAGTGACAATGCCATATAAAATATTTTTAGAAAATGAAGGAGAGTTGGGCCAGCAGGTAACCATGGACCCAGTCCTGCAGATACTGCTATTTAGTGATGATTTCCTTTAAATAGAATTAAAATGATAATTTAAAATATTTGCACAATTATCTCTTTAAAATGTTTATCTTAGAAGGCAAACTCAAAGGCTATGATGTGTATTGCCGTTCTGCCTGGGAGATGGCCTGTCTTTCTTCACCACATGTTTCTTCAGCGGGAGGTTTTCACTGATACAAAGAGGTTCTGAGGCAGTACAAGGTGAAAGGTTGTGCGGGAGAATAACGATTAGGAAATTTTAAAGTCTAGTATTTCCTCTGCCATTAAGTTGTGTATACAGCTTGAGAAAATTCTGTACCTCATCTGTTTCATGTCTAAACAGAAGTGAGAGGCACTGTAAGAGCTACCAATTTGATGTTGTTCATGGATTTCAATGAATTAAGTAGAATTGTTAGAATTTTCTTATGCACTCTGTGGTCTTTTTGCGCTGTCTGTGAACAGAGACACTGAACAATAGCATCATTGAAATTAATTTATTCATGTGCATGATGGCATGACAGAGCTTCTCATTGGCATTGAGGTTAAAAAACAAAAACTGCCTCTGAACAACATGAAATATCCTTGATGCTGTTGCTTTATGTAAAAGTCAGTTAAAATTCTTATTTTGCAAACAGAATAATGCTCCACATTAACTATTCCTTTAGCTGCACGATCATTGACAGTACGTCTGGCTGTGAGTAAAATGGTTTTTGATCCCAAGTAACAGTGGTTGTTCTAGTAAATGTCAGTGTAACGTTTACTGTCTATACAAATCAGTTGATGGTATAGATACAGTACTGTAAATGTGTATGTCCAAAAGGTTAAAATTTCTGGGCCGGATAAATACCCACATTAATATATGCTGCACTTCATTTAAGTACTCTGACGTGTGCCAAACTGAGCTTGTGTTTAGATCTTTTAGGTGCTGTCATGCTCAGTGGTGGTTACATGCGTCCTTTCCTTGGTGATTTGAGGCACGAGTATTGCCTGATGTGCTAAAGAGCCAGATGACATGGGAACTCCAGCGTGGGGTGTTCCTCTCACAGGCTGGATGCTGCTTAGAGTCTATGAGTCTTGGTGAAGGGGTTCTGTGCTGATGCTGGTTTATGATTCATTGAAAAGTTGTGAAAGACTGTTTTTTCTTCAACTTTTATTGTGAAAGCATATCACACATGTTTAACTGTATTTTTCATAATTCCTTCCTAGAATGATGTAGTGCAAGCCAAATTGTATTGTTCCCAGATAGTGAAAACAGAGAACAAACTATACAATAATCTTAAGGTAAGTATGCTTGCTTCGTATTAGAGTCTTGCAGAAGAGTATGCTATACTGGACAAAAAAACTCCCATGTGCAAAGTAACTGAAGGCCAGAAACTTGGTCACACAGGCACGTATCAGTACTGTCGCTGAGCTTGTTTTTGAGCCAACAGACAATTTCTGTCAGCTGGATGAGTTACATTCTGAACTGTTAACACCCCCCATTTTTAAAATTGCTTCCTACCATAGATGGTAATGGAAAGTAGACCAGTCCTACATCTGTGAGTATAGATCTGTGAACAATTTGTACTTACGACATTGTGTGTTTTTGCTTTCTTGGTACAAGAGATTTTAAAAACCACAGCTCCAAGTAAATGCCTTCCTTAGCTGTGCTCTGCTCACTTCAGGCCTCCTTCAGCCCTATGAACCTTAACCACATACGTACATACAACAATTTTTTTCTCTAATTGCACAGTCTACAACCTGAGAGAAAGTCTATTGCATGTACCCTGTAAGTGACCTCTCTAAGCTATGGAAAAAATACACTTTATTCAAGAACAGCTAATGCAGCTCCATCAGAGGAGCTCTGCCTCCAAGCTCACCCTTCCTTTCCAGATCCCAGCTGTGAAAAAAACCCCAAATCTCTGTGGAAATTGATCATTCCTTCTGCTTTCTTCATGATTAATGAATTTTTATCAGCACAGCATCTAGAAATGTATTTTGTCTTGCTTTGCTTCACGTCTTCCTCAAACACGTTTTTTAAGATTTGCATTTTGTTGATAAGTACTATTTGTGTGGTGTGGTTTTCTTTTATTTTTAAGGTTCTTGTCCAGCTCAGATCTGGTTTGCTAGAAGAAGTAATAAAGATCTTAGAGGCAGCAGTGGAAGAAGATACTTCTCCCTTTGTGAAAAAAATTGAGTTTTGTGAGCAGGTGGTAAGTATAAAGTAATGAGAGGAGGTCCATGGTGCTTGGCTGAGGCATGGTGGTGGTGGTTCGGCTACAGAACTTCAGGTGCTTGAGTTCACCCCACTAAAGTTGTTTGGGTTCTGATGCATTCAGATGCCGAAGCAGCTGGCTGGCTTTCTGTGCTGTTGGACACAGCACTTAGCTGTCCACTTCCCTGTTTTATTGTGGATCTTGCTCTCAGAAGCTCGAATTTCAACTGAATGTAGATGAAGCGTTCCCTAGTGGCATTAAATAATTTAATCCCTTGCCTTCTATACTATTTTCATTTGATGTAAAAATGAGAACAAAGTTCCGATCACAGTGATATTGTTAGGTTGGTAATATTTGCAAAGACCTGCTAATACAGAGAAGTGTGATATGGGAAAAAATAGCTTTTACAGTATTGATCACCAAGAAGGCTTCCTTCAGAGCACACATGTACCCTGTCATGTTGGCAGCATTGCGTCTGCTTTTCCTGAAACTTATTAGTGTATTAATTTTGAACATGTCTGTGCAGCAAGATATTTTAAGACTGTGTTAAGAATTAATTAGCCTTTCACTTCTGCCTATTAAACAAAATGAAAAACTGATAGGTAAAATAACAAATACCAGGTAGAAGGGGGACGTACCATTCAAAACATAGTCCATGTATATTAACTGCTATGTTGAAAAGAAGTTTTTTTTAAGCAGCATTTGATTTTGCAAATTCATTGCAATAAATGTTGCATGTGTCAATGTTGTATTTTGATTTTGTTTGGCAAATTTGTAACAGTCTCTAAGAAGACTAAGCATTAGTTCTAACCCATTCCTTCCACAAAAGGTTATTGATCAATAACCATTTTTAAGATATTTGCTTATGCTTGAGCTCATACTCTGTATGGCATACAGAATTTCTCAGTGTTCTATAGTCTGACTTTTAGTGATTTGTACTGTACTGTACATTTAGTGTGATACATAATAATAATTAGAATTGTGCTGATCTGAAAGTAGATTCCAGGAAGCAATTACATTTCCTGGTTTTAAATAGAAAATAATTGTGTTAGTCTGTACTAGGACTGTACAACTTTGAGGAAGTTTTAAATCTAATAAACTCTTTCTAATAGGTACCCAGTGCAAGTATAAGTGGGCTGTGTGAAATCCTCTTCTTATGAGTCATTGCATTAGCCATATATCTTACGTTGTGTACTTTTTTTTTTTTTTTCTGCAAAGATCTTCACTTGCTGAACTGTAACAGTCTGTCATTTTTTCCTCCTTAGCTGGCTACCGCCAGGGAAAAGATGGAAGAAAACCCTGACCTTTCTGCCAAATTAGGAGATATTTATATGAAACTACAAGCTTCAGGACGGATAACCATGTGCACACTGGAAGACATGCTTTTTCAGATTCCTAGTTCAAAGAAGACCCCTGCAAAGCTCTTAAATCAGAAGCAATTGGGCTATCAGGCTGCTAAACCACTTCGGTCAAATCTGTTGTTGGAATAGTTCAATATTTGATGGCAAATTGAACTGCTGTTGGCATCTCTTAGAAGCCATTGAAATAAAATGTCTTCTCCCCTCCTCCACAATGAGCAATTGTTTAAGTTGTTTGTGTGAAACTGCATTTTAAATACAGATCATATAGCTTCCATGTTTCAATTTTGCTAAAAACAAGCCATGACAGTGGGTATTTGTGTGTTGTTCAGAAATGGAGTGATAGAATGGTATGAAGTTTTTCCTCAGGCACTTAAATCAGGATTTCCTATGCCAAATGTCCTGATGGAAATGAACAAAATAGTATGCGTATCTGACCTGATTTCTGTGGTTCCTGAGAACAAAATTCAGTCTTCATCAGATGTGATGTTCTGACTGAAAGGATAGATGCAGTCCAGAGTCTTGATAAGAGTCTGGAAGTGCTTTAACTGTTTATTCAAATACTGTGCATCTCAAGAGAATCAGAGGAAAGCAAGCATCTTTTGTTGCCTTTAATATCTGTCTTCAGAAGCAATATATTAGAATGTTTTTTTCCTATCAAATGGTATCGCTGAAATGCCACGGGAGGTAGCATGGTAACCAACTGGTTGTTGTCTCACTTGAAGGGGTTATTTGGCTTCTGTTCTTTTTATTTTTATTTTTTCTCTTCTCCACTCAAGCAAGTGCCAGAACTCAAAGGATTATTTCTGTGAATGAATGGGTGCCTGCTACGTGAAACTGTTGAAGCCAGGGAGTGAGTCACTGTGAAGAAACAGGAACCCATCGTTGGAGAAACACATCTTTAGCCATCAAAGCAAACGTGGCTATAGCAGGTCAGAGGTTTCCTTTTGACGGTCTAATAGTGTAACTCATTTCTGTCACCAATGTGTTGCTAATACTAAAATGCACAAAGCTGTTACACAGTGGATGGAATTTCACACAAGTGTAAGTGAAGAAGAACTTGAAGTTTGTTTCACATTTTTGTAAAATGTGCGCGCACTTTTTATGACTGGTTGTGTAGCTTAAAGTGCTACATAGATTAGTTTAAGAAAATAGCTAATTACTTTTCTGTAATACTGTGTAGCACAAAATTTAACGCATAATTCAGTATTTTGATTGTCACCATTTTCTTTCCCTCAGCTGGGAATTTTTTCAACACTTCCAATAAAATGCGGAGCCTTAAGTAGCTCCCAATCTTTTCTCCACAAATAAATCTAATTCAGGATTTGTAAAGCCTGCTTGAAGTGTGGCAAGGATTAGGGAGTGAACTACTCTTCAGTTTACTCGGTACTATGAGGACAACTGTTCAATGTAAAAGTATGTTTTTATAAGCAATAGAAGATAGTTTGACCCATATAGCCTGTTACATAGCAAATATGTAATGTCAATTCTGTTTAATTTTCTTACTTGGCACTTTCAAACTTGTATTAATTGCAAGAGGTTAGTTCATCCTAGGAATGAGATGCACATGTTTGTTTGTTTTAATCTGAATTGTTTAGGTTCCTGACTGAGGCAGTATCCTATCTGCAGCTGAAGTAATGATAACTTCTATTATAATTGTCAATATAGCTGATGTTTTGCATTCTTTTGACTACTTGTTTGCTTGAGGCTGATTTACTCAAGCTAACTATTAAGTCAATCATTTGTTTTAAAGAAACACCATTTCTTTATCTTGAGAGAGAAGGGGGATGCCCTTAAATAACTTTCAGTAGAAAAAGAAAGCAGGGAGCCAAGAAGTATTAAAGGGTAGGCTCAAAGAAACACACACACAAAATTCAGTCAATTAAACATTTGAATATTGAGCATTGCTCTGGAAGTGGTGTAGAAGACTGGTAACATCCTCCCTTAGGAAAAAAGATAGGAGAAAAGAGCAACTTCTAATATATATGCAGCTGAGTTCAAACAGTCTAATTTGTTTCATACAAGTTGCAGAGAGGCTTGTTAATCAGGAAAGCTTGGAATTCAACGTGTATTTATAAATTTACCTTTTGGTGCATCAAGGTCCTGAGTGCACTGACTTTTGTGCAGAAGGGTCTTCAGCCGGGTGCTTGGTTTAGTGTACTTAGATGTGGTTGGCTTCTGGTTTCCCAGCATCCAGGATCAGGAAGCCAAACTTGTGTACAGTTACCCAAATACTTAGGGGTTTTGCTGGGCCAAAGTGGCTGGAATGTCAAGGGCCAGGTTCCTAGAGAGCATTTCTTGGAGACAGCCTCAGAGAACAGGATGTGCGCTATATTATTGCAGCAAGTGAATTAATTATACTTTGCTTATATGGACCTTTAATCAAGGATGAACCTTGAAATTAAAGAGAAGACAACATTGTGAATTTCAATTAATTGTGAAATTCAATTAATAGTTTTATTTTTTTTTTGGTGATCAATCTGTAAAAAAAAAAAAAGTGTTTGCATTTCAAAGTGAATCTGCATTTTTTTTCTAGCTTTCACTGCAAGAGACTTCTGTAGGAAATACTGCTTAAAACTTTATGTAGTAAGTAGCTCAGATGAGGATCTGAGGGCTCTTTTGGGTACTGTTATGTGGGAAGGGATTGCTGTTTATCATATTCAGATATTCTTCCTGCTATAAAACGGAACATGAGGTTTGTGCATGTCCTTGCACTCCAGCAGCTTTTTGGAACAGTGATCCAAGAGACAGCAGGTGGCGTTTCTTGATCATACTTTTCTGCTGATGTGATTTCCAGGGATAACTTTTACCTGCAGTGTCAGTTATGTAAAGGCAGGGCAGAATGAACAGTTTGCCCTGTTTAACGCATGCCATCTTAAAATGTAAAATCCAGGCATTAGTCAGCAGTCTCGAACACTTGGTGATGGGCAGAGACCACAAACTTACCGATTTACAGCACTTAATTTGAAACTTACTGCATTTATTGAAACAACTCATCTTTGCCAATGATCACAATGCAGTTTTTACAGTATTCTGTGTAAATACTAATCCGTGACCTTTGCTATACCTTTAAGAGAAAGTTGGGCTTCTTTTCCTACTTGAATCATAAAAGCATTCATTTTTACATTCACACGGGATCTGGATTGTGTGCAGTCTTCAAAGGACTGATACTCCTCTGCTATAGATGCTTCTGCTTTTCTCCGTGGGTTAATACCTCTTTCTTTTTCATATTCCTTTCCACAAACATCTTGAGTCTTGGTAAGGAAGGATCACTTCCTCTGTGCTTTTCCCAAGTTAATTTTCTGCTTCAAAAGAATAAAAATGAAGGTGAAAGGCTTAGTCATTGCAGGGGAGCTCAGGAATGCTTCCAGGCCTCAAGATGAGTTTTCACATATTTAATAAACCTTCTACACAAGTTTAAATAACTTTTGAGACAAAGACTTGTTAAAACTTTGCAGCAATATAGAAAGTAGGGAGACCTACAGTGTATAGGTCTAGAGCTGTTCAGCTTCGGATTTGCTTTTTTTTGTTTTTCTCAGGGTTGTTTCAGATTGCATCCTTCTAAAAAATTTTTATTGCAAAATGGGCGGAGACTTGTTTGTTTGTTTGCTTTAAAGCTACATCTGTTGTGGCTGCTAACTTGCCCTTGTGCTGCCACATACTCCTTAGCAAGTTTATTAAAAGTAGATGCTGCCCATACAGCCCCTTCCTCCTCTGTTTCTTTTCTCCTGCTACTTACGAACAGTGTATTGAACTCAGCAAATGTCTGATTGTCTGCTCCCCTTCCAGCCTAATTTTGAGGTCACCTTATTTTCATCTGATTGATAAATTTAGGCAGCAAGAGGGACTAGGAAGGCCTAAAACTACTACTGGTACTGGCCCCATGTTTTGTGATGTGAAATATAGTGCTATTTCCATATCTATCTATCTTTGTGCTATTGAAGATAGTTGGCTGAAGACCTTCAGACTTCACCTCCCCAAGCATAGATGCTGGTTTTTGCAAATACTGATGCTCTTACTGCAAACACTTTTGTATACTGTCAGGTAAAGTCGGCTCCCAAGTCCCTGTGGCAAGCAGCAACTCAACATGAATGCAGGAGCGCTGGTATCAGAGGGAAGCTGAGCTGGGGACCATCTGCACAAATCAGCCATGGGATCAGAGGCAGCTGAGCCTCAACCCGGTTCCGCATGAAGGGTAAAAGCGGTGTGACAGTTACAGCAGACTCCCTCCTATGGAGATGAAGGCAGCAATCTGGCAACCAGTCTGGAAGTTCTGGAGGTGCTGCACAGTCTTGTTCACCCTTTGCACTATTACTCCTTGCTGATCTTCCGTGTGGGCACCAGTGATGCTGCTGGAAGTAACCTGGAGTGCATTAAGGGTGGCTACAGAGCACTGGGGATGAGGGTGAAGGGCAAGGGGGGCAGATGGTGTCTCCTCAGTCCTGTCAGCGAGAGGGAAATGCCTAAGAAGAAGTGGACTCATCCAGGGTGTCACAGCTTGGCTGCTTGGCTGGTGTCGCAGGCAGGGCTTTGGCTTCTGTCACCACACTCACAGTGAGGGCTACTGAGCTGGGATGTGGTATGCTTGACAAAGTGTGGCAAGGGTGCCTTTGCAAACAGGCTTCCCAGCCTAGTGAAGGAGGGCTTTACATGAGGTATGCTGGGGAGGGTTACCATAACCTGGAGAGAAGTGAGGGCACAAGGGGCAGAGCAGATGCATCTGGGAGACGGCATGACAGGGCAGGCTCTCGCACTTCCCCTGTAAAGGCAGCGCAACTCGGGACCCATCTCAAGTGCCTGTACACAAATCCATGTAGCAGGAGGAACAAGCAGGAGGACAGCCTATGCACAGCTGCAGAGGCAAGACCTCATCAGGACCATGATGATGTGGTGGGATAGCTTTCATGACTAGACTGCTGCAATGGAAGGATGCAGGAAACACAGGTGTGGTCAGGGATGGCAGAGAGTTTGAGCTCTGTATAAAGAAATCAGACGAATGGAGCTTTGCCTTGGGACAGGTGATGAGCCAGCGGTGAGCTTGTGGGTAGGGATCAGGGGACAGACCAGCACAGGTGGTGCTGCAATGGGTATATGCTACATCCCATCTGATAAAGAAGAGGGGGCAGGTGAAGCATTCTTTAGGCAACTGGAGAAAGTCTCAGTCACAGAGTATAGTATCATCAGCGATTTTAATCACCCTGCTGGAAGGGCAATGTGGCTGAGCAGAAGCAATCTAGGAGATTTCTGGACGATATTGAAGATAATTTCTTGATGCATGTGACTGATGAACTGGTCAGGGAAGGTTCGCTCTGACCCACAAGTGGGCAACAACTGGTGGATAGCGTAAAGGGCAAGGGCAACCTTTGCTGCAGCAGCAAGGAGACTTGTGGAGTTTAAGATCCTGAGAGAAGTAAGCTAGACCCATGACTTTAGAGAAGTAGGTTTTGACTTGTTCAGGGACCTGCTTGCAGGATCCTGTAGGAAACTTTCCTGGAAGGAAAGGGGCCTGGGAGACCTGTTAATCTTCAAGGACAGCCTCCTCAGAGCACAGGAATGATTCATCTCAGTGTGCAGAAAAGTCAAACAAGCTGTCAAAAGGCCAGCATGGATGAACAAAGATTTCTTGGCTGAGCTTGAACATAAAAAAAAGTGCACACAGAAGGTGGGAACAGAGATAGGCTACCTGGGAAGACTGCAAAGACATTGCCCATGCATGTAGAAATGGAGTAAGGAAAGCCAAAGCTTAGCTGGAATTGAAAGGGAGGTGAAGGATGGCAGGAAAGGTTTTTCTAAGTACACTGTCAGCAAAAGACAGATTAAGGAGAAAGTGGTCCTACTGTCAGTGGGACAGGGGAACTAGTGACGAGTGACAGGGAAAAGGCTGAGGTACTCTGCCTTTTTGCCACTAAGCTGGTCAGGGGAAGAGAGGCCGAGAGAAATGGGTTTGCTCAGCCTTAAGAAGAGAAGGCTCACGGAAAACCTTATTCTTTCCTACAGCAACCTGATCAGAGGGCAAACAGAAGGTGGAACTAGACTCTTCTCAGAGATGCATGATGATAGGATGGGAGCAATGGACACAAGTTTAAGTATGGGATATCCTGATCAGATATTAGGATAAAAAAAGTTATGAGGATGATCAAACCCTGGAACAGGTTGCCCAGAGAGGATGTTAAATCTCTGTTCTTGGAGGTCTTCTAGGCTCAACTGGACATGACGCTAAGCAACCTGGCCTGATTAGACCTGCTCTGAGCGGGGTTTGGACTAGATGACCTTTGGAGATTCATTCCAAACTGAATTGGTCTGTTATACACCCAGGTGAGCTACTGACTATCCTGGCTTACATTCCCCCACTGTCCTCTGAGAAACAAATGCACAGGAAGATTTCAAACTACCAGCATGCCACCACGTAGCTGGCTTAGTGGTCGGTTTCTACACATTTGTATAGACAAGGCTCTCTTTTTACCTACGTTGGAACTGTAGCACATTTTATTCCTTTTCCACAGGTTGTCTGATTTATATTGTAAAATCCAAGATTGAAAGGAATAAGGTCAACATTTTGTTGCTACCTGGACTATTCTAGACATAACTGGTGTCCTCAGCCTCTGATTCAAATATTCAGTCACTGGATTCTCCATTTAGACCCGTAATTATTGCTACTTGTCTGGTTTGTTTGAATATGACGTACCTTCTGGTATTTTGGCTTAAGATGCTGGTACAAAGTTTTCATAGACAGCTCATGTGTATAGTCTTTTAATTTCACATACTATCAGCCTTTATTTGTCTTCTGAAACTGCACAATTTGCCAGGATAAAAGAAAACACACATCTCAAACAAGCTTTGCTTTAGTGTATCAGTAAGAACAGGCCATTAGAGCAAAGGCCTTAATGTTTCTTGCTATCTTTAGAGGAATTTAAGGGGATGTCTCCTTTTCACATAAAATATCAAAAGCAGATAATGATGTGGACTAACACCATATTACCACACTGTAATTTTCTTACTAAGTAGCCACGGCTCTATGTGCGAGTCATACCCACTGCTTGCTTTAGGAATGAGGCAGAAGAAAAAAAAGTGCACTCACTTCTGTCAAACACAAAGCTTTGATTTAGCTGCTTCAGCTGATGGTATCCTTGGGCAGGCGACGTGGCTGTTGTTTGTCTGAAATAGCTGAGCCTCTTTGTTCATGGAGTCCCAAGGGGATGGACATCTGCAGCGCCCTGCCCCTGCAGGCACTCTGGCACCTACTCCAAAAAAATAAATTGTCCTCTTACATTAAAGGTGTTTTTTCTTAAGGCTTTGTACGCAAGGTAGATCGTAAGATGTGCTTTTCACATCCAATTTCCGAAGTCCTGTGCAGTTAAGGGAAGTTTGTGGGGGTCTCGGCTCCATTGACCTTTGTGAGATGCATGAAGAGAGATTAGGACCTTGGTCATATCCAGCAGAAACTGCAACATCCAAATAAAATAGAAAATTACCCACTTCCAGTCTTGCCTGTGCTAGGTAATTCAGGCTAACTACCATGCAAGAAATTACCCCATTTACTTTACAAACAGGAAATGTGTTGTCACAGGAGACTTGGCAACACCAATCTTGATGGAAAATTTTAGAAAAGAATAATGGAAGAGGTAACTTAATAGTAACATTTGGAACAGCTGAGAGTGCAGTGTAAATTCCCAGGTAACAACTCCCTGGTAATTACTCCATCTATAACTACTTCGAAGTGCTGTTGCACTTCTTTCAGCTTTGTGGCAGTAAGTGGACCTTGCTGTTGATGGCAGGATTTTAATGATGATTTTTTTTTTTTGTTGCTGGCTTAACGGTTAGAAAGAGTGGTCCTGCACTCCTTTCAGCACCATGTGCTGCAGAACTGGAGCTAGAAAGTCCAACATAACTTGTTAGAACAGGAAAGGGAATCAGTTCACAAATTCACTTTACCTAATTAAAAAAGTCCTAAGTGTATGGTTGTCTATGGTTAAACATTTGCAAAACAGTTTGAGAAACTTCTCATCCTCTTTCTCTATAATACCATCACTTGGGGAGGGGTAAAGGGAAGGGAGGAAAAAAAAGGAGAAATAAAAGGCAGAGACATTGTTGAGAACTTCTTCTTTATGTTTGAAGCTTTATCAGTTCTCACATCAGAATGACAGAAAAAGAGAACTGTGATGGAGAAAGGATGATACATGTACAAAATTGCCCTAGTGGTTTAGTACTTTCAGGGGAAATTCAGACCACAGAATCTGCTCTGCTGCACTTTTACTACCCTTTGGAAGGGTTTAAGATTTGTAAGCATTGGCAAATGAAAGCTTTGAAAAATGCCTTACAAAATGCTGAAAAAAAAAAAAAATAGCATATGCTTGATTTTAGGAAAGAACCTGTGGTGGCTGTTGCCCTAACACAGCTCTCTATGGGCAGCCACACAGATGAAAACATCAGCATGACAAATTTCAGGCCTGAAAGTTTACAGAGTGCGCACCTTTGCATGGGCAGAACTGGTCAGGCTGCAAGGCATTTGTCCCTCAAGTTGCCATGTATCTTTCTCTGCTATGGGTATCCAGACAATGTAATTTACTACCTTGAAGAATATGATGGAAAAGTGTGGTGCCTTGTCATAGTTGCATTACCAAAGACAGTTTTACATTTTTCATTTGTTTTACATATATTTGTAACCATATTGGTGACATCTGTGTCTTCGGTTGATTATTTTTTTTCTTGCACACTAATCACAGAACTGCAGAGTAACTTACATGGGAAGAGATTTCAGGAGGTCATCTTCTTCCACCCCCCGTTACATATTAGCAGAGAACAGCACTGAAACATTAAGTCAGAGAAAGGAAATTCAAATCCTTGCCCGTTCAATTGTAGCCTTATGGGTGTAGCTCCCTTTTCTTCTAGTGAAATCAAGCTTGTTCTTTCACTTTTTATTCATTTTAAGAGATATATTTTCAGTTAATTGTCTTGCTTCGTACCTATTTATAGTAGCTCTTGTTCCTGCCAATTCCTAAGATGACTGTGCTCTAGACTCAGTAGAGTGCTTTAGGTATGGGCTGAGAACCTCTCTGAATCAGGGCCTGTGCTAGTAAATATAGCTTTTATTGTTTTCTTCCTAATCCTCTGACCTCCAGAGAGAGGAGCAAAGAAGTGTTCTTCCATTGACAGATGATTTTAAATATCTCGCTGCTGTAGCACCACCTTATTCTGCCCACAATCTATTTCTTGCTTACTGGCTAAATATAATCAGTTATGCTCTAGTACAGGTGAATCTTTCCCATAACCTAGCGTACAAGTCCCATTTATTCCATTAATGTTCTTTTCATATTTACACTGTTCTTTTAAAAGTCTTTTTCTTAGGGTCAGAGTGGATATACAACTTCCTGAACCAAGTCAGGACTTGCCATATCAGTTACTTAATAGAGTACCTGTTTAATTTGCCACTTTTATCTCCTATAAATTCTAGGGGTGGGCTGGTAGTGACCGTTTTTTCCTAAGGGTATTTGTCTTAAGACCTCTTTCCAAATCCTGTTGGCATACTAGAAATGTCCAGATCATGGAAAGAGATTGCATCCTGCCAAAATAGCAGCAATAAGAAGCAAAACCCCAGTATGGCTCTGATTATTCCCGTGTGAGATATATGTTGTTTATAAGGCTGATAAGCAACATAGACTTGCTGTGCAGTCTCTTCTCCCTTTCTCAGATTTGGATGTCCAAAGAGCAAACTGTTTTTTTCCCGAAATGAGCTTCAGCAGTCAGACGTTTTCTGTGGTCCCAAAATGACATGTATGTTTCTTCTCCCTTGTGCTGACATATAAAGCCAGGTGTGATTTCCCCCACCACCACCAACCTTGTGTTCTGCTTGGTCCTGTTCCTTCCCTATCATTTAGCAAGAGGTGTAATACTGCCCAATTTGCCAGAGAGAATATCATGCGTGTTATTATAACATTTTGCTTGCATAAATGCTTACTCTTCCTGTTAGCTGCAGGAAATAATTCACATACGTGGTTTTTGTCTTATAAATATTCAAGGTCAATCTTATAAATAGTGAGTCAGGCCATTAGTGTGTGTTTTGAGCAAGACTGCTTGCTCAATGAGTCTGGACCTTCACACAGACAGCCTGGAAGCTGAAAGTTAGAGTCGTACTGTGCTGGTCGTCTGTTTGGTTTTTTAATATTTCTTTCCTTAAACTTGCACATTCAGAAAGGAGACCCATGGAAACAGAGTGGTGGCGAAGAGGAAGTGAGAACTGCTTCTCCATGTCAGAAGAAAACTACTTCAGTGGGTGTTTATTTCATCAGAGCTGTTTTCCTATCCTTGATACAGTCACAATTCCTGACATGAATTAGGGCAAATCAGAGAAATGAGGAAGGGTAGTAACAAATAAGCTGGTTCATAGGTATGCCAAGAATGTTTCCCAGCTGTTTCAACACCCATGATATCCTATTAAATAGCCCAATAGGTTTCCATTTTATCATAGAATCATAGAGTCATCTAGGTTGGAAGGGACCTTTAAGATCATCGAGTCCAACCATTAACCTAACACTGACAAAACCAATAATAAACCATGTCCCTAAGCACCTCATCTACATGGCTTTTAAATACCTCCAGGGATGGTGACTCAACCACTTCCCTGGGCAGCCTCTTCCAACGTTTGATAACCTTTTCGGTGAAGAAATTTTTCCTAATATCCAATCTAAACCTCCCCTGGTGAAACTTGAGGCTGTTCCCTCTTGTCCTATCACTTGTTACTTAGGAAAAGAGCCTGACACCCACCTCTCTACAATCTCCTTTCAGGTAGTTGTAGAGAGCAGTAAGGTCTCCCCTCAGCCTCCTTTTCTCCAGGCTGAACAACCCCAGTTCCCTCAGCTGCTCCTCATATGACTTGTGCTCTAAAGCCCTCACCAGCGTTGTTGCCCTTCCCTGAGGATGGTCCAGCACCTCGATGTATTTCTTGTAGTATATTCTTTAAAAGGAAAACACATAGAAAATGACTGTAATGCTGAATAATTGAATCAGTTCCACTATGCAATGCAATAATTTAGACAAATTCCTATGAATGGCATGAGGGAATGCCATCTCTCTCATTTTGTGCACAACTGGAGACATATCCTCTATAAGCTGCAGTGACCGGAATCAGTAAGTCGTGTGAGAACTGAAATCTGTTCCTTACAATCACCTGACACAATTTAGCCAACCTGATTCCTGAGTTGCTAGTCAGAAAGACTGAGGGGCTAAGAAGTAACATCTATGTGATGGAATTATTCAATGTATTTTGTAGACAAATACGTTCTTAGAGCCAAACTTTTGATATTTGCCTTGGTTTTGGAGAAACCATCTCTGGAAATTTGGGGACTGATTTTCAGATGCTGCTTCACATGGATTTTCTGTGCTGCTTGGTAGCTTAGAAAATCAGGTACAAGGAAGGGTGTCCCAGAAACGAGGCACCCCAGACTGGATGCCTTTTGTAAAAGTGTTGTTGACAGTTTTAGCTGGTAGCTATACAGTATCTAGGTGACTTCCAGCTGTGAAATGAATTGATAGCTCCTGGCAGTCAAGTCACATGCCCACTGTAAGTGTTCTTAACCAAGCTGTTTTACTTCCAAAGTCTGCCCTTGTGCCAGAAATAGAGGTGCCAGAGGATGATGGGAAGCGATGTGATCTTGTAATTTTCCTACACTCTTTGCAAATCCAAAGATCCTGAAATCTTGACAGTTTTTAAATTCCAGCATAATTATCCTGAAAACTTCATAAACCCGAGGTGTTTGAATGTTTCCATAAAACATACCTTATCTTGCAACAGAAGTACTTTTGTATTACAGCATCCCAATAAGCTTCATTCAGATACATGAAGCTCCTGGGCCTCTGTAGAAACTCAAGAAAATATAGAAGCCAGACCTCCACTGGTATAAATTGTTGTGTGTCACTTTACTTCAGTACCCACTCTGTAGACTTTGTAAATGTGGTTAAAAGGGCAGCTCAGAGAATGCTGTTGTTTAAACAATAAGGAGAACATAATGAGTGAGAATGCTTCCTGTTTCCTTAAATGACCCGAAGGGAAAAAATGAAGGTATAAAACTGAGACTATCAGACATTCTTAAAAAGTGCTTTTTTGAGTACTAGAGACAAGTTAAATCCACAAGTATAGAAAAACTCACAGTAGATTTGCGATTTATTGCACAAAGTTAAATTAATCTTATTTTCTTCTTCGTGTAAGTGAATAAACCCCACATTTTTTGTAAGGTTTATGCCTCATCATCGGCAAGGTTATTTCAGTATGCCCTGACCTGCAAGGAAGCCATTTTCCTTGTATTGATCTTTATCTACGCACATAGTTTTCTCTTTCTCTGGTTGGGCACTATGACCACAGAGCACGCACCTCACGCTCTGCCAGGTAAGACAGGGGGCAGGGACCTTTCCCTTTGTTATAGACAGGTCTTTCTTTCTGCACCTCACGACTGTTGCTGTTGCCTGTAGCTGCAGCCATTCTCTGTTGTTTCTTGTTCCTTTACATTTATAGAATAAACTGAGACTCCAAATCCACCATTTCTGCAGCAAAATGGTGGTAAAGATGTCTTGCTACCTCTGGACCGATCTATGTCGTGTTTGTGAAGGTAGAGCGAGACTGCAATGATTTTTACTGATGGATTCAAATGTTTGAAAGCTAGTAAGGCCAAAGGGCTTTCTGAGAAAAGAAAATGTTCTGCTTGCATACTCCATTGAAAGCCAGCTGGTGCTTTGTGCACTTCCTCTCGCTAATGGTGAATGTGATACCGCTCTTCTGGCACAGAACAACTTTTTGTGTGCGTAAACTATATATTGTACTTGCAGGCTATAAATTTCAGCAGCATGGACAGAAACTGGGCAAATAAACAGAACAGTATTTTGCTGTTTCATGGGACCAGATAGTTGCACGTGCACTTTGAAGCACGGTAGATGAAATAATGTGAGATCAGCTCACAGAGCATTTATGGCTGGAATCAAAGCTGGTAATACAGATATCATCATGCTGAATCAGCACCAGCAGAAGGCAAATGAAGGCAAGATAAAGCAAAAGCTGTTCAAGCATTGCAAAAAGAGGTCTATCTCAAAATCCTGTATGTCAAAAATAGAGCGACAAGTTCAAGAAAATTCTGTTTACATAGGAAAAATCTTCTGCAGCTGAGGATCTAGATAGCAAGTGTCAGTTATGCTGGCTATTCTGCAAAACAAAATCTGTTAATATACTGCAGAAAAAAATAATTTATTACTAGGAGATAATGTTTCACCTAGGCAATAGCTACTTAAAATTTACTGAGTCCATTTTGTGTGACACATAAATAAAATAAATTTGCTACATACTGTGGACATAATGAAGTACATAGTTAATATTTCTGATGTATTAGGAGGACAACTGCAAGTTTGTCATTGACCCCATAAGCACTGTTTACCAACGTCCAGCTACTTGCAATATCTTAGGTATTTTCAACATAGTTCTGTTCTGTGTTCAACATCTGTAAGACAAAATTTCTCTTAGTGATTTTTTTGCAAGTAGATATGACTTTTGATTCATATTACATACCTGATGAATTCTGTACTCCACTTGCTGGTATTACATAGAACAGACATCTACTGGCTATACTGCATGTACTTAAAAGATGCTCTGCTTCAACTCCACCACTGTTTTTGCAGCTTCTTTTGACTGTGACCTTCGTTTCAGCTATCAGAAGAGATAACATTGAGGAAACACCTTGTTGTGCAAAAGGTTTTGTTCACAGAATTAAAATTTGTCTTACTGTGACACTGATAAAATAAAAATATACCCTCTGTCATTTTCAGCATGAGAAGCTAAGTCTCAAGAACTTCACAAACTGTAATTCTGTCAAAGTGATTGCATCTTCAGAATGGTTTCAAAGAGTAATGGAAATACAGAATAATGCTAAAGTTATTTATGTATGGTTTTAAAGAAGCCCCGGAGGTCACAATGACCTGTATCCATCCACCTCTAACATAAAAGAACAATTAGAAGATATTTTCTACTCTTGACTCACAGTACAGACATTAACAAATTGCTAAATAAAAAAAAAATACCCCATCATAATTACTAAACATGATGACCGTTTCTATTCTGAATATGTGTTATACTGTTTTGCATTGGTACCCCAAGTTTGGTATCCATGGCTCTCAGTAGCCAGAAGTCTAGTATTACCTGAACAACACTATATTTATATTAGGGGACTAGACCACCTGTCTTATGAAGAAAGTCTGAGGGACTTGCGTCTTTTTAGTCTGGAAAAAAGAAGACTAAGGGAGGCTCTTATCAATGCTTATAAATACTTAAAGGATGGGTGTCAGGAGGATGGGGCCAGTCTTTCTTCAGTGGTGCTCAGTGACAGAACAAGGGGCACAAACTTGAACATAGGAAGTTCCATGAGAGGTGGTGGAGTCTCCGTCTCTGGAGACATTCAAAACCCACCTGAACACGTTCCTGTGCAACCTGCTCTAGGTGAACCTGCTCTGGCAGGGGTATTGGACTAGATGATCTCCAGAGGTCCCTTCCAACTATCATTTTGTGATATTTAGAAAAACTCCTGAAATGTCTGAAAAATGCCCACATGGTGCACCAACACATTACAGTGAACACAACTGAAACTTAACTTCATTAAATGCAAATCAGAAAGTCAGAATTACCTGTATTTGCCCCTTGTCTCTGCAGCAGGACTGAAAATAGACCTTCATATGTCAGTGTAGTTATGAGAGTTTCATCACTGAAGGAACGATGCTTCCTATGCTTTCTCTGAGATCTTACCTCATGGTATGAAAACATTATTTTTGCAAAATATTTAAGATGATCATCCATGAAGAGTGGTGTTGTGTGGAACCTGCAGCTTTTCTAGACAGGTACTGGAGTCCCCCCAGGCATTGTCTACGGTGGCAACTAGAGATGCTTTAGACTCCACAAAAAAGGCTTAATCATTCCAACCACTTTCTACCAATACTTTGAAAGTAAAGTTTTTGAAACTTGTCCTCTTAAAATTATTTCTCTGGAGTATGTGATTGGAGGGAATATGGAAAAATAAGCAGCTATGCAAAATAAAGTCATTCTTTTCCAATTAAGAGGCAAATAGACACCAAAACATTTTGACTGACTATTTCTACCTGCCTCCATAACAGCAAATCTTGAAATTTATTGTTATACCATGAAAATACCTGTGAGTATTCCTGATTATGCACCCAAATTTTGCCTTTTCTCATTTTTTCGAGCTTCCAGGAGTGCTGTTAGCTGTTTATGTATTACAACATTTAGTAAAGATCATTATGAAATAATTCAGTTCTTTTTGTAGCTAGACAATGACATACTTTTGTACATTCCCTCCAGGTCTGGGTTTATTGTTGGCATCAGAATGGGCAGGTTTCAGATCAATTTAGCTCACAGAAGCTTAGAAATGTGGGCTGGAAGGGTCACTGGTGGTCATTCAGTCCAGTTTCCTGTTTGAAGTAGTACTGTTTCTCAGACTAAGTCACATCAGCCACAGCTTTTTCTAGCCAAGCCTTGAAAAATTCCATAAACTGAGAGATGTCTCTGGGCAACCTGTTCCAGTGCTACACTAGTTTTTGCTAGCAAAACCATGCTTTCTAATGCCCCTAATGTACAACATGAACCTCCCAAGCCACAATTTGTGCTCACTGTCTCTGTTGTATCACCTGGCACTAACAAAAATTGGTCTGTCATCTTTGTAACTATCCTCCATGTCGTGATAGGTAGCTGTTAGATCACCCCTTAACCTTCTCTTCCCCGGGTTAAGTAAATCCTTCAGCCTTTCTTCACAGCATATATGCTGTATGTCCCTGGTCCTGTTGGTAACCCTCCACTGGACCATTTCTATTTTGTCCGCATCCTTCTTGAAGGGAGATGAATAAAACTGGAGGAAATGTTCCAGTCAGCCTCACCACCACAGAATAGTGTGTGATAAAAAATTTCCTTGATCTGCTGGCTATAGTCCTCCTAAAGTAGACCAGCACATCTGCCAGGTTTGCCTGATGCGCAGCAAAAGTGCTCTTAGCCAGTCCTTTCCCAGCCGTACCAGTGCATGGGGTTCTTCCACTTTTCCTTCTTGAAACTTGTGAGCTACCTGTTGTCCCAGTCCTTAAGTATATCGAGATCTCTCTGCGCTGAGACTCTGCAATTCATAGTGTCAGCCCCTAACCCTGGTTAGTGCCACATTTCAATTATGTTGCTCAAAATATTTCACTTCATCTAGAGATCACAGAATCAGAATCGTAGAAGTGTTGGGTTGGAAGGGACCTTGAAAGGTTACCTAGTCCAACCCCCCTGCAGTAAGCAGGGACACCTTCAACTCAATCAGGTTGCTCAGAGCCTCATCAAGCCTGGCCTTGAATGTCTCCAGGGTTGGGGTCTCCACCACCTCTCTGGGCAACCTGTGCCAGTGTTTCACCACCCTCATTGTAAAGAACTTCATCCTAATGTCCAATCTAAACCTACCCTGCTCCAGTTTAAAACCATTGCCCTTCGTCCTATTGCTACATGCCCTTGCAAACAGCCCCTCCCCAGCTTTCTTATAGGCCCCCTTCAGGTACTGGAAGGCTGCTATAAGGTCTCCCTGGAGCCTTCTCTTCCCCAGGCTGAACAACCCCAGTTCTATCAGCCTGTCTTCATAGGAGAGGTTCTTCAGTCCTTTGATCATCTTCGTGGCCCTCCTCTGGACCCACTCCAACAGGTCCATGTCCCTCTTGTGCTGAGATCCTCTCCTTTGAATCCCCCATGGCTCCACCACTATTGATTTAAACTTTCTCTCGTCTATGTGGTATCATGAACCTCACGGTTAATGATATAGATGGTGACTTTGAGTAAACAGAATGTATAAATTATTTGCCCTCTTGTTCTTCACAGATTTTGTTAGTGCTGGAGAAAGAGAACAAGCACATTCCCAGTGGATGAAATAGAAATTGGATGTAGACTACATGCAAAGAAGAATAGGTACCTGTAATTTCTGAAAAAATGCCTTTGATAATGAGGGTTGGATTTTTTCTATAGCAAACTTGGGCACTTGCTAACTCAGTTATTATTAATGTGCTTTTCCAATATACATTAATGTAGTTTCCTTTACAAGTTGCACACTCTGGATCTTCTTACTTTTCCTATATGGGAGAACAATAGCAGGAAGGAGAAATATGTGTGTATTATTTAAACTGAGGAAGGGACAAGTGCAAAATTAAGTGACTTCTAATTCAATTGCACAAAATGTTTACACTAATTTAAATGGGAACCACTTGGATATGTGCTAAGAAGATATTTGCAAGAACTGATGTCATGCAAGGATAATGATACATGAGCTACTATTCTATTACTTTTACTGCAAGCTACAAGGAAGTAACTACAATATCCTGAGAAAGAATGCAATGGACATTTGTTAGAGCATGTCAGGCATTCACAGGGTCACATGGATGTTGGAGACAGGGCAAACAGTTCTGATGTCTGGTGAATCAGAGATTTGGGGCAATTATTTTACTGGGTCCCCCTAATATCACACAACTATAGTTAACATTCGTAAATCTGTGTCGCTCTCCCTCATTTTAGGAATCTTGTAAGAAAAAAATGCATTATCCACACTGTTCTACGTGTTTTGTAATAATACTCATTTACATTGGGAATTCAAATATATACTTGAAATGCTCATGTGAATAATTTCGACAAAAATTTTAACAGTGCCTTGCAGGCAGGCATTTTATTATTAGAGCGACTTGGGGCATTTTACAAAGCATATGTAAGTGTCATTAGTTATATCTTTACTGTTAAATGACAGGACTTAATTTTCAGCTAGGTTCCAGTGACTCACCACACCTAGCCTTAGCTGACAGATTGTAAATATTTTCTAGCTAAACTGCTCTTCGTCAGAAAACTAAATTTTTGATGAAATATTTCCCCAAGGATTTTCTGTCTTCTGTGAAGAAGAATAAACTTTTTTTTGTGGCCAAATCATGGAATTCCTTGAAATCAGTAGAGGTTTTCTTTGTGGTTGAAGTATATTATATTTCAGCTGAAATTAAATACTTATTTTCTGAATGGTGTCTTTGCAAAGTGTTGTCTGTCAGCAATGAACAAACTACATCTTCTATGATATGTCTTGGCTCTGCAAGTACAATACATAATTTTCTTTCTTTTCAGAGGAGGAGAGCACATAGTGCCCTCCCTTTTGACTTCATCCCGCTAGGGATCCCGGACAGTAGAGAAAAATAGCATTCTGACTGAAAAATCTGTTTCAAATGTGACTGTATTGTACCACTTAGCAGGAGCCGTAAGACAGTGCAGGTGTCTTCTCATGGGTTCCTGCTCCTCCTTTCACTCATTTGACATGACCTTTGAGTTTCCATACAGTAGCAGGCCAACCGGACAACAGAAATCAGAAGATTTAACTGAGTATAAGTAGCAGGGTCAAAACTACTGACTGAAAAGAAACAGACAAAAATCAATAAATCAATACGAATCTTCAGCAGCTCAAAGGTCACTGCCATGAAACCTATGATGAGATGACTGCACCGCTTTTGACACGATCTCACATAGTATCCTAGTACTCAAATTGGTGAGCTAGGGATTTGATACGCAAATGGTCAAGTAGGTGGGAAATCGGTAGGATTGCTGGGTTCATGATGTTGTGGGACTATGAGTACAGTACTAAGTCCAGCTGTTGGCTGGTTACTCACTGTGTCCCTCAGGGGCAGATAGTGAGACCCATACTGTTTAACATCTCTGCTAATGACCTGGATGATAGAAAGTTCATCCTCAGCAAGCCTACCAATGATACCAAGCCATGGAATGGTAGATATGTTGGAGGGCATTCTGAGAGGAACCTGATATTCTCAACAGGCTGGAGAAATGGGGTGACAGGAGCCTCAGAAAGTTTAACAAGGACAAGTCCAAAGTCCTGGTAGAGAATAACTTCCTGCAACACTACAAAGAGTGGGGTAAGTGGTTGGAAATTAACTTTGCAGAGAATATTTATGTGCTATCTGCAACTGCCTCATGGGAAGATATAGAGAAGATAGTGCCAGACTCTTCCTGGAAATGCACAGTGACAGGACTGGAGACAGGAGGCACAAATCAGAACATGGGAATAAGGAACACTGGAAAATTTCCATTGCACTGGAACAGGTTTCCCTGAGAGACTGTAGAGTGTCTATGCTTGGGAGATAGTCAAAACTCAACTGGTCAATGTCCTGAACCATCTGATCTAGCTGGACCCATTTTGAACAAGAAGTTGGACTTGATGATCTCCAGAGGTCCCTTCCAACCTTGGTTGTCCTGTGATTTTCCGGTTCTATAAAACTTGTGTAGTCTTCTGCTGCTGAAGTTATTAATACAACAAATCTATTTTCCTTTGTCAGTCAGACAAGTTGTAACTTCCATGGTAACAAGGGGAATTCCTCTCTTTCAGTTTTTCCTAATTGTTAGATTACCATATTTTAAGAAGACCTAACTGAAGGTGGAAGAATTCCTAATTATTACAGGATTATCTCTTTTTTCACCATGCTGTACAATTCAGTTATGCTATCAGATGGGGATTGTGGAAGACAATGTTCAGAAAGTTGTCTGTATAGTGGCTGTCGGTGACAGTAAAAAGTGTGGAGAGTCATTTTGTCTTCTGCATGTTGCTTGTTACACAAAAGTAGCTAGAGAAATGGAAACTACTCTCATCTCCTTTACCAGAGTCTGATTGGCAACTTCCCACATGAGAACAACTGGACTTCAAATGAGCTATTCCTAGTTTACACCATAAGAAGGCAATCGAGTTCACTATAAGAAGACAACCAAGTTATATTCCCAGGTTTAAAAACACTAATAAAATCCAACAAATAGTTAAACGTTTAACATGTCTTGCTGTGGAGAGCAGCAATTAGGCTTTAGGTATCTACTGAAATCTCTTATTCCATTGCTCTGACTTTGTGTTGCTTTTTAACTGATTTAGAAAGATCCTCAGTTTCAGCAGTGTCTGCTGTGCTGTAAAATGAAGGCCTTACTAACTGCTATTTACCTTAATAGTTTTCAGATTGCATCCCACACAGCTACAAAAAGGGAAACATCAGCTATATTTACAATGTCAAGAAAGACAACATTTTTTTTCCTTAAGCTTTCATCTTGTTTGCTCCCTTAAAAACACTAAAAATGAATAGAAAAGAATTTCCTGGGGAAAACTCTGAAACACTTAGATAAAATAGAAGGAAATGACAGTGAAAGAGAATGACAGGCCTGTGTGTCATGGATGGGGGTGGGAGACTTCAAATTATGAAGCAGAGGGTAAGAAGCAAAGTGTTTCTTCATAGTCAGTGGCTAAAAAGTCATGACACTATTAATCATTTGTATAAGACAAGAAATGTGCATGGCTCTGTACTGTGAAAGATAAACAAATAGATGGATCTGTCATGGGTTTACATTTTAAAGGAAGGGGAAAAGTCAAAGGAACACAGTACTGCACATGTAACCATCACAGCTTTCAAGTTTTAGAGAACAGTTGAAGTTTTTATAAGGTCAGGACTGGCTACAGCTGAGAAACATTTTCTGAGTAACTTAGTCACAAAAAAAGTTGTTTCAAAGCAACCTATTTATGTCCTGCAGCGCTGTATTGAAAAATTCTGAAGTTAGAAATGGTTTTACTTCAGAAAAGATTCAGATTGCATTTTGGAATCTATTCTGATTTAAAGAAAAAGTTATTTGATGTCATCAGGGGATATTACATAAGTAATGTTAAGTTGTGCTTGTAAAGGTTTCTGAGCACCTGCTAGCTTATGTTTCTTGCCATCCCTAGCTCTTCATCACTCTGGTGTTACATGAGACTTAGATTTGATTCATACTGAAACATTGTGGGGAGAAGAAGTTGGTATATATGCTGCTTACCTTTCTCCAGGTAAGTTGGCTCCTCACTAGGAAACCAGTCTCCTTGCATAGCCAGCAGAGAAAGAGATGTTTTCTGTGATGGTGATTCACAAGAACAGGGAGAGTAGATTTGGAGGCTGAGACAATTACTGCCCTCCATTTGCTAAAAGGGGATCCTACAACAGCTTGAGCTTGGAAAGCATTTTTCTAAGGCAACGTGTAAAATTACTTTTCAGTGACACAAACAATAAAACAAATATCAAACTGCCACTCTCATTAAAGTGGATTTCAGCCAGCTTTAGGACCATTCAAGCAGCTTTCTCATGCCCCATTCCCAGTGATGAATTAATTCAACTCTCCTCTTTGATTCCTAAACAGGACTAGCTAAGGTTATGTCACACTCCCAAGCAGAAAGCTTTTACTAAATCACAGTGTTTGTGAGTCACATCTAACAACCGCTGCTGCAAAGAGCAAATTTGGCAGAGGGATCGCATTGTTACACCCTTCTGTTTTGTATATCATCAGCTGGAGTTATTTTTCAGAACAATGCTGAATGCTTATTACATACTGCTTCAAGCATGTCAGTATATATTAATACAATGCTGACCAGCCATATTTCATTTTCATGCGTGTCATGAAAGGGCTCAGGAAAGTAATATTTATGTTTTAGACATGCAAGGTGACCCTCAGGGATGTGAAACCAAATTAATTTCAAAGTAGATTAGGTAAGCTGCATTTAATTCCTTCTTGTATACTGTTTTTAAGAATTAAACTTTTATGTAGCTTAATTAAAATTCAAAGGGAATTTAATCAAATCAAATTCGTTCTTCCTTAGCACCTAAATCTAAAGCTGTAAGAATGGTCCACTTTAAATTCACACCTTTACATAATTCAGATTCATCTACCCAATTCTGATCATGTTGTCAACCTGACAGATGAATTCCTGCTTATTCTGGCTTGTTTGTTTTTTTTTTTAATAAATACAACACTTCTAGTCTGGAAGATGCTGGTAGCTGTCAGGGTTCATAATTTTGACATACTGGTGACCTCAAACCTCAGTATAGCTGGCTAGTAGACTCCCATATAACTTCACTCAGAAAATAATTAAATACCCTTTTGCTTAGCAACAAATGAAACAGCAGAAACTGCTACCCAAATCAAAGACCAGTAAGGTGCTAAGAAAGCCTGGACTGTACTAGTGAAAAAGCTTTCTCTGGGACGTTTTGCAAACACAGACAATGGGTTCAGACAAGATCATAAAGCTGCATATGTGTGAGTGTGAAGTGAACCTCACAAAAATGCAGTCAAAAAAGAGTCAGGGCCAGCCAAGGAAGTACCAGCAGCATGGCCCTGGAAGAAATCCAAAGAGGGAGAGAACGATCTAATTTTGGACAGAATGCTGGCTTAAAACAGATTTGATTTTCTGAACAAAGAAACTGCCTCCTGTTGTTTGTCCCTACTGTATTCAAAGAGACAGAATTCTGTATACTTTCTTTGTAAATAGAGAGCAACACACACCCCAAATATCAAACTCTCCAGATTTAACTTGTTTTACATTAAGAGACTTGGCTGAAAGCGGAATTGTATGCCTGGGGTACTTGATATTTGGTTCTTAGCTACTGTTTTTCTAAAATATGCTGCCTTTGCTAACTCGATTCCACAGCTTCTTTTGCGCAGCTACAAGTGGGTATTGATCTTTGGCAGAAAAAAATGGTCAAGTCAAGAATCTAAACACTACTTGTTTTTTCTCCTTGCATATTGTGCATTGATGTAAACAGCAGAAGAAGACACCATTATCTTTCCCTGCACTACCCCCTGCCAACGTGGAGCACCCCTCTAGAAACCATAGAATCACAGAATCATTTTGGTTGGAAAAGACCGTTAAGATCAACGAGTTCATCTCTAAACCTAATGCTGCCAAGTTCATCACTAAATCATATCCTTAAGCACCACATCTACGTGTCTTTTAAATACCTCTGGGGATGGCGATTCTACCACTTCCCTGGGCAGCCTGTTCCAATGTTTGATAATCCTTTCGATAAAGAAATTTTTCCTAACATCCATCCTAAACCTTCCCTGATGCAACTTGAGACCATTTCCTATCATCCTATCACTTGTTACTTGGGAGAAGAGACTGACACCCACCTCACTACAACCTCCTTTCAGGTAGCTGTAGAGAGCGATAAGGTCTCCCCTCAGCCTTCTTTTCCCCAGGCAAAACAACCCCAGCTCCCTCAGCCGCTCCTCATACGACTTGTGCTCAAAACCCCTCACCAGCTTTGATGCCCTTCTCTGGACCCACTCCAGCACTTCAATGTCTTTTCTGTGGTGAGGGGCCCAAAACTGGACACAGTATTCGAGGTGAGGCCTCACCAGTGCTGAGTACAGGGGGACAATCACTTTCCTAGTCCTACTCACCACACTGTTCCTGATACAAGCCAGGATGCTCTTGGCCTTCTTGGCCACCTGGGCACACTGCTGGGTCATATTCATCTGCCTGTCAACAATTACCTCCAGGTCCTTCTCCGCTGGGCAGCTCTCCAGCCACTCTTCCCCAAGCCTGTAGCGCTGCATGGGGTTGTTGTGACCCAAGTGCAGGACCAGACACTCAGTATTGTTGAAGCTCACACTGTTGGCTTTGGCCCATTGATCCAGCCTGTCCAGGTCCCTCTGTAGAGGCTTCCTACCCTTAAGCAGATCAACACTCCCCCCCTGGGTGCTGGCCTGCACTGTTATCAGTAAATGTGAACCTACATCCTCCTTTGTGACACAGCATCTTTGTGAGAACGCCCCTTGATTGAGCTCAGATCTCAGTCTTCTGGGAAGCTGGTGGAAATGATCAGTAAGAGGTGAAAGATGCTCTTGGGGGCCTGACTCAAAAACACCATGGTCACGGAAAGGGAGGGGAAGAAAGTGATCTCATATCACCAGTTTAACCCACAGATGATGAAGTCCTTTCTAATATGTTAGCATTCTTGACAGCAAGATGAATGTAATCAAACTCCTCAGTAGCACCTTGAATTCCAATTTAGATTAGCACGTCCCATGGCCCATTTTATTTACCAAGGGTTTCCAAATCACACATTTGCATCTTAATATGGGGTAAGTGCTGCTGAAGGAGCTGTAACAGCGGTTCTCTATTGCAAGAACTCCTTTCTGTCTTTCCAGGATTTGCCATGGGTAATGATGTTTTTTGCTGCTGGCTGGCACAATGAGGCTGAAGTACAGCCTAGTGTCAAGACCCATATCTTTACAGGGTTCTTTATCTAGCTCAGCATCTTTGACTGCCTGCACTGCTGCTCAGGCAGAAGAAGAAGGAAGTTTGCATGTCAGGAAGATTGCTTCCTATTGCAGCATGAATAACCCAACTGGTAGCAAGTTGGCTGTGTGCCATTCAAAATTGAACAGCCAAGTCAAACTGGGTCAGGTTTGCACTTTAGCAGGGTAATGCTATCTAGTCAGACACCAGCACAGGAGCATTTTCAGATCAGAGTCTGCTCAGCCATGGGAGGAGGAAGAGAGAGCAAAGGAAGTTTGGCTGTCAGAAACCTTGTTTTATCTTCTATTGTACATAGGCAACTGGCAGCTGGTCAGGCATTCAAAAAGTTGAAAGGTCTAGTGGCACCTGTTTTAGGTACATCCCTTCCTCAGTTAATGGGCTGAAACAGTAAGCATCAGGCAGCAGATTCAACTGACAGCTAAAGCTGTTTTCCAATTAAGCTATGTGGTGGACTACATTGATCTGCAAGTTCTGCATGTATGCCCTGCCTATGGGCACACAGTTCAGGTTGATATTGCTATCACCAGTGGATGAGGCAACCACTGTTCTGGCTGTCAGACCCAATCTGCTGCTCATTAAAGACAGGGAACAGACCTGGGATGCTGTTCATACGTGCTGAACTGGCTCCATGAAGACCTCTGTACTCTCATTTCTGTAACAATTGGTTTGTGGTAAAGTGAAAGTCAGTTCTGAAAGTCAATTCAGCTTTCCTGTGGATCATGGTTTTAAATTTACACTTTCAAAAACAACATCCCTGAGATGGCTAAAGATGAGAGAATTACAACTTTTGTTTAGAGGTAGAGAGTGCAACTGCATATGCCATAAATATGAAGCTACTCTTACTTCCTTGCACAGTGCACCTTAACATGTGCTTCAGCTGCACAATTAGGGCAGCACGCAGTTTTGCTCTATATTTTCATTTGGTCTTATAGTCTGACAAATATAACCACCTACTGCCTCCCACCTGAAGAGAGGATGCACTAGTTGCATCTACCTAGAGGACAGAATGAAAAACAGAAGGAAATAAAGAGCAGAGGGGACAAAAAGATTGGTAGAAAAGACATGGAGCACAGTCTGATGGCACTTAAGGCCAGTGATGCTTTTCCTCCTCTCACAAAGGAGAGCTCCATAATTACAAAATGTATACCCTAACAGAACATTACTCAGATTGTGAAGTCAAACACGCAAAGGTCAGCTGAAGACAAAGCAGAGACGGTGTGAGGAGGAGGGTTCTGTCCAGAAGAGGAATGGGTTCAAACACCTCCATCAGTGTGGAAACCAAGTGAGCTCACCCACTCAGTGAGGGAGATTCATCAGTGGAAACAGTGAGGTGGAGAGAGGCCATCAGGGGGCCTGGAGGGAAGAAGTCCTGTTTCTCCAGTGCTTGGAGGAAAAACTGAGGTTTTGATATGTAAATTTGCTTTAAAAGTGTTGGAAACTTGCAAAAACAAAAAAAAATAAGAAGAGGAGCGTAAGGATTGGCTATCCTTGTGAGAAGTTTTCTGGAGTCATGTTTTTGAGTCATGAGAAAGGCTTGTACCCTGCAGTGGTGAATGACCTCAGAAAATGGACGTAGGACCAAGTGTAGGGAGGAGCTAGAAGAAGTGAAATACCCAACTGTGTCTCAGTTATGATTGGATGGTTCTCCCCTGGTGGGCTCTGGGGCTGGTTTTCAACGAAGCTGGCTGCTCCCGAGAGCATCCATATTCTTCTCAAAGGCACATTTATTGAAATAATTCCTGCCAATGCACAGAGCAGGTTGAAACAAGACCCTACCTCTCTTATCCACTCAGATTGAGCTTTATGGGAGAAATTATAAGTGGTTACTGATGGTAGTGGTGATGCACAGACATAGCGTAGTCCATATTTGTACACCTTTTGCATCCCTGTGTCCCACCAGTGGGAGGCTGACCCCAGTTCCCCAACCTCTCTGTGGGACACTGGGCAACCCTGGAAGCTGTGGTGTGTCAGCTTCGGCCCTGGGAGCTGTTGGGTCTGTTTGGAGCTTGTCACTCTCTGACATGGTGGGGAAAAACCTCACGTCTCACCTGTAAAAGCAATTGCAATGGTTTGCACCCCACAAGACCAAGCTGGAAAGCTTTTCCTCAGTAACTCGTTTGTAAAATGCAGTGATCAGGAGGTACCAGACAAGGAGACTCCTTGGCTGGAGAGGACAGGGCTGCAGGGTGAGGGAGATGAGGTTGCTCTGATGGCCTTTCCTCCGAGCATGCTCCTGCATAACTGATGCAGAAAGTGGCAGGTGGATCAGTAATGTGAAAGCACAATATAGCAAAAGAACTGCAGAGTAAGGCTTGAAAAGTTACATAATTAAATATTTTTGGAGGGGTTTCAGATTTGAACAGTGTAGAACAACTTTCTACTTGCTGGCAACTAGACCACGTCTTCATGCTAACATCATAAAGAAGTTCTAAAATGAAAGAAATTTTAGGGATGTTTAATATACAGGTTGGAAGATGTTTAATATTAGTAAGATTTACTATATTTTATATCAACCCGGACATCAAAAATGATTACGCTGTCTTTTCCTGCCCCCCTAACCTTTTTTTGTATGGCTCACAGCAATTCAGGTTGAGATTTTAAGGTCAAAAGTTGAAGACAGTTGAAGACAAAAAATTGAAATAGGGAAAATCTTCTGATGTACAAGCAAATGCTCATCTCATTTTAACACTGTAATTGAGGTACTTGAGCAGCAGAAAAGAGAAAGTAGGGGGTTATTTTTGGCAAAGGGATCTTTAACCGTGCACTTACAAACCCACATTTGCTCAACAAGAGCAAGTCTAGGTTTGCTTTATGAAGCTGTTGCTTTGGCATGATATGAATGGAATGAGACCACCGGGCATATCCTGATTGGCAGGATTTTATGGTTGCTGTCAATCCAAAGGGATTTTTTTTCATGTGTATTTGAAAGAACTCACATACGGAAATGGATGCATTATAAATATACTCTGGCTGGCTAGACTGTTCATTCATGGGATATAAAGATAAATGGGAGATTAAGAATCTTTGTCCACTATGAGTGATTCTGTATGTTCTCACTGCCTGCTATTACTCGCATATGCAAACCGTAATCTGAAAAGAGCAAAGTCCGAAACACTGAAATAGTTTTTTTAAATTAATCTAAAAATGTTTAAATCTGCATCTTGCTTAGAAGTGAGGACTAATGTGCCATACTCACAGTACTGGCTCTTGGAAATGATACTAAGTGCACCTGGGTCTGTCATTCTGTCTGCTTTTCTATCACACTGGGGTATTCTTCTTTCTTTCAAGCGTTTCATAAGAAGAGGGTGGAACTGGCTCTGCAGCAGTGGTCTCAGAGTAGATCACCCTGAACACTAAGGGTCCCCTGTTGGAAGCTGATCAGTGATCTATGCACTAGGGTCCTGAATAGTTAATCAGAAAAAGTAAAATGGAAAAAGAAGAAACATTTTTTAAAAATACGAAATAAAAAAGCAGAAGTGTAAGAAATTGTAATTTGCTAGTTTGCCACCATCTGTCAAAAATGCACGCAAGTAATCATTTGCACTTATTCTCCTCAGTATGCATAATAAGATCTACACAAAAATTTGTTCTACGTGGAAGCCTAAAAATGCAGAACTAAAGCCCTGGGAAAATAAACCTGGACATACGTGATTTTAAGAAACTGAGGCAGCAGGTCTAACCATCTACAAGGTCATGGGGCTCCCACAATGAGACTGCTGGGGCAGTGGAAATGAAAAAAGCTCTACATTATCCAACAGGGTATGAGTAGTTAGGTGGTTCCATGCTGCACAGGGGTTGGACCTGCTAATAAAATTAATGCAGGTGGCCCACCGATATCACTGCTGAAATCAGGCATGTTAGTGGATGTCCTCATCAGCTCTTCATTAGTGAAATGGGCGCAGCTATTTAAAATGTATGTGTCCCACAGCTGCGTGTTACAGAAGAGTGGGTGGAACAGGCTGCACGAGCATGCCTCATCCCCTTCAGAGCGAAATGAGGCAGGTTTTCTACACCTGGGGATGACATGATTAAAATGGGCTGACTGCACCGGAGTGGGTGACATTTGCACAATCCTCTCTCATGATCCCATCTGCTGGTTGGTGTTGGGGTGGTTGCCTCCCACGAGTAACGGTAAGAAGCATTTATAAGCTACTGCTATTGTAAGCAACCCCAGACATTTCTGTCGGAAATATTTCATAGTGGCATCAGTTTTGCTGGTGTCTAGTCTCAACTGATTGCTCATGTCAGGTCTGCCCCATACAACCCTTTTAGAACTTGCATTCCAGTTAATCCCAGTTTAATAAAACTCTCATTAGGGGACAGCTTTTAATTTTTTTCCCTTAAGTAAGATCACAGTTCTTTCTAAACTCCCAGACAGTGTTTGCGTGTGCATTTATCAGACCTCTACCATCTTGGGCCTGTCTAGTCTTGGTGGTGCTCTCATAAACCTCTAAGATACATTGTTCTAGGCACAATTCTGTTTCAATTTTAGTGTAACTTTCTTCACAGCAAGACTTCACCATTGTTGTCAGTTTTCATTATATTTATGCGGCTGTCTAGAGAGTTGATTCTCTCTCTTGTACAAATGCTTTAAAAAAAAGCATCTTGGCCTATGAAACAAATAAAATAGATCAAGAGTTAGTGTTTCTGGAAAAGTCCTATAGCTTGTAGTAGAAAATGGCAAAGTCTGTAAATAATTAAGCAGATTGCAGAATTCCCTGGCAAATACCACTCTGTATTGATAGATATTCTTCTGGGTTTATATCTGGCACTTACCTTGCTAAACTGTATTTCTTTTAGAGACATTTCTGTGACACCTTGTCTGTCATCTTTATACTGTTCACACCTCCATAAATTTTATAATAGCTTTTCATAGGGTAGAAATGCATTTCTTATAATCACACAACTCCATCATTCTCATTTTACTGCACCCCATATTTTGGTTGGTTATTTAGTGTCTCAATCATAATTTATTCTTTAAGGATTTTTCACCCAGAACTGTAAGGGTACGTAAGTACTGAAAAAAGTACAGTACAAACAGAAAAATCCCAGTTCCAAAAACACAAGCCAATATTCTCCACTGATGTAAATTGACAGAAGTCTGTTGAACAAAAATGCTCACACAAGAGATTTTTCAATCCAGGAAGTAATTCACTGAATGGGAATGGTGTCTGGCTCCATCCAAATTAAATCATTTATATGATTGGATTTGATATACAGTATTTTTTCAGACAAGGTAAACAGAATGATAGGACACCAGAAGGCTTACTCACAAAGTGGCAGCTGTTCTCTGTTCAGCTGTACTTTCATTGCAGGCAGATCACTCGGGAAATTTACACTGTGTGATTCAACACAACATCATATCATATCTGGGAACGCATTAGCAGTGATCCTTATTTAGTGTTTCATCATTTACAAGTGCTGAAATGAATGACATCCTGCATACACTTTTAGGTCAGGTTTGTCCATCATGAACCCATCAGCAAACACATTTATGTATCAAACTACAGAAGCCATAGAGTGTATTAATGGGACAAATTTGGCAAGAGGTTGTGTATGCAGCCTTGTTACTTGAACTAAGATTTTTTAATGTGTTGAAGCTCTAACACACTGCACTTGAGAGCAACTTGATCTTCTCAGAGATAGTCCAGATCATTTCTATCTAACTAGGGTCGGTTTTCCTTCTAGTGATTTGCCACTTTTTGTTGTATCTTCGATATTAAATTGGCTATCTCCACAAAAATACTTTAGATATACTGGGCAATTTCACTACAGGCACAGGAAAGCCCCCTGGGAACATCTGAGAGGCTCTCTTTCTCTTCTTCTTCATTTCTGCTTTTTTGAAGACATAAGTGAGCATAGCTCACAAAAATACCCCTCTAATCCATGCTCCTGACACCCCACCTGGAGTAATGTGTCCAGCTTTGGAGTCCTCAGAACAGGAAGGACACGGACCTGTTGGAATGGGTCCAGCGGAGGGCCACAAAAATGATCAGAGAGATGGAGCACCTCTCCTATGAGGACATTCTGTGAGAGTTGGAGGTGTTCAGCCTGGAGAAGGGAAGGCTCCAGGGAAACCTTATACTGGCCTTCCACTACTTAAAGGGGGACTATAGGAGAGGTGGAGAGAGACTCTTTATGAGGGAGTGTAGTGATAGGATGAGGGGTAATGGTTTTAAACTGAAAGAGGAGAAATCTAGATTGGCTATTAGGAAGAAATTCTTTACTGTGAGGGGGGTGAGGCACTGCATCGGGTTGTCCAGGGAAGCTGTGGATGCCTCATCCCTGGAAGTGTTGAAGGGCAGGCTGGATGGGGCTTTGAGCAACCGGGACTAGTGGAGGGTGTCCCTGCCCATGGCAGGGGGGTTGGAACTAGATGATCTTTAAGGTCCCTTCCAACTCTAACCATTCTATGATTTTATGAAAAGGAAATTTGTGAAAAGGACTAAACATGTTTTTCTAAATTATATTTTTGTGACTGGCAAAGGGAAAACTTTGAGATTCGCTGATACTGAGTCACATGGGAATGAACTAGGTCACTCCCCAACATATCACACTCCTCCTCATGTAGAGGTAGCTTATAATTGTCATAGTGGTTGTTACCTGCAACTAAAACAGAAGGGAAAAAAAAAGAAAATAAAAAAAACAGCACAGCAAAAAGGGCTTAGTTCTGTTTCATCTAGCCTCTTACATATATTTCTAGTCTTTGAATAATTCTTCTTCCACTTTTTAAGGTTTATACCTCTGAGAATTAGAAACTGAATTTCTCTATTTTCTTTATTACTTGTTATTTAATAGCCAACATTCCAGTTGCTTTCTCTCTGTGCTCAAAATCAGCTTAAAATGTTCTCTGTGAAGTCTGATGATGCCAATTCCATCAGGATCTCCTTAAAACAAACAAATCCAAGAGTTTACTCATCACTTAAAAGTGTTGCTTTCCATTAGAAAAAGAAACTCTGAGCCTCTGAGTTCAGAGTCTTCTGCTTATTCCTTAAGTTATAAAGGTATTCCTACTTTCTTAACTTAAATCTTATAACATCTCTGGTTGGTTTTTCCTGGCTTTTTACATGATGCAGACCTTTGAACCTTTGAAACATCTTTAAGATAAGGATTACCTCTTCCTTTTTTAGCTTGTCTGAGGCCAAGTTAACAAATACCATAATCATTCCAGAGATTTCTTTATGTCGTCCCTGCAGTCTGTAATAATAAAGTGACCTCTATACCTCAGAGGACCTGGTAGCTCTTCTGCCCTTGTCTTCTTAGTAGTCCTCCACCATTGATTTAACCTTCCCTTTACAAGGACGGCTCTTCAGTGGTGCTCAGTGAAGCATGACCTTGCCAGACCAGCCCCTTACATTACTATATAAAATAGCTAGAATGCCAAGAACTCTAGATCCATTTCAATACAAAGTACCGCAGCTTCTCCAGTACATATTTATTTGCTTAAATTAATACAATACGTAATGCATGCTTTTATTATTGAGATAGAAAGCCAGAAAGTAAATATTCACAGATAATTGGTCCATTTCTTGAGTTGGGACTTTAAATAGGAACCTGGTGTTGTATATGAAATAAATATACACCACATTATTTGCAAAATCTGTTAGGAGTACAAAATGTTAGCTCTGTTACATCTTGTTCAGCTAAGCAGACATGGCCTATTTTCAAAACTGTTAATAATTATTAAAAACTTCTTGTAATAATAAATATAGTACTTATATTAATTCTTAACTGTTACTCATAACAGCAGAGTCCAGCAGCACCATATGAAGAGAGAAATAAGAAAATAGCCAGTAGAACAACACAGAGTTGTAAAGTGGTGGGTAGAGTAGCATTACTTGGTCTTTCCAGTATCTGGTTTTATAGGACACAGCACAGAATAAATTCTATTATAATATCATCATAAACAGTTTTATCCTTTGAGCTGCTGAACAGAGAGCACCTGCCTTTGCCTTCACAGACTGGAGGCTGCCGGGCAGCCACAAGAACTCAGGTTCACAATGAGATGGCTGAGTTCTTCTGGCTACACTCAGAACAGCTTGTTCCAGGGTTACCTACAACTTCACGTTTTCAGTAAATATGTTGTAGTTCTTTACCCTCAAATTTTACTAACCAACTTTTGATCCACCTACTCTGTTCTGTACAGTGTCTTGCGGAATTCTCCCCGCTGCCTTTAACAGCAGAAAAAAAATCTGATTTGACAAACCATGTGCCTTCACCTGCCCAGACTCATGATGGTGTGGCCAATTTACCATTCCTCAGCATGGCTTCTTGAAACATCTCAGATTGTATGAGTTTGGAAAGCATCTCAGTTGTATGCCACAGTTTGCGGCCACCCTTATATGCTCTGATGCTCTCCAAGAGGATGAAGCTAGGCTTCAAATAATATGCAGGGAATGGTATGGATGTGATTTAATATAGAGGTGATGGAGACTGGGCTTTAATTTCATGTGCTACCATGAGCTGAAAACCCAAATAGCCGAGAAGTGACAGATAAATAAGTGGGTTTTTTTCACAACATAGCAAGAAGAAGGTAGATAGATTAGGAAGGAGGAAAAAAAGAAAATGTATCCCCAAGGTCCACAACACAGGAATATGTCTACAGGACTTCTGAGCCTCTATTCAAAGCAAAACAAGGAAGCTAATTCCTCAAAAATTAAAAATGGGAAATAACTTTATTATGAGAGCAAATTTCTATAAAGCATTTTCAAAGCTATTAAAAAGCAAAGTCTGTTACTGTCTGTTCCCAAAACGGTGCCAATGTAAATAGCGTGAAAATAACTTATGTTTGAAAAGCAAGGTGCTTCACAATGAAGGCTGTTATTTCATTTTTGATTTGTCCCATGAGGCCTCTTTGTAACAAGTTTCTTAGACCCAGCTGCATTATGTTCTACAGTAGAGAGGACTATCATCTCCTAATCTCTTTGCTTGGGTCACTTGGCACTGTCTCCTTATCTCAGTAATAGTTTTGTTTGCAATTCCTCTGACTGGTGACTTACGGTTTTAGATGGGTTCTTTGCTATTCTGACATGAATTAGCCTTGGGTGTTTGTGAATTATCTTAGTGTGACTATGTGACTGGGCACAGTCTCAAAGCCTCATTGTAATGGAATATTCTCTGCTTTCTAGGAAGAATGCAAGAAAAGGGTTTCACATTACAAATTATTCCCAAATAGCATTGCCATACTCCTTTCCACCTGTCTGTATGTGGTTGGCAGTTGCTTTTGCTCCAATGAGAAGTGGGATTGTAGAAGTGGATAAATTGGCTTCAGTGACAGTGTGGTTGAAACTGTTTGGGTTAACCATTCAGACAACCCAGAACTGTTTGCAGTGATTTTCTTTCCTAAGGACACATCTGGCAATTTTCCCTTACGAGGTCTGTAAGGGAACTCTGGACTGCATACTTGCAGTAGACATCATTTTTCTGGTTATCTACTGGGATAGATTACTGTTATCTACTGGGAGCTGTTGATACGTAATCATATTTCTTGATAGGGATTGTCTACCTGACCCATAACACTCTCCAATGCATAGACAACAGGGCTTTGCAATGGAAGGACTGCATGCCTTTCTGCTTTACCCACCAAAGAAGTGAAGGGACTTGCTAAGTTCAACCCATCTGCATGGTCACCATTCTAAAAATTGCAATCAGGTTCCTGATTCCTTGTTTATTCCTCTTATCATAGGAACTAATAAAGCTGCAAAGGTGGAGTGGACTGATCTTGAATTCTGCACAGCTGGAAATTACACCACCTTGAGAGGGACATTTCTAAGAGTCAGTGGCTCCCAGCTCTTCACTGCATACGTTCCCAAATAGGAGCTTTTGTCTGACAGAGACAAGATATTGCCAAGAAGGTAACCAAAGGACTTGTTCCCATTTCTAAGAGACAATATCCTAGAACATGCGCAATTTCTACCTAATCGTTTCCCCTCTCGTCTAAGAAAGAATGCAGTTACACACATTACTCTAAAAATTTTCTGATTCTTCTACTTGACCACAATGTATACCTTGAAAGATAGATAGCTCCTTTTTCAAGAGGAGTTATCCTGCAATGGAAGCAAGGAAGTTGAATGTATATGATAAAAGAGTTCATCACTGAAAAAACATGGCTAGATAACTCTGAAATATACCTCATTTTGAAACACATCAGTAATTTTAGGCCTAAAGTGACCTACATTCCACTACAATTTGGTATACCCTTTTTATTTTAAAAAAGTCCATACATCAGCTGTAGAGTTAATTACACTTAGAAGAGTAATCCGTTTGTTACAGCTTCTTCTGTCAACAGCTTTTTCTGCTCTTCATTCCGAATCTTTATCATGTCATGTTCGAGCCCTGAAAAATGAAACCACCTACTGCAACCCCAGACTACACAAACCCGGTTTTATATGATGAATATGGGATGCTGCCCTGTGAGCGCTGACTAACTGGTAGGTGTGATAATCGTTAGTTCTGTAAGGTGAGTCATTTCTTATAATGGCACAGAGCTGCAGCTACATTATTCTAGCCTTAGCAAGCCATGAGTATATGACTATATTGAATTATAACTTGCTATATATAGAGCAGGATAGCAAGGAATTTCAAATCAAGATCTTGACAGGTAAGTGAAGAAGGTAGTAATATTTGAAAAAGATGTACCATGTATGTGGATTTTAACTTTTTGAGCTGGGATGTCAGAATGACATAGGACTAATTAAATGACTTATTAAATCTTTATTTCCTTATAAGCAATGGGATTGTATGGGGCTGTTTGCCATTTATCTTGAAGATGCAGGAGTCAAGGTGCTGGTCAAACTATTCATGCAATTAATGGAATGTGCTCTTAGCATCTTTGTTACGAACATATAATTGTATGGGAATCAGAGGATGAAAAGCTGGGAATGACTCAGAAAAACAGCGCAAGTGGAATTCTTCTGAAAGGCCTGGAACTTACTGGTCAAGCCACATTGTTAAGGGAAAATTTCTGACTCCAATAAGAAGAAATCCAAATCCAGTTTTCTTCTGTGAGGTATTGCTTGCCCCATAAGGGCTCTTTTCTGGCATACCTTCTAAAATAAAATCTGATCAGACCTGTGTATTTCAAAATCATCCTTGCTAGCCAAGATAAACTGAAGAGATAGACGGCAAAATTGCATAACTTTCTCAATGAAATTACTCTTACTGCTTTATGTGTAATTACAGCAAGACTTGCAAATGCTACATGCTGCTGATGCTCATTAGATGTATTGGCCTGAGCAGACAGTAGAACAAAATGTCAACACAGTCCATGCTATTTCACTTGAAGAATAGCTGAATACTCCCATACTGACTGAAACATAGCGAAACACAAACATCCCTTGTGCCAGAGGAAAAGCTTCTGTGGCCATAATATATTACAGTCCTTTCAAAGCCTTACAGAGCTGCCTTTCACTATCTCACAAGACATTAGCATTTCTTCTTAATTTGTTTCCCATTTCTCATTGTAAGTAGTTGAACTAGCAGTCACTTCAGTAAATGAACGTATTTGGACTGTGTTAGTTGTAAGAGTGACAGCACTTTCATGCACACCATGTTTAATAGTACTCTTGCTTATACTATGAAATACTTAGTATTTTCAGATTTTTTTTGAGATGTATGGTTAGAAGTGTTCATATATATTTAGTCAGATAATAAATCAAATGCTAAAGTATGCTGGTTTTGATAACTAGAAAATTGCATATAAGTTAATATCCCCAGTTAAAGGAAAATAAACTTCTGTACCCACTCCATTGTCTGCTTATACATCAAATGGATAAGTATAAAAATGTCATTGTTCAATATCTATTGCATTTCTTGGTGACCTTAGACTGCTTTTTTCTTTGAATGTATGTGTTTTACCTGAAATTATTTTTATTAATTTGGCTTGTTTGTTTCTAAAGACTACAACAAACTTCCAGGCTTTGGTAAATTACAGTTCACGTTAAAAGCTATCTGGCTACCATTTTCCAGCTCTTTTAAAATGTCCTTTTTAAATGCCTATAAGCATTGTTTGTTTTTCCATTTTTCTTTCCAGCAATTCTTTCAAACTCTTGTTCCTGTGCTTGAAATACAAGTAATCAGAGAGAGAGTGGCCAAGTCTGGCTTTTTCAAAGGATCTAAAGCTGACGTGTTCTTTGTTGATCGCAAGGTCTCTCTCCCCTTGGCTCTCCTGTTTGTCTGAATTTCCTTTTCTCTTCTCCAGTCCTCCCTCACTTAGCACTTCTTCCTTCTCATTGCAGAAGGACTCTCTGAAGTCCTTCATCATGCACTCAGATTTGCCAGGCAGATCTTGAGCCGCATACAGCTTGTTGTCATCGTGGTGGTACATGGCAGGGCTGTACCGCTCTGCCTCATAGCAGTTGTCTTCCTCTTCCTCCTGGCATGAGCTTCCCTTGGCACTCTCACCATCCGAATGAAATGAGACTCCCTTCCCTTGGCTTTTCTGAGAAAGATCAAAGGGCTCTTCCTGTTCCAAACTTCTCAAGACATTTGTCTGGGACAGAGCAATTCTTCCTCTTCCAAAACCTTGTAGTGGTTTGAGGGGAGGAGAAAAGGAACAATTTATATATTGGAAATTTTACTACGTGATACATGGTTAAAAAACAAAATGTGAGGCGGCTTTCTATTTCAAATTTTGCCTTTTTTCTTGCACCCAGCTACCTCCAAGTACTTTACTGTTTACTTCTCATGGCATCTCCTTTGAGATACTGTTAAAAGTACTATTGTATACACTTCACAGCCAGGTCAGGACACACAAAACATTGTGCTGTACATGCCAGACACTTGATGAGGGAGCTAGGAATAAAAGTGAAGTGGCCTGGCCTCTTGTAAACTATTTTTGCTAGTGAACCTACCCACTTCCTCTTTCCTATTTTTTTTTTAATGAAAACTTTGATCTAAAGAATCACAGGCCATAATCAAAGTCCCAGGTTTTGTACATTATTTTTCCAAAGGAGTGGAAGAGATTTAAAACATGTTAATGTGTTTATTCTATGGACACTCTGGTTCAAAGTTACTACTTTAAAAATGAAAAGACAATCAAGTCTCAGCAGTCTACGACCTCCACCCCCCTTAATTTTTTCCTCTTTCATCCACTGAGAAGCCACTCATGCCACTGAAAAGCTCTATGCCCTAGCTAGTATTTCAGGTTGAGGAAATCGTTATAAACAAATAATGATTTTGAGCTGTGCCATGTAAGTCTGAGTGTAATCCTGGGTCTGGTTTGTCTTAATACTCATCAGAGTGTCTCCTCTCTTGCTAAAAATCCAGACATTACCCAGGAGGCATCTGTGGACTCAAATGTGCCCTGAGCATTGGGATGCACTGAAGAAGATTCATGCATTGCAGGCATAGTCCATCTTCATTAAAAGACAGTGCTGGGATGAGCATTTCACCCAATAGCAAATATCTCTGAAAGCCACTATTTTACTGGCTTTTTTTGTTTTGCTCTGTTTTGGTTTGTTTTTTTCCCTCAGTAATTGAATCCACTTTCTGCAGGATCTGTGCAGCCTCACTAGATACAGCTGCTACTTTGCAATAGGTTGTATTTGTTAAAATGGTTTTTGAGCAGGTGGCAGCCCTTACAAATTGTCTTGTGTCTGATAATCCTCAAGGGCTGAGAAGAATCTCTGTACACTGAAAAGCTCTTATGCTGTCTTCAATTACAAGTAATTGTGTAACTAGCACGATGCCATGGGAGATTCACAGGGGGAAAAAAAAAGAGCCATTTATTTCATTACCTGCTAGGATCTTTGTAAATTTTATGCCAAATGTCATTAGAGTGTGTGTTTACATACATGCTAGGCTGGCCTAAATCCTGAATTTGAGGAACACCAAGAAATCTTACCCATGAAAGAACTGTTTATCCAGAAACTCTTAACAAACTAAATATCTTGGATACTCAGTCTCTCAAAACAATCCTCCCTAATTCCCCCACGTCTTTAGATAGCATTGGCATGTGTCCACGCATGAGGCTGACTTTAGGACGTGTACCTGGTAGGTGCGAGAGAGGAAATATTTTGCAGGATACCCTGGGTAGTCAAAAATCCATATAATTTGAGATGGGGGAGGAATGTCTCCTCCTGTCCACATGCTTCTTTTTAAACTGGGTCTTGAGCCTATGGCCTTTGCCTAACATCACCTATGTCAATATGGTACAGAATAACCATATCTTGAGTAGAAAGGCTCCTGAACATAGAGCCATACAGGCTTCCATTCCCATTCCAGACTGGAATCCAACAAGCAGTGAGCAAGACCCATGAAATCTTCTAGATTTTTTGCTTCTGTCAGCTTTGAATGCATTTATGATTTATGATGTACATCAAACATGAGAGAAAAACTATAACCTTCTAACCAGATCTGTTTGGGGAAAAATATCTGCTTTTCCATGGCTGCTAGGCTGTGGTCTGCCAAGGCCTGGGAATCAAGACCCTTGAAACTGTAACATTTGTTCAAAAATAACGGAACTACACCTTCAGTCAGGAAGATCATGTCATCCAGTCGTTCCCCTGGCCAACTACATGTGCCACTGCCTCACTACAGCTGAGTCTCTACCAGTTCATTCCCATTTGTGTCTCAGGGTACCCATACTCTGGGAGAAGCTCTGTAGTGCTGTGGATATTGCACCTTCTCACAGTGATGGATGGGGAGCCCTCGACTTAAATTAAAGAATGTTTTATATAGCTTGATAAATCCTCTACTCTCACACTACTGACTGTATTCTCCCTAACACCTGACAACAGCAACTTAGTGCACTAAAATTGTTTCCTTTGTGCTCATAAATACTGTCTCATTCTGTCTCCATCAACTAATCCATCTCGATATGTACCTGTGTGTTATCAGATATCTAGTCTAGATACCTGGGATATCTAGATATCTTGGGGATCTCTGATCTGTTGCACTAGAGTAATATAGATAGTTAATAACAACGTCACAGGCTTACGGGATTCAATCTCTTCCAACACGATTGGATCTATGGTACAAGAACGTTGATCTGTGGTACAAAACCCATTTGGGTTTACTGATACGCATCTTCAAATCTCTCAGAGATTAACCTTGCTGAGAAACATTACCTTGAGAATGAAATCCTCTTTCCATGACTCCATGTTTGACTTTCATGTGCCTGGTTAGGTTCCCCTTCAAGGTGAATTTGCTGGGACAGTAGAGGCACTTGAAAGGCTTACTGTCCGAGTGCAAGTGCATGTGTCCCATTAAATTGTGCATTCTGTTAAATTCCTTTCCACACAGCTGTCAAAAACAGTAAAAATGAAAATGATCAGTTCAAAGGGGTACTGCCAACAAGAACATTTTAAAAGGAAGCAGGACCTACTCTTCTCAACTTGAGCACTGGCAGCTTCTGGCTGCAATTTGTCCTACAGACAAGAATGTCTGATTTAGTCTGATCTATCCAGGGCCTTCTGCACTGCTGTCATTTTTTAATTTGGTGACTAGGACACACAGTCAAGGATTCCGCAAAAGCAGGAAACATTTTTATAAGGAGGGGAGAGGCTTAAGTGCATAACCTGGAAGGCTCTTAACTTGAATGAAATTCAGAGTATAACTTTCTGCCCTGGTGAACCATTTCATTTGTAGTTTATGAATCTAGCCTATAATCAAGAACAACGCCAGGCAGAGATGGAGATACAAAATAAAACCAATGACGGGTTTCTGTGAAACAGTCAAGCAGAATATTACATCTCCTTAACTGGAAATGAAATGGCTGCACATTTTGCTTAAAGCTAGAAAGTGCAATTCCTTTTTTTCTTTGTTTCTTGCTCCCGCATTTTTCTCTGATCCTCTTATTTTCTGTTTACCAACTTCTGTGTTTCAGTGTCTCTGGTGAGTAAGCTGGAATTTAAACAGTCATGGGGCTGTAAGAATGACTCAGCTTTCCCTGAAGCATGTTTCTGCCAGCTCAAGTCATTGATCATGCAAGTTTCCCTTTGATGAAACAATAAGGGTTTTGTTTTTCATTGTTGTTGTTTATCTTGATGGGTCCTTTTATCGTCTGGTCCCTTATAAAGCAGATGTATTCTCAAGACGTGAGAGTTTGACATCACTATTACAAGCTTCTAGTCTTACATGTCTTGTGGTCTTTCCTTATCAGGATTTATAATTTTTTCACATTCAAGTGGCTATTTCCATCCTCTGCAAACTTCTGTGTTTGCTTTCAACTCCAGCTCTGTCTTTTGGAATGGTTTTAGACAAATACTTTTACCTTTAGATTTTTTGGTTTTATGATCTTTATTACTATATGAGCAAGAATCGCCATCACTGAGTAACTGAAACTTACATCAAGCAGCATATCCATCTGAATAAGATTACTAAAAAGCAATTAGTGAGATTCCACCAAATTTTTGGTCTAATCTGACTTCTGATTTAATTTATTTTGGTAGTACAGAAGGTCTGCTACAGTACTTTTTGATTCAAATTCACAAAGACATCACCTGGAATATCTGCATGAAATGTAGATGGTGGAATGATCCTCAGTGAAATAGTACTGTATCCTTTGCATTTTAAACCAGCTCTTCAGGGGAAATGGGAGGAGATGATTAATATAAAAATTTGTAAGCATATTGTTTTTAAATGAAAAATAGAGCTGAGTCAAAGCTGCAAAAAGAAAGAGTCTGGAAATATTCACTTGCTTTTAAAAAAATATTTCCTTCAGCTGCCTAAGTTCTCTTCCATGATTTGCTCTCTGTGATTTTGCTAAAATGAACATTATAGCAAATAAATTTATCAGCAAAGTGTTCACTGAGACAGTGGAGAGGGAAAAAAAAGAGTTAGTGAAAATGAGATATTAATTTGTAAAAGTAAGATATCTGATTCCAAGTGTCATCCATCCACTTAGGAAAAAGGACCGTCTCTTCTTTGCATTCAAAGAAAGCTAATATGCTGAATGACTTATATCCAGGGTAATGAATGCACCAAAAAAACCACTCTGAAAGTGCTGGGAGGGAAAAAAAGAGGAGAAGCACTGATGAGCATAGAAAATTCGCAAGGAAAAACAGCAGCTGACTATATCTAGACAGCTGCTGGAATGACCTATGACATGTCAATATTTCTCTGGCTACAAGAATGCCAATGATAATACCCCTCTAATATCTCTTAGCAGAAGGCTTCTGGTTATCTGCTTGTAGTGTGACTGACCTGTGTTCTCACCAGCTTTTGATTTCTGATAGCTAGGCCTTTACTTCTCTATCTGAACTGGTAATCAGGGAAAACCATGTTGAACAGGTGAATGGCTGGAGTACTTCATGCAAATCTGTATCTTTATAAGGTATTGAGTATTAAAATGGGCCTAGTAGGAGCATTTATATTTTTTCTGTCAAGACAATATTTATTCCTCTTTCTTCATAATGACAGGGGACTTCGTAAAGGAAAGTTCCTTACAGCATAGAAGTTTTGTGTCTCTGAATAAAGGGGGTAGATTTTCCATTTCCCAAAGTCATGTACAGTCTTAGGGACGTGTATTGTGTTCCTGTCCTGAAATCTCCTCTGGGGACATGAGGAAATGGTACTAAAGTGGAGAGGTGTGGCAGGAAAATGAAAGAAATGCAGATATGGAAATTGTTTTTCAGAACGATGGCTCTGTGTAGCATGGTTTCTGGGCAATCTATCCCTTTCAAAAAACACAAGACGACTTTCAGATGGATGTCCATGATCCAGAGGGTGAAGGGAGCAGGTTTTGGGCTCACGTGCTGGAATATAGCAACTCAGAGACAGCTGGCATTCACAGCTAGTGCTTAAAGAACAGCCTGAGTCTTCAGAACAAACTAGGAAGGTGTACAAGATTTTCTTTCTCTGTCAAAGCACAGGGATGTGAGCACTGATGAGCAGAGTGTGAAAGATGGTCCTGAGCCAGTTGCATGGGAGGGAGCTCCAGCAGAAGTCACCACAGAGCACCTTAGGACTCAGAGAGATGCAAAGCTCATGCAAGAGATCTTGGGGTAGCAGGAACAACACAGTTCACTTGTGGACCTTTTGCCAGGCTGTCTACTTTAGGCAAAATAGAACTAAAACCCTGAAGAGAAAGACCTCAGCTGCCTGAACATTCTTTGTTCCACTTGCTGGTAAAAAGCTGGATTAGTTCAACACTGCATTTTGTCTTCCTACGCCACCACATGAAGTATCACCCTTCTAGATTTGTCAGTCTGGTTTTTTTTTCTTCCCAAAGTACTTATCTCTTACATTTTCTTTGGTTTTGACTCCTGATCTAAATCCACGATTTTAGATGGGAAAAAAGTGGAGTTCGAAACATTTGCTGCAAAGTGTATTTGGCTGGGCTGGAGAAAACTTCATTGCATTCTTTATTGGAGGTCTGGAATGTTGCTGACTTCAGCCTAAAAGCAACTGTAAATTTCATAGAAGCTTCATCTACAAATCAGAATTAGCACTATTGCACCAGTTGGTGCAACTCCTTCAGACCACTTCGGTGGGTTTTTTTTAAACAGAAATAAACAAGGCAGCATGGGCTCGGGCCTTTAAAGGCTACAGAGAAATTCACTCTTCAGAGAAAAATCAAACACAGATCCAGGCTGCAGCTGGCTGAGGAAACAGAAGCGACAACTATCTGCTACTCCCTCACTTCAGATAGTCTGTGCTTAGCTGTGATTAGACACATAGGAAAGCCTCGTGTTTTCTTTTGCTGTGAGAAAAAGGTAAAGAAAACCATTGCATGTGGTGAAGTAGAAAGGCTACTGCTGTGCTCTCTTTCCCTTGCATTCTTCTTCTTCTTTTTTTTTTTTCTTCATAAGAAGGGTGTTCCTTTCCTCAAAGAGAGAGGGAGAGGGAGAAAGACTGTAAACTGTCCAAAAGGACCGTGAGAAAACAGGAAGCTTTGAAAAGTACAAGAGAAAGCAAGATGAAATCTATTTGCAGGCGGTTCCCCTGGGACATGTGAGCCATTGTTAAGCAGGCTGTTCATACAGCTATATCCTTCCTTCTGCTGAGGAGGAGCTTGGTGCCAAAAGGCTGCTATCTGGTCATTGCCTTAACCCTCTGAATACCAGCCAGAAATACTTGCTCGAGTCTTTCAAGGGCTCTTCCAGAGAGGCAAGGGATGCTCCTAACACCAAAGAGCAATTCCTGATTCTCCCATTGCTTATTGTCACAATCTCCGCTCTGTTCGGGGCACTGATGTTGACTCATACCCCTTCAGCCACAGGAGAAACTGGTTCACTTACATGTTTCTTTCCTCCTAGGAACATTGGGTGGGGACAGAGAAGTACAAAAAATAAGAAAAACAGGTGTTCCTGTAAAGCTTTTGTTACTGGCTCGAAAACATACTTGTGGTACTCCAGTTCCTGGTTCAAACTATTGCCATCTCCAAGTTTTAATAGTCTGTCATCATCAAACCCTAACCTGAACACAAACTTCTAGCTAATATGCACATGCCTAAAAACCAGCATGGGTCCAGACACTGCATCCAGAACAGTTGATCAAACAATTGAGTTTCTTTTCTGAAATTTGAGGGGTCAAAGAAGGACTTTGACCAAATGGGAATAGAAAGACAGTTTCACAGGTGTTCTCAAAGACTGAAAGTCTCCAGCAGACTTGATATGGACCTACCCAAGCATTTCAGTAACAGAAATTATTTTATCAATATAGAAAAGCATAAGTCCTACTATACAAAATAACATTTTAATAGGACATAAATTAAAATTAAACAAAAAGTTGAAAGACTTTGCTGTTATTATTTCAAAGTGAAATGCCTCAAAGTTATCAAAGCAAAATGAGGAAATAAAAAGATTAATTTTTACATTTTCCTATTAAAATTATCACTGAATGCCATATTTTCCTATGACATTTTGAAGTTTTCCATTTTTCAAGAGAAAATAATTCCATTTAAAATTTTTCATTCAGCTCTGCTTCTCTGTGAAACATTCCTTTTAAGAATATATTTAATTTCATAAAGATGTAGGATGAAAGAGTTCTAGAAATTGCTCCCAGATCAATCTTCAGCTACTTAGGCATAAACTGGGTAATATGCTCCACTCTATATTTATAGCCCTCTTTGAGCAGATCAAAGTGGGGGTAAAACCTACAACCTTTGGCTTCACAAGGTATTACTACAGTAATGAACCAGATAGGTAGCAAAAGGAACAGATGTAATGTCCAATACTAAGTAAGAATATAAACATGAATAATTCATAAGGAAGACATTAGAGATGAGCACAGTCAAGAAAGCCAAAGACTCAAAGGTTTATTGGGAGGGAGGATAAGAGAGGATGGAAGGGGAATGTCGGCAAGGGAGGCAGAGAACTGGAATTTGCACAGGATCCTAAAAAGGCCAGGTGGTCTCAGACGTTATTTTGTTCAGCTGCTGATGTCCTGCCCTGAATTTCAGTCTGGCAATTACACTTGGTCCATTTAAATCCCTTCTGCAGCTGTATTTTGCTGTGGCTCTCTTTAAGTCCTTCCCAGAACTGTCACATAGCATCGCTGTGTGAAATAGTGGCTGCTGCTTTTCTATGGCTGTCTGTGGGGTGCACAACTTGATCTATGTTTTTAGTCAGTGATTCAAGCTATTAAGCACTTACACTTCTGTTTGGATGGCTGTACTAAGCAAATGTCAGGTATGTTTATTGTCCTCAAACTGCCATGGCATTTAAATGCTCATGAAGCAGAAAAAAATATTTGAGGGTGAAAGTTACTGATATTGAAGGGGAAGGGAGTAAACTACAGATATTTACCTCCATTATTTGTACTACGTAAGAAAGAAAACCAGGCTGGTTTATGCTAATTTAAATGCGACTGCTGTATGTGCTCACAAGTCTTGTTTTTCTAATTCTACTATATCGCAAGATGATAGTATCGCAGAAAAATCCAGTGGGTTTATGCCTCTGCCATCAAATGCACTTACCTTGCATTTAAAGGGCTTCACATCAGAGTGAACAATCATGTGGGCCTTGAGAGTCTGCTTTTGCACAAAGCTCTTGAAGCACAAATGGCATTGATAGGCTCTGATATTGGTGTGGATCAGGACGTGTCGCTTCATGTTGGCCAGCAGAGTAAATTCCCGGCCACAAATTCCACATTTGTGCTCTTTCACACCCTGTGAGAAAAGAAAAAAATCAGAAAATTCTGTAGATGTAAAATTTTCTAGATCATTTAATCTTCAGTACAGCAATTATGAATTATTCACTCTACATTAGTGAAGCAGGTGATAAATTATTTCACTTTTAACATGATTTGCTCAAGTAATGTCTATTTATGTATTTTTTTCCTGGCAAATTCTTACAAGAATCTGAGAGACATGCAGAGAAGGAAAACAAAATGTAAGCTTAATGAAATAACGAGTTTTGTTTCTGTCAGTAAGTTTACAAATCAATGAGACATTGTCAGTAGGAGAGCTTCTCTGTTCTACTCTGCTGCTTATGGAAAGTATTGGTCAAATGTGTATGTTTTTGTGTTCATGTTTGACCAAGAATTAAAGCTAACCAGTTAAGAGACTAAAGTAGTGCTTGCCTTTGATAATTGAACGTCATTGACTTCTAAAAAATGCATAGCCCTCTTTTGAAGAAAGCTATAGAAAGTTATCTGAAGTGACCCAGAAGGAGTCTAACAATGTCACTAAATAAGGATAAGCAAGTTACATTCTATGACGAGAAAAAACTATTCACTCTTAGTGGGACGTGCACTAACCCTAATGGAGTGATCTCATTTTTTCTGATGTTTACAGAGCATTTCTATTGCCTTTTATGCCACCCAGTCAATTTACTAATGCATAATTCAATATTCTTACTCACACCCATGTGGTGTAACTGCCAGCTGCTCAAAAAGTCATTTAGATGCTATGAAGGTCAATGAATTTACCACTACACGCTTTGAGAGCTTGAGTTTAACTTGCTGAAAGTAATGAGGATTTACTAGTGAAGTGCAGAGAGCAGTTACTCTTCCTGAAGGCTCCCATTACAAAGAAGACTTGAAGCAATCTCTACTTATGTGCCAGTCAGTGGCTTTCGCAGTTAAGTGCAAAGCTAAACTGTGAACACCAACAGCGGCAACAGGTCTACCCATCTGATGTGAGGCTGCATTTGGGCAGCTAACTACTGTTAATTATGTTCACAGCTGAATCCACCTGCAGCTGTGGACAAAGAAGCAGAAGCTCTCTAAAGGCTCAGGGGCATTGCGTTTCCTGTGACAAAAAAAATACCAAGTCTTAAATTAGTAGAATTTTGCATGGTAAATCCAAAAAACCAGGGAATCTCCAGAAAGAGCAGAAACTATAATCATGAAGTAGGGAAGAAAAAGAAAATGTGGAAGTAGAGGTTGTTGGTTTTTAAAAGAAAATGTGTCTATAAAACTGAAATGCTGTAGAATTCAGTATTTTTAATGTTTTTCAAATAAAAGCCAAAATCCAAGTGTTAAAGGGAAAATATGGAAAGCAGGAAGCAAATTTTTATAGAATGTGTGGGGTTTTGACTTGTCTTAACAACATTTTTGTAATGGTGGATGTGCCAGTTTCAGACATTCTTGAATGGAACCATTATATTTTTTCTATTTTTGAAAGTGATCTTTCTGGATGTGTTCTGAAGCCCACTCCTAACCACAACTGACTCTGCTGCCATTGCTGTCAGCAGCAGCAAGACTGCCACTTGATATGAATTGGCTGGGATTATGGACCTGGTTGTCCACTTTTATTAACTGGCATTCTGGATAACTTATGCACAAAGGGGAGTTTTTCTTAGGTTGTTGGGTTTTTTTTATTTCCTTAAATGTCTCATTACAATGATTGTTCAAAATCTGTTGAGTAACAATATACTTTGTTTTGCTGCATACATACAGTCTATTGCAAATCCACATACTTCCCAATTAAAGAAGGAAAGCAATAGAACCAGTTTTCAGTAGAGAATTTCTGTTAAGATTTCTACACATCTGGAAAATTATGCTATGTTACAGAAGGTCATTCTGAAGATAAAACCTAGAAACGGAGAGATGTGAATGCAGTTTTGGGAAGTAATACAGGTGGTCTAATTGGACTCCTGTTTATCACAAAGTGGGTTTTGTGTGTATTTTCTGAAGACTGACAGAGATGTCTCGCTTCTACTATTGCCAGCACTGCTGGGGCTTTTGCTTTTGCTCTGCATAAAACTCTCCAGCTGGCAAAGGGCCAGCACGAGGCTCTGCAGAGCGATTACCTTCTTTCCGAGGAGGTACACGCGTGTACCGTCAGCAGCCTGTAATCCTTGTGCTACCGTCCCATGCAAGATGAGAGCACAACCCGTGCTGGCTTACCTTGTGAGTCAGGGAGTGCTGTTTGAGGTGGTGGGGCTGCACGAACTCCATGCCGCATTCAGTGCAGATGTAGGGGCGGATGTCTTTGTGCTTCATCATGTGGTTTTGCAGCTGGCTCGGGTACTGGAAGGTCTTATCACATTCGGTGCAATTGTACTGTATAGGGCCACGGTGGGTTGTTAAATGTCTCTTCAGCTGGGCCAGGGTTGGGAAGTCCAGACCACACTCCACACAAATGTTCTCTCGGCCACTCTCGTGCTTAGATTCGTGTGCTTTCAGCTCGCTGGGGTAGGCAAAGCCTCTGCCACAGATCCTGCAGTTGTAAGGCTTGATGTCACTGTGTTGCATCATGTGTCTCTTAAGATGACTGGTTTGAGTGAAAGCTTTGTGGCACACCTGGCATTTATGTGGCCGAGTGCCCTGGTGTGTCAACATGTGTGTGTGCAAGTGGCTCAGCTGCTTGAAAAGCTTGCCACATCGGGTGCAAGCATGTGGCTTAATGCCACTGTGCCCCAAGATATGGGTCACCAAATTGTACTTGGATGTGTAGGACTTCTCACACATGGGACATTGCCAGCGTTTCTGTTCACCCCCAACATCAACATAGTAACTGTCATCTATCTGAAGGTTGACGTCTACTCTTTCCACTTTCTGTTTATTTTCACCACTTTCTTTTACTTCAGCCCTCCTGAATGGTGGCTCTGGAGGTCTTTTCATTTGAAAGGGGTTCCTGAAATGAAAGTTTGGCGGCACAATAAAAGGAAACATTAAGCTAGGGTGGACTTTAGGGTAATAAGGGTAAGGAGCCTGCATGAATGCTGGGCTACTGGGCCATGCCATATTAGGCTTCACTGGTTCTTGCTTAATTGGCTTGGCTCCAAAGTGCTCCAGGGTTCTGTAGAACTGAAAACCAAAGTTGCAGAGGTCGATCATCTGGGAACTGTACTTGGGCTGTGCTGGCTGTTGGAACACCAAGGGGAGACTGGAAGAGCCTATGTCATTGTGATCTTCAGGTCTGCCTGGTGGTGATGAGGAACCCTCAAGCGCGATGGAGGGAGGCATTTTTGTTGGCATGCTCTTCCGTTTCCGAGACCCTCCTTCCAAGGAACCCTGGAATGTTTCCATGTCTCCCAGAGGAGGAGGACCATAGCGGAAATGTGAGAGGTGTGGTCTGAATTCTTCACCAAATGAAGTTGTTCTGTGTGGCTTTGTAACTGGACTCAGAGGCTGCAGGCAGCGGGAGAAGGGAGGGGCTCGGGTACTGTCCACATTAAAACTCGTTTCTTCGTTCTTCATCATATTTGATTTTTTATGTGTTGTCCAAATTCCTTAAAACAAACAGAAAACCAATTCTCTTTATTTCTTCCTGTTCTCCTGGGTTTAACATTTTATTGTCTATTTTATTGTTTTGGAGGTTGTTGGGTTTTTTTAACTGAATGCAACCAAGGATGTCTTAGGCCCGTATAAGACAAAGGCCTTTTAAAACATAATTAAATTAGTTAGCGGAGAACAAAGAAGCTTTGGTCTTCCTGTGGTAGAATTGGTGGTTTAAATCAAATTTGGCCCATACAACAACTTTGCAACATAAACATGCTGTACCATGACTCGCTACTTCACAGCTGAATCTGTATGGCAATGTTTCTGCTTAATTTAATTCAGCCAGGCTATTTGTGGGCAAAATCTTGTCCTTGGCTGTGCATGCACTGGCTCTAGAAATTGGCGGTGCATCTAAAGGATATGGTAATACAAACAATAATGTGCACATTTATTATGGTTGTGACATGAAAAGCCAAAGCCAAAAAATGTTAAACTTCTTTGTATCATTAACATGTGCTGCTGTGAGAGAAAACAATGGCCAAGTGATCTGAGGACACCGTGTACCATCAGGTTTTGCGCCGTGTTTCCTGGCTTCTCTCACTTTGTATTGTAACAAGAAGGTGGAGATTAATTTATTTTCTTTGTTTTAATCCCAGCGATATTTACCTGGCAGATTTTGGGGAGGAAAGACCTTTGACAACTCTCCAAATTACATTCAGTTTTATAGACTTAATCTAGGGTTTTTTTGTTTCTAAACAGGTGGGCAAAATCTCCACTATAAAACTAATTATAGAATTAAGGTCAACAGCCCCCTAGGTCTCCAGAGTAATTGACACCTAAGAGTGCTCCAAGTCCTTCTAATGGTACAGTGTGACAAAGCAGATTAATAATTGCCTTCTGGAAAAATTTTATGTTCCACTGATCATACAGGCAGTTTCTCCTGAACTTAGGGTTCACCTAAATATTGGTTATGAATTTTGGTTCATCTTAATTAAGGCTGCTATCTTTTGCCTTACCTCTCAAGGGATGCACTTATCTCTGTGTTTGTGTGTGTGTTTGTGTACATGCATCTACCCAACTAGGCGGAGGTTATGTTGGAAAACTAGACACATTTTCCCTCTGTCATCTGTGACACGTCAATGCTATTTATATCACCGTTCTTGGAAATGATGGGTGGATAGCATGAAGGTGGTTGGATTACTAAAGACTCTACTGTTTCTTTTTCAGGAAGCTCTGTGCTAGATAAACCTGCTTCTAGAGACAGATAAAAGCACATCTCTGTGACCTAGTTAGGCTGTGGACAAGAGAAGGCATCTTAAAACCTGCTTGCAAACAGATTACTCCCTTCTAACAGGGTAGACTGTGGAATTATCTTTGAGATACTGTGTGAAGCCAAAGGCTCAGTCACAAAACTTTAAGATGGACAATTTAGACAATCAATCAATGCACAAAGAAGGAGTAGTAATTGAAGCAAAAATTGTAGGAACTCTAAAATGATGATTCAAAAAACACCTGTAATAGTGGAAATGGCTAAAAAAATGCTTACTGCTGGGACAAGTACCTAATAATTATACTTTCAGTCCCTAGTTCCAATCTAGTGCCTAGATTGGCAATGTTATACTTACATATACACACTATATATATACATACTATATTTGTGTGTGTGTGTATGTGTATGTATGTAATATATATAAGTGTGTATGTTCCATCAGAGAGGATTGTTAGGGAGTATGCATTCTGCTACCTTTCCCTGTCACTCTAACTCCCTGGGCAAAATAAGGAACAGTTAGATCTTGAAGACTCTTTGGGCTTGACTTATGAAAAAGGGAGACGGGGAAGTGAATCCTCTGAATAACGAAAAAGACTCCACTTCATTACAAAAGGTAAAAAGGTGTGGGTTTTTTTCCATAACTCATTTTAAGCACAGGTACACTCACACAATCTGAACATAAAATATGCCTGTAGACCACATTTTTCCCTTCAAAATAAGGCCCTGTCCTTCAAATGTCTTTCATCTTGTGTATCTGATTCTTTCCCAGCAACACGGGTATAAAATGCTTCAGAAAGCCCATAGGAATTGAGAACCCAGCTATGTTATTTACTGGTTTTGTTAGATTATTAAAATGCTGCCAAAAATACATAGAAGTGACAGTGAGTTGTGTCTATTCGCTCTCTTTTCTCTTGGCTGCCGGTTACTCCATTCTTCCATGCAAAATTTCAGTCTTTCTGGAACATGGGAGTTAAGGCAGAGGCAGTAGAACCACTTGAAATTACCAGAAAGAAATAATTTCCTTGCACTACTAACCTTTGGCTGCTTTCACTGAGTGTATGGGTTTATTCCACTGTCCATGGCTACACACATCCTGGGACTAAACCTACGAGGAAAAGTTATTAAAGAGTCAGTGACCAGCACAATCAGAGAGGTGCTATATCATTCAACAGAAGAGCACCAAAAAGGGGAGGGAAAGTACAGATTTGCAGTCTAAATATGGATCACCTTGCTGCTTTTTTTTTCCCTTCAATCTGCCAGACCCCATGATGTAGAAATTAATTGACTAAAGATTAAATGTAGAATCTCTTCTCATCTCCTTTCATGTTGGTAGCAAACCCATGCTGATTTAAATGGAGGCATGATCTTTACCTTGAACAGCATTTAATTCCATAAAATGTGAGTCCTGAGGAAACCTAGAAAAGACTGCAGATTTGACCACCATGCAACAAATAGTTAAGGAGCAGTCCTTTCTTCTTTAAATAACTTCGGTAGAGAACTTTGAAGCTTTTAATAGCACAGTTCCCCAATAATTATGTTTTATCTGACTCTGGAGTAGATGATTTCATTTTAATATTCAACAATAATTAAGGGGGGATGAACTGAAGAATTTTTGTTTTCAATATCTCCTAGGGACCTTTTGTGTTTCCCATATAAGCACTTTAAAAATTCTTTCTTCAGCACTTAGTATTTAAAATGTAATATTATGTAGCACAGTGGTGTGTGATTCTAAACATTGAGGTTAGTTTAAACCTGGATAAACATTAACAATTCTAGCTTTTATCAGTAGTATTTCAGCTCCTCAGTTTTGAAAACTTGATGTGGAAAGCTCACTGAGACAGAGGTTTCCATGCTGTATTGGCACTTAAACATAAAAAAACCCTAAACCGAGCACTCCCAAGCTTATTAAAAAGTTAATTTCTTTAGAAAATACAAGCATCATCATGGTTTTTTTCTTAATTGAAATAAGTATATTTGGAAACACACTATTTTGAAAAACAGAACAACAAATAAACCCTTTTTTTGACTTTTTTTTTAAAAAAAAAAAAAGAAAGGCTACAGTGAGTTCAGATAGCTGTTGAGGTATTTCCGAAATAGAATATCTATGCAGCAGCCAATAATGTTGTTGAGTTACCTTCCATGAAAGAAGAAGAGAATTTAATATGGAATATGAATCACCATTTACTTTCTCATTTCCACTCATCATATTTCCACAGACAAAGGATTTTAAAAAGTACGTAAATCATGCTATTCACTCTACACGCATATGCATTGTTACAGTCTCCAGTTAATATTCTGTACTGAAGTCAACACCAAATTTTCTTTAGACTTCAGTAGAACCAAGATTCTGCTTCCTGTCTGAAAGTTCCTTCTGCCTGTAGACTAATAATAAGCCCAGCCATAAAAATGTTAGTTTATCAAGTTTCTCAAACTTAAGCACTGACTACTACTGTTCTCATTTTGTCTTTGGGCAACACAATGATAAAATCGGATGAGACAAAGATGAGTGAAATTGATATGTACCCTTTGACAAAGGAAAACGGGATACTTCATTAGGAAGTTTGAACTTGTGTTTGCTATTTCAGAAGAAGATGAAACAGAGGAAACTGTAGGAAGTCTAAAGGTGGCTGAAAAGGCTGAACAGCTTCTTTCTGCTAGAAGAGAAATTGCACATTCAATTGAGCATGTATGACTGTAGGAACCACGCCCTGTAAGAGCACATATCTGCTCTCCTCCTGGCTCCTGAAATATTGGCATCTCTAAGGAAAGAATGAAATGTAGCAGCTGTTCTTGAGTTGGATCTGGTGAGGATCAGTGACAAATGAGACAGTATTACTTTCCCTGAGCTAAAGTTGAGAGCTGGAGAGCTTCAGCTTCATTGAACAACCGGCTGGGTTTTTTTAAAATCTCTGAGTTTTGCAAACTGCTATTACAGTTTATGATGGTTATCTTAATAGGTTTCACGGGATCTCCTTCGTTCAGTACACACTTCCAAATAGGTTTTGGGTTAAATGTATTCAGTCATACAGCTGTTAAACTAAGCACCAAATTCTTTACTTGGTTTTCACTCATTTGCTTGTTATGCAAAGCTTGCATCAGTCTCAGGATGTGAACAAAGGGGCTTTACCACGATAATCTCATTTCAGCAGCAAAGCAGCTTTCCCTACCAAATCTACACTGCTTTGAGTTATTTGTCAGACTTTGAAAATGCCAGGAATACCTGTACAAACATGAATGTATCCATTACGGGTAACCAAGTATTTTCAGTTAGTTCTGATCCCTCCTTACCATTCTCCCTGCTAGTTTAACTCAATGGCAGCATAAACCCTTCATAAGCCCCCTTTTTCTTTCTCTTCTACTTCCTTTTTGCTGCCCCCAGTGTGTGAGTGAAGTCATGCCATTCCCCATTTCCTTTTCTATTGGGAATTTCATAATTTCGGAGTGTTGGAGAACAACCATGTGGATGTTTTTAACCTGTAATTTTCAAGCGTACCTTGTCTCTTTTGTTGGTTTTATGGTCTCACTTGAGTAAAAATTTGGACTAGATGATAATAATGTGCCATTTCTGTAGAATCTGTGCACCTGCTTGTCATTTGTACAGTCAGATTTTTGTTTGTAGGTGCTGCCTTGGTGAATGATGCAGAAGTTCTAAATATGCTCAAAAGATTTAGAATTATTTCAATACTAGGCTCACTAGATATTGGTTCAAACTGCCATTGTTATTCAATAATGGATTATTGTATTTTTTTTTCAAATTAAGGCACTTTATTTACTCCAGGCTTGAGTGACTACAGCCATTAGAGGAGGGCAGAAGACAAAAGAACATGTTGAAACCCATGCCAGAACTTCTTTAAAATCAATGTCAGCCCTACTCTCTTTTCCTTTAGAGAAGTCCAGGCAAAGTGTGTTTTCCATCCTTTTTCTCCAAACATAAATATCCACTTTTCAAGCACAAGTATTTGAAAAATGGACTCTATTAACATACAGTGGGTGTATGTTATGTTTTATGTACATAAACTGAGTACATGTGAGATATAAACTGAGTATATGTTAATAGACCCAAATCAGCCTTGAAGTCCTTATGCTACATTTTTTGAAGATAACCTAAAGGATTAACCTAAAGGATTAACCTAAAGGAAACCTAACATTTTAAATGAAAGGACACTTTTTCTGCCACAGTGTGGAGCCTAGAGAAGACAGACATTTGGACTACCTTGCAAAAATAAACATGGATTTATGGAAAGTATCCAAAATCAATGACTGCAGATACTGATTAGGAAGACACAAATGTTGGGGAAGCCTTAAAAAAAACCAGGCCTGAGCTGGGAATAATAGGCTTGTGGAGTTTAGTCAAATCTTTTCCAATACCACTTCTAAAAACACTTCTTTTCTCTCTCTCACATGCATGTAGACCTGGTGTCAAATTAAATCTATGATTTAACCATCAGCTTAATTGTCTTCTGAGGTAAGGCTTCTTGTCTCATGTCTTTTATTAGACAGATGTGTCTGCCTAAATGGAAAACATTATTAAGATAAAGATATTGCCATAAATATTTCTCTTCCCTTGTTGGATTACCATCATTAATAGAATTGGAATTGGAAACATGTAAACAACTGTTCATGAAAATGATCTGGAATGACTGAAAACAAGAAGTGGATGAGATCAGGTTTTTTCTTCCTACATTAGTATGATAGTAGTGAGGAGCTTGGTGTCTTTTCACTTCTCCCTGGGAAATTACCTTCATCTGCTGGTATCAGGCTTCAGGATAAAACTTCTTCTTTCCATCGACAAATGTGGGGGCTTTTCTCAGCAAATGCCTAATAAAGGAAAACTGGTAACCTTGGTAACTCTTCCCAGGGCATAATCAGAGCTCACTAAGGCTTAGGGAAAGGCTTCTAATAAACTCTGAAACTAATCCTTCACAATTTTCCTTGTTACTCGTTATGGCTTCTGTTGCCCAATGAGATATGAACCCATCTATGCCACAACCAAAATTTGATACTTTTAACAACTGTATTGCAGACATATGGAAAAAAATAACTTGTGTCCTGAGACAATATGTTAGCAGATGGTAACCTTTGCAAACAAACTTAATGGAAATCATACAATAACACACCTAAGAAACTTAATTGACAAAAAAATCTGACACATTTAAACAGCTTAACATGACACAGTAAACAGATGTAACAAGCAATGAACTTTCAAAGATACCTTTTATATTTAATAATTTTTTTTCTTTCACTGACTATTACGGCATGTCTTCTTTGCTTCATGTTTGAAGTTTGATCATTTTAGGTATTCCTTCTACTTTGAGGGTTTTCCTGTGCAGTGTAGCTGCATTAATATTGTCTGGGAGATTACACCAATATAAAGAAATGGGTCTTCTCTCAGAAAACTCTGCAATAGAAATACCCTCCCTGCATTGTCTTTATTATTCCCAAATTTTAACATTTTAACTTACATCATTTTTATTTTATTTTAGCTGGGAAATAAAAAAGTGTAGGAAACATACCCATTTGCCTGCACTGCCTCTAGAGTGGCTTTTGGAATTATCTTCAATATATGTGTAACTTGGTTTTGTACTCAGTTTTCAGGGAACAAGACACTATGTGCACTTTTACAGGAGTCCAGTTACTTTGGTATTTCTTGTAACAGAGAAAATGCTGAAAATAGTATCAGAGTAAATGCACATTCACTTTTCCATAACATACAGTCCATTTTTGTTTTGATAATTACTGAAGGAGTTAAACTAGATTCTGAGATTTCCTCCGCTGAATGTTTGGAGGAGTACCACCACCCACGCTGCCAAAGCTGGGGCACCGTTCGTGGCATCTGATGTGTTTATAGAGTGGTTTATGGCATAATTTGCTTTTCAATGGTGGGAATGATTGGATTTAAAAAAAAAAATATGCCTGGTGCTGTAGTGAGGTAGGTGTAAATATTTTTCTTCTCTCCAGTATAAGTGCTGTGTTCTCAGTTTATCAAAATAGTTTACAATCCCTCTCATTGTTTTTATGTGTGCTCTGTCCTTAGTTTAGCAAAGACTTTGCAGTCGTTTTCACTACTTTTCTGTTGCCTAACAAGACAGTTGGGTGGAGGTAATAGAGCAGTATGGCTGGGTTAACCACTGAATGTCTGCAATAGGGCCTTATTGCTAATGGCCCTAGCAGTACTTTGGCCTCATGGAACATCCATCATCATCTCGATGTACATATGAAATGCCCTTTGAGTACAGTTTAGGCTTGCTGCTGCTTTTGGCTCTTTATTTCTCCTTTTCTTGTCCCCCTTTCTCCTTTTTTTTCTTTTTTCTTCCTCTTTGTGAGTTTTCTTAGTACTTCTCTTATGTTTCCTTCCCTCTTCACTTCTCTATTCCATCTGTGGTTCGTTCCCTCTCTGCTTCTCTATTCTACCTACTAAAATGGTCAGCAACACATAGGTAACCTGGATAACAAAGTGGATGTTAAATTCACGTGCTCTGAAGTGTTATCTGTTTACACAACGAACCCCTAAACCACAGCTCCACATGGTGGGAGCCTGCAAGGCACAGCAGATTATTCCTCCACCTGCTTGATTCTCTGATACCAACAGGGAATTCAAGGCTGCTTTGGGGTGGGGAGGATGGGGAGAAGGAACAGCCGTTGGTTGGCAGATCTCTCACTCTGGGTCTACAGCACAGTGCTGCCCCATCTGCCCACAGCAGGGTGGGCTCTGGCCCAGCCTCTCACCTTTCCCTCCACAGAGACATGCTAATTATAGCCTGAAACAGAGATGCTGGTGAGGTACAAGAGGATGTAAAACCAGACATATCAGCTTAGGCTAGCAGTGCAGCTAACCCAAGATACTGGTCTTGTGAAGAGTATAAGAAACAGGAAAGAGTATCATGACAACTTTCCAGCATGGTCTTCAGGCCTCCAGCTTTCTGTGACTCAGAGATTTCCTCATCCAAAGATGTTGCATTCTGATTTTTTCTTATTCCATGAATGATGAATGTGGATAAAAGTTATTTAATACAAAAATCCAAAGACAACTGTTTCTTGTGGTCTGAGGGGCATACGGAGATAGGTACTGTGTCCTGGGGAAGTGGGATATCTCTGGGTGCTTTGGTGGAGCGTTTTTTACCCCCAGAGATTTAGAGAGGAACCAGGTCAGTGAGACCTACACTGTGCAGGAGGACAGATGCCCATCTATGGTCTTGTCAATCTACATCTCCCTGAAAAACTTCTATTTCTTCTCCTTAAAGTCCCCTGAAATTCATGCGTACTGTAGGTTATTCCACTCATGACCCACTTTCCATCTCCCCATCAACTCTCTGGGCAGCTGCCTCTGTCCTGTCCCAAGAGCATTTGGGCACAGGTATACTGAATTTCCAGACCCTGTTCAGGGCTGACAAGGCCAGATTTGCGATAATGGTGACATCGGAAACACATACAGTAGTAGAGCTTCTAATGTGCAAAGTTCAACTGGTGCCAGCAGATCGGGTGGAAATGCAATTTGATCCTGCCCTCACTCGTTATAGGAATTAACGATGGGTTGACCAGCTCAGTTAATTACTCAGTGGAACAATGGCAGTAGTTCATCCGAAGTAACTGTCCTAATTCTCTCCCTGGCATCATGCATGTAGTACTGAAATCATTATGGAAAATCTGAGGTGTCGCTGAGAACAAGATTTGCGATTTGGCTGTTATGAGGTGATGTCAATAAGAAAAATTTCTTCCATTTCTTAAGCGGATAAGGAGCTCTCATGTCAAAGGCTGGAACCATGGATGTGCCCCTGCCTTTATAAAGTATGTAGAGTCATTTTAATCACTGTTTATAGAAGTCCTATCATTCCATCCTTGTTTCCTGTCTACTTCCCTATCTGCGCCTGCAAATTGAAATAGTACATTTTTGGCACCATAGGAATCCTATGGATTAAATATTTTTTCCTCTGGAAAATTATCTAATTACACTAATACAGTTTTAGGATTTTTTTTTGCTTACCATACAGATATTATGAGTCAAGGTGAACAGCAGAACCAAAAAATAATACAAATACAAGGAAGAATCTGGTAGTAAAATAGTAATATTGAATAGAGCGTGGAGTCCTTGAAAGAACACTTTGGACATAATCTTTCCATCTACAAAGCACAATCATCAAACAATACAGAGTGAAGCAGAGACAGAGGGGTTTTGAGATGTACAGTAATATTATTTTAAAACAAATAGCAGATTTATGCAGAACATCCAAAATTAGAATGATCAAAAAAGCACGCCCTTCCATAACCCTCATGCTGTCCTGCTTGGGCTGTTGTTTTGAAAGTAAACCTTTCACTGGCATTCATGACCTTTAAAAAGGAAATAGATTGAGCTTTCCTTCCTACTGTAACCCCAGTGTCGTTATCACCTCTATGGAGGCCAGAGAGATGGTCTGATCTTCTGCCACCTCTTTGTTATCTTAAAGGGTAGCTAAGGGCCACCTTCAGCCTTGGTTCTTCAAGTCCACTGGCACCCTCCTACACCATTAGCATTTAATTTCACCTTCTGGGCATTGCACATGAAAAGTAACAGGTATCTCAAAAAAGGAAGTACCAGGTAAAATGAGCGCATGTTCTCGAAGAAGGGCTTATATGGGAGAGTTTTCATATAAAGTCTCCAAAACAGATTAGTATTTAAATGAAAATCTACTTTTATTAAACATGGGGCAGTATGACTATTTTTCAGCAGGACCACTGCTTTTTGTATTTATTTTGCATTCAATTCTTTGTTTCACATAATTCAAAACTCATAGTGAAACTGAAGGTTGCTGAAGTGGTAGGTATCGTATGTTCCAGTAAGACATGCTATATCCTACAGGAACTGAAAGAAGTGGCTTTCATCCAGAAACTGATAGAATTAGGAAAAATGTATCTGATACTGAACACTCTTCTTGGTGTCCAGTTCATTAAAGCAATTAAAAGATGATGTTTCCCTAATCATTTAGGAAAGATGAATAAATTTTATTTCAGCTGAGATTTGAGCAGAATTCTTGCTGGAAAAGCTGCTTGGCTGAAAAGACTGATTAATCCCTATTAACCTCTGTTACTCACTTGCAATTAAGCTGGTTCAGTAGTGACTTAGGCATTTCCCTCCAAACAGAAGTTCAATAGGAAACACAGCAAAGGAATTAGAGATGTCAGTGCCATTCCTAGGACACCACTGCGTTTATTCTGTTGATACCCAAATACAAAAAAAAAATAGGAAATATAAGCAATGAGACAGAGTTAAAAATGGCTGTTTACTGGGGCATTGGAGGAAGCTACTTTTGATATGTCTGCACTGGGGTTAGGGAGCACTGCTTTCCAGACTGACAGAGCATAAAATCTGTGTTAAAGCATTGAAACCATGCTGCATATGTCTTTATTGTTCAGATAAAATATCACCTTCACATACATCTCACAATTGCATTCAAATGAGGGTTCATTTTTTAAAATCAGTTTATTTTGTTTAAAATGAAATGTGCTTAGGTCTTCAGTTCCAGCATAAAATGGCATTTTTGACTGATCATATGAAATGTCTGCAAAAAAGTAATTTAGATAACTTCCTCTCTGACTTTGCCCATCACCTGTGATGCCAAACTTGAATCTTCTCCTTGACTGAACAGCAAAAAGCAAATGCTTTCCTTCTCTGATCCCCAAAATGCATCCTGCATATTATTTCATTAACTTCTAGAAAGTTTTAAAAGTAATAATTAGTTTGTTGCCACAACTAAAGAAGGTCTTAAATTTAATATAAATTTTATGTTGCTTCTGTGATTTTGATCAACTGGGAAAAAAGCCTCTGTGTAAATCAACTAACAGGGAGAAATTCTTGAGGTTAATTATTTAAAACTGAAACAGATTTTAAATGCCAGTTTTACTGAATTCAATAAACTAGCATACGGAGTGGGAACGGCAGCTCAGACTTAGCCAAATGTCATTAGCAGATACTGGAACAGAGACTAGAGCTACAAACAAATAAGAAATTAGACATTATTTTTTGCCAAAAAAAAAAAAAAA